>JAJOZX010001334.1:640000-847500 GCA_023014485.1 Bathynomus jamesi
TATATATATATATATATATATATGCTGCAAACCCACAATGAAAAAGAAAAACGATTCCAAGGCCTTTCGTGTATTCAAAGCTACACCACGTCAGGGTGTAATATATATATATATATGTATATATATATATATATATATATATATATATATATATATATATAATATATAATTATATATATAATATATATATATATATATATATAATATTATACACCCTGACGAGGTGTAGCTTTGAATACACGAAAGGCCTTGGAATCGTTTTTTCTTTTTCCTTGTGGGTTTGCAGCATTCATTCATTTCACGTGTTTTATTGTGAAATTCATCCCATATATATATATATATATCGGGTCGACAAAAAAAAGGGAGACCTTTTAAATCCTTTATCTCTCGGCAAATGCGGTACATAGAACCATGAAATTTTGGTGTTAGTACTAGGTAATTTTATGGTTTGTATGCCATCTGTTAGCATTTTAGCTGAGAAATTGAAAAATCTTGTTAATCATAGGTTTAAGTTGATAATTAAAGCAATTTTAATTAACGTAAGCCAACTGCAGGAGGTTTGGAGAAGCTTCTCAAGAAAATAGATAAAACAGGAGATATCAAAAGAATACCAGGTAGCTGTATTAAATTTGGCCACCAAACAGTCCTGATTTAAATCCTGTCGATTACGGCCTTTGGGAAAATTTGTCACAGAGAATTTATCGGGTCAAAGTAGAAATGTCATTCATTTAGGACAACTTCTTCTGGAAAAATGGGATGAGCTACCACAAGAACAAATCAATAAAGCCATAGATGAGTTCCTTCCTAGACTGAAAAAGGTTGTAGAAGTTCATGGTAAACATATCGATCAGTTTTTTTTACATCAAGGTAGCACCATATATGAGTACTTTGTAACTTTTTATCTGCACATACAATGCAGTAGTAGTGTAAATGGAGAATTTCTAGTGGCGCAAAGAAATGTTCAATAAATCCGGAATTTTCATGTTTTTTTTAAATCCGCTCACCGAATAGGAAATTTTCTTAGTTGTGGGTTGTGAAAAAAATATTGAAATCTGACCATAACTTTGGATTTTACAGACAAAGTTCGAGGTCTCCCTTTTTTTGCCGACCTGAGATATAATATATATATATATATATATATATATATATATATATTAAAATTATTTCACGAAAGTAACATGAAAAATATTTATCTCTATATAAAGGGTGTCAGGAAATGATTGCCCCCCCCCCCTGTACAGAAGAAACTGAAAGGAATAGAAAAAAACAGACAAAACCACGCGAAAGAGCGTTTAATTTTGAATAAAAAACACTTGTTTTAATATCGGGTGTTGCCCCATTTGCAGCTCTGATGGCCATTAATCGACGGGGTATGATCCCAGAAGTGTCTCAAAGAGATCGGTATCATGACTCATTTCTTCGAGGACTTCGTTGATCTTTGCAGTCATAATTTCTGTTGAATACCGATTCTGAATGGGTTGTTCCAGCATTAAGGACTCCACCCGATCCTTCATGATGGATCCGACATGTTCACAGACATTAAGATCGGGAGAATTGCCAGGCCATTCATTATTTCCGAAAAAATCAATGTTATTGTCCTTAAGCAGTTGTTGAGTCGCAAGTGCTTTCATACAGGGGGCTTTGTCGTGAAGAAAGGTTGCCTGTTCAACATCCAAAACACACTCGGGGTCTTTCAAAAACGGAATTACATGTTGGGCTAAAATTACATTTCGAAAATAAGGCCTATCCCAACTGGTTCCTCTTGGTTTGATAACCCAGATGAGCTTCCGAATAGAGAACATAATGAAAACACCCACACATGCTGGATTTTTTACTATTTCGATACTTCTGGTCGTCTGGGACTTCATCAGGAGTTGTTGCCCAAACCCGATCATTCTGAAAATTTGGTTTTCTGGAGACATAAACGAAGAATTCATCGCTGACAACCAAGTGAAGGAAATCGTCTTCCGTCCATTCCTCAAGATAATCACAAAACCATAGCCGATCTTCAATATTAAGATCCCTCTTCCGTGGCTTAGCTATTTCATGCCAAGCACTCAAGCCTTGGCGAACTCGAAATTGATGCACAAGTTGCTGATTGACTATCTTACCACGACGGATAAGTATCTATTTCGCTACCTCAGAGCAGCTCTTCTTTCGGCGCCGTGATGCAGCAAGCACAATGTCTTTCGATTCTTGAGATAATTTCTCCGGTCTTCCTCCTCGAAATTCTGTTTCACAATCTTCAGGATTCTTATTCCAATTCCTTTTGACAAAGTCTTCTGATCTTTTTAATCTCTCAGCCACCCAGTGTCGAGTTATGAAAGTTGCACCAGCTTCCTTTGCTTCACGAAATGTGACAGCTCGAATGCGGTCAAGAACTCGCTTTTTCTCTGAATCGTTCAAAATAGATGATGCCATGGTTTCTGTGGGGAAAAAAATGGTAAGAATTAAAATCACAGGAATAGAATATAATGGTTTTTATTCAGATTTTAATGCTCTTTCAAGTGGTTTCGCAGGTTTTTATCTATCTCTTCTAGTTTTTGCTCTACAGGGGGGGGGGCAATCATTTCCTGACACCCGTAGCGAACCAAACGGTTGAACTTACAAATTTTAAAATAACTTCATAATAACCAGTTTTTTACAAGGAATCTAATGGTGCTATTTATTTATTTATTTATTTAAAATTTATTTATTTATTTAAAATTTAACGAAAATAGCACGACTTAACCTAACCAATCGTCGATGCCGTACAATTAACCTAAAATAAATAAATAAAAAAAAAATTATTGTTTTTTATTTATTTTTAGGTTAATTGTACGCCCTTGACGATTGATTAGGTTAAGCCGTAATAGTTTGGTTAAAGAGAAAATATTCGACCTTCAGCTGGGATATTTTAGAACCCGCACGAAGGGCGGGTTTTAGGTTACCCGGGCAACGCCGGGTAACCTGCTAGTGATGAATAAAACCACGAACGAAAGGAAACAGAGAGTGGTGCTTAAGCGCTTTCGTCTAATGACATCCTTAGGAACACTGAAGTAAATAAAGAGTTCAAGACTATAAATAGGTTACAAAAAAAAAATATATATATACAATTGTGGGAGGAGCATACAAATTTGTAAGCAAAACTACCAATTTTAGCACTTTGCCCGAATTCAACACAAGATCAAATGAATTGTTTACAACCAATTTTATAGATAATGCCTGAATGATATATAGGTCACAAAAGAAAATAAAAAATAAAAATAAATTGAAAAATAAAAACTGTAAGAGGAGCATACAAATTTATAAGGGAAAATTACAAAAGTTTTAGCACTCTGCTCTTCTTGTCAAAATCCGTTCTGAACGAATTCAAAACAATGGGATCGAGTTGAAAAAGACCTTTGCTCATGTTAAAGTTATTTGTAAGTTGGATAATAGCAGACTCAAAAATATTTCTATTAACAATGTTGCTAGAGTGAAACAAAACTGAAGCATTATTCCAATCAATACAATGAGATAACTCTGACAAATGGACAAAAAGGGCACCGGGCGACTGTCCCGTTCTAACGGAATATTGATGCTGTTTTACACGCGTGTGCAAATCCTTTCCCGTCTGACCAATGTAAAAGGAATCACATTGTTTACAACCAATTTTATAAATAATGCCTGAATTATTGGTGGGGCTATTTTTTGCTATGATATTTTTCACAATATTGTTACATGAAAATACTACATTAATATCCAAAAGTTTAAGTACATTAGCAATGCCTAAAAAGGCCGGAAAAAATGGAAGTACTAAAATATTCTTTGACAAAGTGCGAGTGTTATTATTCACACGATAGAAGGTTCGTTTTGCCTTGTTAAGACAAGATTCCATAAACGCAGGTGGGTAGCACAGATCACTTCCAATACCATTGATTTTTCCAATTCGACATCGATGTATTCCGGACTGGCGATTCTAAGAGCGAGGAGAAACATTGAAGAAAATATGGCCTTCTTAATGGGGGTGTCATGTCCAGAGTAAAAGTGTACGTAGGACAAATTGTTTGTTTTTTTCCGATAGATACTAGGGCGTGTCAATTTTGTTAACTTTTTTCAAATCAATTTTGGTAGTGAAAATATAGTCTTTTCATGTCAAAACTTGAAATTGGCCAATCAAAATGAAATAAAATAACCCTTACCTACATCAATTTTACCTTAAAGTTTCAGAAATTGACTCTTTTACTAAATAATAGGACGTAAATTGATTAACTATTCATCTTTCACAGAATTATCCCACTGATCGCATATGGAGTGTTTTCAAGGTCATATATTTGTTTTGCAATGTACAAGTCACAACATGAATAGAACTGTCCCTCACTCTCGGTCCTCAGTTGTCTCTTAGATGTCATAGACGGTGGTTTACTGTTATTGCTCTTGTACCTACTTCATAGTTATTCTACTAGACGAATACTACAGTTTAACTGTAAGTATGGATTATTGATTATTACAATTATTTATTATTATCATATTCTTCTGTCTAATTATGTTGTAATCCCACGAAATATTTTTTTATTGAATTTTAGAACATCGAATGACTAAACTTTGAAACATCGTAATTGATATAAAATACTTAAATGTTTTCTTTCTTTTCAGATATTCCTAAGATGCCAAAATTGAAGAAAAGAGGTCAGTCGTCATGCCACTTGAGCCTGTTAATTGGCTCAGGCAAGGAGCTTCCCGTATTAGAACTACCAACAGTGCGAGACATGCTGAGGCTAGGGTTACTCCTTCGTGAACAAAATACAAAGGATAGAAGGAACTACACAGAGAAAGAGCTCATAAGGGACATGATTCCCCTTCTTCTGCATCAGTGGAAAAAAAGCTAATGTGTTATTCAAACCACCTTTACTCAATCAGTATAGAACTATTGAGCTAAAATTAACAAAGCTGTGGCACAAAGCAGTTGAGACATCACTTGGTAAAGGAAAACTAGCAAAGAAAAATAAATTTCTGCACACACTTGATACTCTTCTCGACATTTTTAACTGCCAGTGTCCCAAAGAGTTGTGTTCTGAAGCCAATTGTTCTCCCTCATGCAGAAGAGAACCTCACCCTCACATTGATTGTCGCTGTCCTCGTGAGAAGAAGATCCCTGTTTTGGAGCTGGCTTTCATAAAGGCGCAGAGAACAAAGGCAGGAGGCCAAGGAAGTATGCAGATTGGTTCGGCAGATTATTCAGAAACCAAAAAACAGATTGTTATTGCTAAGAAAAAAGAGAAAATCCGAGAGAGGGAAGAAAGGAAGAAAAAGAAGAGTGAAGAAACCACCCAAAGAGATGAAGAGCTCTATCAAGAGGTTTCTCACTTCTTTGAAAGCTCTTCAGATGAACAGAAAGAAGCAACATCAGATGATAGCTCCAAAATGCCATCTGAACCTTCGCCGAAGAGAATGAAATACAACACTAAAGATATCTCAAGCATTTCCCTTGCCAGTATTCGCCACCATACTGGGCTACGAGAGACTGCAGAGATTGCCACTGCCGCTTGGATAGATGCAGGCCTCATCAGCCGAGAGGATACATCCTTAGTGATAGATCATAATAAGATAAGAAGAGCACAAGAAAAATAATGAAGGAAATATCTGATCAGCATGAAAAAGATTTGAAGGAGGAAGGTCTCTCTTGCCCTTTGTTTGATGGAAGAAGAGATGACACAAAAGTTCTCCTAGAGGTAGAGGGAATGGACAGAACGTTTCCCGGTCTCATCAAAGAACACTACTCTGTGTGTTCCGAACCTGGTGGCCGCTATTTGTTTCACTTTGTTCCTGAAGCAGAAGTAGAAGGCAAGAAACATGCAGAGGCAATTGCTGATCAAATAATATGTTGGCTTCAAGAAAGAAGACTTGACAGTTCACTGCAGGCCGTTGGTGGAGACTCAAATGCGGTGAACACTGGATGGCAGGGCGGTGTTATGACGCATTTAGAGAAAAAACTTGGAAGAAGGCTTGTTTGGATTGTATGTGATTTGCACACAGGGGAACTACCTCTTCGTCGTCTCATCCAGGAACTTGATGGTCCTACAAAGAGCAACAACAAGTGGTGAGGCCCCCTTGGCAACATGCTAGATGAAGCAACGGAATTAGAAATAAATACAAAATTTCCAAAGGTCAAAGTAGGCCCTCCCCTTCCAGTGTTGTCTGAAGAAGTTATCAAAGACCTCAGCACGGATCAATCTTACGCTTATCGTATTGTTCAAGCCATCGGGTCAGGAGAGTTGCCTCAAAATCTGGCTCTCTTGGAGATTGGACCCGTAAGTCACAGTCGTTGGTTAACTACAGCAATTCGTTTCTGCAGGATTTGGGTTTCCAAACATGCACTGAAGGACAAAATGCTATAGAATTTGATGTTGATTGTTGAATTTATTATTGGGTTTTATCTTCCTCACTGGTTCAATGTAAAACTTAATCCAATGTGGATGGAGGGGCCCAACCACATCTTGTTTCAATTACAGCTACTGAGAACCCAAAGGAAAGTACTGGTGGACATCGTGTTACCTGTGGTGAGAAGGTCCGCTTGGTATGCTAAGCCAGAGGCAGTTTTGCAAGCAATACTCTGCAGCCAATGTACCAAAGAACGAACTGAGGCTGTGGAAATCATTCTAAAGCTTAGAGGAACATCACTAGATGATGACCAGCTGGGAGAATGCTCTGTTCAGACAAGGAAGGTACCTCCGATAAACTTCAATACTACGAAATTGTCAGAGTTACTTAACTTGAGTTCGGAAGTTTTGGAGCCACCACTGACAACATGTATAACAAACAAAGCTTTAACACAACTTAAAGAGGCCCCAATGCAAGTGCCAAAGTGGCCTTCTCACACTCAGAGTGTGGAGAGATGTGTGAAAATGGTCACAGAAGCAGCTAGTCAAGTTTACAGTCACGAGAGGCGAGAAGGCTACATCAAAGCGCAAGTAGCAAGCCGAATGCTGATGTCAAGGAACCGCAGCAAAAAGGACATGACTGCATTGGTTACTTTCAAATAAAGACTTTGAATGATATCTTATTGCCACTTTAAATGTTGATAGGATGTTTGCGCACATTTGTTATTTTGTTACGAATTTACGGAAAAATGGAATTTTTTAATTAAAATTGATGTAGGTAGTTATTTTCTATTGTTTTTGAAGCAAGGATATTATTTTGTATGCCAAATGATTACATTAAATTGCTACCAAATCAAATGATTTTCAATTTAGTCATTTCACCCCCAAAATTGACACACCCTAATAGATATTAAACTTAAAACCTGGGCTTTCCCTATGTACACGCACATCCAAAAACGGGATTGAGTTGTCTTGTTCCACTTCTAAAGAACTTAATGGAGGGGACTTGATCGTTTAACTGGAGGAGGAAGTAATCCAGGTCACGATTCATGGGCCAGATACACAAAATATTGTCGACGTACCGCAACCATGGGATGCCAACCCCCAGGATTCTCGGAATGTAAATAATTTCGAAATACTCCATATAAATATTGGAGAGGAGGGGCGACAAGGGGTTGCCCATGGCCATCCCAAAAACCTGTTGATAATACTCGCTATTGAAAGTGAATTTACAGTCTTTGATGCAAAGCTTAATAAGTTCCAAAACGATGTGTGCAGGTAGTGGCAGGTCGTACTTATGCACTCCCCCCTTGGTTCAAGGCACCCCCACCCCCCCTTTGATGCAAGGTGGAGACCTCTTTGGGGGAGAAGGTGGGCGGCCTCACCTCCCCAAAGGAGCATACCTAACCTAAGGAAGAGGGTGGACCTCTTTGGGGGAGTAGGTGGGACGGTCTCACCCCCCAAAGGGGCATGCCTAACCTAAGAGAGAGAGAGAGAGAGAAAGAGAGGAGAGGAACCAGAGGAAGGGTCTTCGCTTGGCGAGAGCCAAGCGCATATGAGTGCTTCAGCCACCCCGCCGCTCTCTCATAGGACCCCTAATCAGCTAGTTGGCTTAATCAGCCAGTTGGCTTAATCAGCCAGTTGGCTTAGAAGGCTGAGTTGCCAGATTGCGCTGTGTATTTAATTAAACCATATATTAATCAGCCAGTTGGCTTAGAAGGCTGAGTTGTCAGATAGCAATAATTATTTATTTAAAGCATATATTAATCAGCAAGAGCCATCGGGCGCCACAGCCAGTTGGCTTAGAAGGCTGAGTTGCCAGATTCGTTATTTAGTTAATTTAACCATATATTAATCAGCCAGTTGGCTTAGAAGGCTGAGTTGCCAGATTGCGCTATGTATTTAATTAAAGCATATATTAAACAGCCAGTTGGCTTAGAAAGTTGAGTTGGCAGATTGCGCTATTTATTTATTTAATCCATATATTAATCAGACAGTTGGCTTGGAAGGCTGAGTTGCCAGATTGCGCTATGTATTTAGTTAAACCATATATTAATCAGCCAGATGGCTTAGAAGGCTGAGTTCCCAGTTTGCGCTATGTATTTAATTAATCCTTATATTAATCAGCCAGTTGACTTAGAAGGCTGAGTTGCCAGATAGCATTAATTTTTTATTTAAAGCATATATTATTCCGCCACTTGGCTTAGAAAGTTCAGTGGCCAGATTGCGCTGTTTATTTAATTAAAGCATATATTAATCAGTCAGTTGGCTTAGATGGCTTAGTTGCCAGTTTGCGCTATTTATTTAATTAAACCATATATTCTGACTTTAAACCCCACCAAGTTGGTTTACAAGGCGTCTTAGAAGGCATAAACGGTCTCTGTATAACCTCCGAGCGAATTAAAAGCGTCCATAAAGCCCCTATTATCACGCACACACGAGACCCGGCGCTGCTAAGATAGCCAGGGTGATACGCAACAACCCACCAACCACCTCCACCACCGCCTTGCTTATCAGCTCCTGATAGACCGTCTCTAAATACGGTTCAAAGCGCACACAAATACAACCCCCAACTATATGCCCATAAACCCCCTATTATCACACACACACAAACTGATGCATGTAAAACCCCAGCAGCAAAATATATACGAGCACAACCACCACACATAAAAAGCACCACCAACAATCGTATAGACTTTTAAGAGCTCGTCCCATCAACAGCATATGGTGAAATGAGGGCTACGACTTTTAAAAGGAACTAACCCCATCAACAGGAGATGAGGGCTACGACTTTTAAGGAGCCTAACCTATTAACACCACGTGTCCGATATGAGAGCTTCAACCAAGCGTCCAAACGAATTATGGTGAAACCAACATCCCACCTCCACCTTACTCACCAACAACAATCCACCAACTCCACCACCACCGCCTTACTCACCAACAACAACCAACCAACTACCTCCACCTTACATACCAACACCAGGGAGACCGACAAGGTCTCCAAATACGACCCAATAGACAGAGCTATTAAACATAAACAATTACGTTTATGAGGCCAAGTCAAAAAAAGGCAACGCCAATAGTTTTTTCTATTTAGCGT
Source organism: Bathynomus jamesi (assembly GCA_023014485.1). Lineage (NCBI taxonomy): Eukaryota > Metazoa > Arthropoda > Malacostraca > Isopoda > Cirolanidae > Bathynomus > Bathynomus jamesi. The sequence goes on from JAJOZX010001334.1 coordinate 649,442, forward strand.
CTCGCGGTTTAACGAGGCCTATCTAACACTTGGTAGGGCGATCTTTTAAACAAAAAATCAAATAAGATAAACTAAGTTTAATACAAATACAAATTTTCATCATAATACGCAATTTTATCCTTAAACTATATGATTTCAATTGATTTGTAAAACAAAATAGGAACTAATTTAGAGGTAACTTATTAATTTTTCCTCTTTTATCCAATTATTGTGTTTCAATATAAATTTGCAGACTGTATTGAGTAATTCTGGTATTTGCACAATTTTTCGAACGAATCATTGCAGTGCTGGACATACTTCATCGCAATCTTACGATATAGTGTTTAGAAGACAGTGTATATATATATATATATATATATATATATATATATATATATATATATAGGGTGATTCAGCAAAGAATACATTAAACTGGACGATGAAATCCTTGGATAATTCTAAACCACAATGTCTCTATGGTAAAATGTCAGATTCTGCATAATTTCCATGTTACAATACATTTAAGATGTTGTATTAATGAGAGTGAATATGAAGTGAAATCCCCGTAGGTTTTTGTAATCATTTATTCACAGATCTCTACAGTGATCTCTATAGCTATGCCTATATTTTGTTTCTTTGCTTTGCAGGTTGAAAATGAGGATGCAGCTAGCTCATCTGAGATGTCGGCTGGTGAGGACAGTCATGATGAAGAATATACAGTAACTTTCAGTACAAACCCTCACTTTCCAAATCAGAGGGAATTGGACGACTTAATTAGAGATTTGGGTCTGACGAAATCAGGGTCTGAGCTTCTGACCTCCAGACTCAAAGAGTGGAATTGGTTTGGAGAAGACTGCAAGAGCACTGTATACCGAAAGCGGCATGAAGAGTTTGCAAGGTTCTACGATGTCAATGGCTCTCTCTGTTATTGCAGCGAGGTTAATGGTCTATTCACAGCTATTGGGTTAACACATATACCCTCAGAGTGGCGCCTGTTTATTGACAGTTCAACTCGGAGTTTAAAAGCTGTTCTACTCCACAATGGGAACAAATATCCATCTATACCAGTTGCACATTCTGTTCAAATGAAAGAGGACTTTGAAAATGTCAAACAACTGCTCACTCAAATCAGGTATGAACAATATAACTGGGACGTGTGTGGTGATTTCAAAATGATTGGTTTCCTGTTAGGTTTACAAGGAGGGTTTACTAAATATTCATGTTTTCTTTGCCTGTGGGATAGCAGGGCTTCAACTGAGCACTATAAAACAGTTCATTGGCCTCCACGTGAAGGACTGCAACCAGAAAGTACAATGTACTCAGGGAACGTCTTGTGAAGCCTGACATAGTTCTGCTACCACCTCTCCTATTAAGTTGGGTTTAATTAAGCAGTTTATAACTGCGTTAGATTTTGGAGGGGAAGTTTTCCAACAGATTCGGGTCATGTTCCCTAAACTCTTTGAGGCCAAAGTCAAGGCTGGCATCTTTGTAGGACCACAAGTCAAGGCGCTGTTGAATTCAAAGAACCTTGAAGCCAAGATGACTCCGATCGAAAAAGAGGCTTGGTGTGCTTTCCGTGATGTGGTTCATGGGTTTTTAGGCAACCATAAAGCACCAAACTATAAGGAGTTAGTGTCAAACTTGATTAAGTGCTATGGCGAAATGGGGTGCCGTATGTCTTTAAAATTACACTATCTGCATTCACATCTAGACTTTTTTCGTGATAACCTGGGCGATGTAAGTGAAGAACATGGCGAAAGATTCCATCAAGAGGTTCAAACGATGGGGAAAAGGTACCAGGGCCATTGGGATGCTTCCATGATGGGAGACTACGTATGGGCGCTGATCAGAAAGGATAAGAATGTTCATACGCAGAAGTCGCGTTCTTCAGTGCATTTTTAAGGAACGCACACTGCATAACGAGGTTTGTTATTCTCTAATCGGTTCTCCTCATGATATATATTATATCCTTTGCACCATTTTGGGTTTGTCAAACAATTTTGGCTCAATAAACATTAATTTCCAATAGTGTTTTTATTTTCAGAAAATATTTATGTTAGCCTTCTTTATATACTTTGCCATATGAAAAGTGTGATAACCTATATTTTTGAAACGGTTGATGATAGAGCAAAACTAATATCATTTTTGGAATCAGCGCCCCGAAATCATTAAGAAACGACAGAAAAATCACAGTAAACAGAAAATATTTCAAATTTTGTTACCCAGTGTAATACTGTAGAACCAAAACGTGTGAAATCACAATTTCATACCTTTCATAATATATGGATCTATAACTTCGTACAAATTCGTTCAATATACGTAAATTTTCACTTAAAATTTTACTTTACACGTTATATGATGTGCCCGTTTTTCTGAAAAGGGAAACTATGATCCAGAACTCACGCTTAAACATTTGAAATCGTATAAATATGTATTGAAACGTTCAAAAAACGCTTTTACACGACTCCAAAAGGATACAAAAGCCTATCTAAAAACTATAGACCAATTAATTTAACTTCTATTATTTGCAAATTACTTGAAAGTGTCATCAGAGACAAAATTACAATATTCTTAGAAGAAGAAGGATTAATTGGAATAAAAGGGACAGTAGCAAATTGGATTGAAGAATGCTTAAAGAAAGGGAACAGAGAGTCCAGTTAAATGGAGCTACTTTATGATAAATAGTCAATAAAACCTGTTTAGGGACGACATTTCTGAGTTTAAACATTACACGAAATTTTGTCAAGTACACTCCTTTATAGTAATTTCATTAACATTGACTTCGTCAAGATATACATTTCTTTTATTAGTAAAATCGTGAAATTTGCTTTACTGGTATTTTGGAAGAGTTTATTGGTGGTCAACCATTTCATTACACTGATGAGTTCTGAATGAAATATATTCTTAGCTGTATTAACATCTTTGCATGAAAAAGAGACAGTTGTATCATATGCAAACATTATGAAGATCAGTATATCAGATGAACGTGGAAGGTCATTTATATATAATAAAAATAACAGTGGACCCAGAGCTGATCTCCCTGTGGCACAGCATGTTTGACAAGCACATTAGTTGAGCAAACCTTATTTACTGATACAAAATGATATCTATTGGACAAATAACTTTTAAACCAATCACTGATTGCTCCTCTAAAGCCGTAACAATATAATTTATTAAGTAGAATATTATTGTTTATTACATCAAACGCCTTACTCAAAGCCATAAATATTGATATCATTATTTCTCTGTTCCTTAGCTATATTTACATTTTCCATAAGATTTAAAATAGCCATTTCCGTTGTTTTATTATTATTACGGAAGCCATATCATCTTAGATATTTTCCTGTACCAAAGCAAAGGTTTCCTTCAAGCATGTTTTTAATTACCAAAATATTTAAATTATCAGAGTAACCGTCAAATAACGTTTTTCCTTATACGTACCCATACAGAAAACGTTAACATGTTCAATGGGAAAGGAAACTAAAATATTTAACTTTCCCAACATCGTTTGGTTTATTAATGATAACGTTTGACTAAATAGGGTAGATCTCACATCCCCCAACTTGTATACGCTAAAACAGTACAGTATTTGGTTATTATTCGTTTTTTGACCCAGTGACACCCAGCTATAACAGCAATATATATTGAATAACCAATCAAAACTGAATAAGAAAATATATATATTATCTTGTGCAAATTTGTATAAAATGTGTTTTTTTATTAAAATATATTTCCTATTTTTGGTGTTTTTTCAATATACTGTAGTGTATATATATTGACTATTTGGTGAATATTTCTTATTTTTGGTGATTCTGGCTACTTCTGCGTAATTCAATTTGTCCTGTTTTACAAATAAATCACTTTTAGCAATGTTTTGTCTGTTCAGTTCGGTCTTTTTGTGACTAGAAGTATGACGTGTCGACGTGATCCGCCATATTGCCCTCGATGAAGACAAGAGTTTAGACCTTTTTTTCAATCACGGAATAATTAAGACATCCGTGACCTGCCCTAAATACAATAGTGCTTGTATTTTAAGAAAAGACCAGAAGGTCTTTAGATGCCGTAAAAAAAATCCTAAAAATAAACGTGTCATTTCAGTTTAAGGGCAGGCGAAATTTAGCGGACTACCCATGCAAGGTTGGCACATGTTATTACATTATCATTTGTATAATTCAGGTCTCGGGGGTAAGGGGGCGGAGCCCCCGTAAAGATCACGCATCACAAATTGATCGGTCCTAATGTTTTGCGGACAGTTCAGTACGTGACACTGGTTAGGTCAACTGTACGCCTTAGATGATTGGTTAGGTTAATTCATGATATTTTCGTTTAAATTCGTTAGTTTAAACGAAAATGACGAGTGCAAACTTTTCTGGTTAATTTTGAGGTGTTTTGTACGAAACTGCCATCCGTTTCCTGTGCAAATGCGTAGTTTTCAAGATGACGATATCTCGAAAACTACGCATTTGCACAGGAAATAGATGGCAGATTCGTGCAGAGCACCTCAAAATTGACCAGAAACGTTTGCTCTCATTATAAAAAGAGACTGGGTCAAAAAACGAATAATTACCCAGTATTTACTCATTCACAATACAATTTATAAAAGATTTCTATATTTTATTAAAATAAAAAAATCTCTCTCTCTCTCAACAAAGTGGCCTACAATCCCAGCCATATATGAAATCATCTAAAGGCCTACTATTTACCAAATTCTTATACTCTGTTTAAAACAAAGCTTCATCTGTTACAGTTGGTGGTTCAGGTTAAAGATAGCTCATTACAATTAAGATCTGCTTGAACAGATATGTATTGTGTATACAATTTATAAGCCCTTTTTCATGAATGAAAACATCCAGTATTTCTTAAAACAGGCTAAGGAGCTAGGTTTTTTTAACACACAATATATCAAGTCACACCAAAATTCTACCACTCTGACTAAGAGTATTTTCACAGATTCAGTCTGCAATTTTTTTCATTGAAACTCATCCCTCAAACTCTAATAAGAAAAAGTTACTGGAAGTTTTAAAGTATCGCTAATAAAGGTCCTTTTTGTGCTTCTTAGAAGTTGTAAGGGATAGGAAATGCATGAGTAAGCTCTTACATATTAAGTTTGAAGATAAGTCTTTCCATTCTCCAATTAAGTTGTACCCTTCAGGATGGTTCTTATTGTCACTGAGGAAGTTCCGGAAAATGATATATGAAGATTAGTGATGCACCGATACCTCAATTTTGCCTATACCGATTAATCGGCCGATACCAATTTGCCGATACCGATTAATCGCCATCACTTTAGTAAAATTATAAGTATAACCCAATGTAATGTATATTAATTAATATTATATTATTTATTATTTACTTTTATTTACTATAATAAAAACTTATTACTTAATTAGCGATGAGAGCTTGTTTTTTGTTTTTTAATAAAAGTTTTTTATTGATACTCCAAAATATTATTCACTGAGAATATTCGAGAATTTTCTTTTTACTTAGTTTTAAGAGAGTTTTAGATTGTTTTACAGCTTTTTATAGAATTCTAGAATATTTCAGAACCTTATGGAACTTTCTAGAATGTCTTAGAATATTCTAGAGTCTAGACCAGTGGTTCCCAACCTTTTTTGCGCCATGCCCCACCTCGACACCTCAAAAAATTTGATGGCCCCCATTAATATAAAAACAAATTTGGTGTTGAAAAGGTATTATTTAAAATTTACAATAATATGAGTACATTTAATATGAGTTACCGTACATTCAATATGAGTAAATAAACTTGAGGTTGAAGCTAACTAAATTATTACCTTGAAATAAAATTTCTCAGTTGAAAAGTTATAATTTTAAATTTCAATAAGATGAGTACATTCAATATGAGTTACATTAAATATGAGTCAAGAAACTTGAGATTGAAGCTAACTATATTATTTCCTTGAAATAAAACTTCTCAGTTGAAAAGTTGCAATTTTAAATTCACAAAAAAGTAATTTAATCAATAATACCACTTTAAATTCACAATATTAGGTAAAAATACAGCAAATTCAAAGTTTGATAATCTCAAGTTAGTGAGATCCTCGAGCTTGATGTTTACTACAAATGGTTTTGATTTCAGGCACTAACTTAGTTAGCTTCAGTCTTAAGTCTCCTCGTTTTGTGATATCCAGTCGGTTTCTTTTTTTCTGTAGTAAGTCACTTACAGCACTAAAACCACATTCCACCAAATATGAAGATGGGAATGGTAACAGTAGCTCTCTCGCCAAACGAGTTGAATTTGGGTATTTAGTCTTGGTCTCATCACAGAGCCACATCATGGTTCCTTTTACTTTGAATATAGTTTTAACAGACTCATCATTTTGTATTTAAGTCAGTTCTTCTTGGTACTTCATGCCCACTTCAGATAGGTCCACTAGCAATGGCTGAGTTAGCCAAGATGGAAAACTCATTTCTTTTAAATCAGAAAATCTGTAATTTAAATCACAGGCCAGTATTTTCAAATGATCCACAATGACAAGTAAAGCATCATCAGTTACCTCACACTTATTTAGCCAATATAACTGGGTATATCTTCTTGCAGACATATTCTTTTGACATAATTCCAGAAATGTAATGAAGCCAAATATCTTTGTCTTTGAATCAACATGTTAAGTAAAATATGGAATTGTTGTCGTCGTGTAAAAATGTTGCAAATAAAAATAATTATGTTATTGAAATTTTAAAATATATTTACTTATAAAAATTATTATGTATAAATTTCATTTTATTGTAGCATTTTCAAATTGCCCCCCAAAATATTCAAATTGCCCCCCTGTGGGACGTGCGCCCCACGTTGGGAATCACTGGTCTAGACGATTCCAGAACATTCTGGAATACTCCGGATTTGGGAGAAAATAGTACCTATATAAAGGATGGCAAATTATTTCCTTGGTTAGTTGTGGTTGTGTATAGCAAAAGCAAGTATCTACATGTGATTGTGATATTGTCTGTTGAGCCTTTTATGGTAGGCCAGGTAGTTCTTTTTGAAGTTTTTTTTTTGCCATTTTGGATAATAATTTGAATAACAAATTGAAAGTGTTATTAAACTGGTTTTCTTAAGCATTATTTATAACTGCTTGATCAGCTTGAATCATTCAAAATTATTTCAAATTTGTTTTTAAATTTATACATTTAAGATTGAATATTAGTATTGTTTTTTTAATATTATTTGGTTATTTGCAAAAAAAATATAGTTGGTTATTTACAACAAAAATATAGTACCCTATTTTATAACATTACAGCAAATAGAGCAAGCATCTACACATGATTTTCTTGTTCCTTAAGGGAACAGGGAAACCTTGATAAGGTAGGGGAAATTTACGTTAGGTATAATAAAAAGTCCATACATACATACAAATCCATACATACATACTGGTATAGATACTAAAATACATACTATTGCAGTTACTTAAATAATTACTAATATAGTTACTAAAATACATACTGATATAGTTACTAAAATATATTTTGATATACGGTAGTTACTAAAATACCGTACATACTGATATAGCTGTGTGAGTTAGTGATATGTGTTATGTGGAATTGGCAATCTAGTTCTTATAATGGCAGTTGTGATTGTGGTATGATATAATTGGGTGTTTTCCGGTTTGTCTTTTATATTTCAATATGCATATCGCTACGGTTTTACCTGTAACTGTATAACGGGAACCATAACAATAGCTAATAAATACGTTCTAATATATAGTTACTAAAATACAGTACTAATATAAATTAGTTAGTTTATTTATTTCTTTACTCATTCTATCATTCACTTCTGACTTAGAATTTCTCCATTTTGACAGGAACTGAAGTTAAGTTGTATCAGAATAGTTGAAAACCCCCTCAAATATTCTATAAAAGAAAATTATCAAAAATTCTCGGTTCAGAGAATATTCTCCTAAAGATTATTCAAGAGAATTTTACAACACTAATATGAGGTATGTCTAAATCTTCCAAAACCAGCCTAATTTGGGATTTTTTTGCCATCTGTTCAGAAGATAATAGCAAAGCAAAGTGTAAAGTATGTGGTGCGCTTATATCCAGAGGAGGAAAGGAAACACATAAAATGACTACATCAAACCTCAGAAGCCATCTTAGGTCTCAGCACAAAGCTCTTTTTAACAAACTTAAAGCTCTCAACAAGCAACAGCATCCAGTAAAAAAAACATCACTAACAAGTCAAAGCATACTCATGTCCACTTTTCTGTCAAAGAAAGTTACTGACTCTCCAAGTGACGAATCATCAAATAAAGATAGAAAAACTGAGATAGTTTCTTTGGAAAAACCAGGCCCCTCCAATAGGAAATCATCAGAAGAAACTATATCAGAATTTGAACATGTAGAACCATAAGTACATGAACTACAATCATCAGACAGCAAGTTAACAAGTCAAGATAAAACTCTGTTACAATTACAGCCATCATTGGAGAATCTACTGGAAAAGAAAAAGAAATGGGCAATCAATGATAATAGAGCTAGAGTTATTACTTTGAAGATTGGAGAAATGATCTGCTACGATCTGCAACCCTACTCAGTTGTAGAAGACATTGGCTTTAAAAATTTGATAAGACATCTTGAGCCTAGATACACTATACCATCGAGAAAGCATTTTGCAGAAAGTGTCATCCCTGCAACCCTACTCAGTTATAGAAGACATTGGCTTTAAAAATTTGATAAGCCATCTTGAGCCTAGATACACTATACCATCGAGAAAGCATTTTGCAGAAAGTGTCATCCCCTTCATTTACCAAAAATTGGAAACTACTCTACGTACCAAGCTTGATAATGCGTGGTGTTGTGGTTAGGCCTCGGTGGTGTTGTGGTTAGCGTCGCTGACTACGAAACCATCGGCCCCGGGTTCGAGACCCGACGGCAGCCGGCGCGCAGCAAAACTCAGCTGTTCATCCTTCCACACAATAAAAAAAAAAAAAAAGTGGTTGGTAGATAAATGGGTACCCTAGATGGCCTAGTGGTTAAGACGCTGGGCTGCTAATGGGGCGTGGTTCGGATTCCACGTTAAACTGTAGGTCTAAGGTGGAGTGAAAAGCTTGACCTTCGTCAGAATGAACAATTCGGGCAGAAGCTAACCAAAGGTTATGTTAGCCTTACTACAGATGGATGGACGGCTAGTCATAGTCTGCATTCGTTTTATAGCTTAACAGCCCACTGGATAAATGAGGAGTTTGGACCTGAGCAAGCTGTTCTACAAATGTCCCATTTTGAAGGCTCACATACTGGGGTTAAAATAGCAAAGTTTTTAACAGACTCCCTCAAAAAGTGGAACATCAATAAGGAAAAGATACAGATGATCGTAACCGATAATGCGGCAAATATGAAAGTTGCTATTAAAGAGAGTGGCCTAGAAGACTCCTCATTTTGTTGTGTTGTACATACACTTCAATTATGCATACAAGATAAAGTTATTAAAGAACAAAGAAGCGTAAAGGACATACTTGCGGTTGTATGAAATTTGGCAACTCATTTCCATCACTCTAGATGAGCACGAGATGCTTTAAAGGAAATACAAAATGAAATTAAATTACCGCAGCATGCTATCATCCAAGCCGTATCAACTAGGTGGAATAGCACCTATTATATGCTAGCACGCATTGTTGAGCAAAAGAAAGCAATAATCCTATATTGTATAGGGAAAAAGCATACTTGCTCAACAGATGACCAATGGGAGCTTGCCGAAACACTTGTCATGGTTCTCAAACAGTTTGAAGTAGCGACCAAAGAGATGAGCTTTGCAGATGCATTAATTTCTCAAGTCATTCCTTTTATTGTATCAATGGAAAAATATCTGGATTTTGCTGTGACAAATGTCAAAAGTATTCAAACCATTCTTGAGGAAGTCAGAGGTAATTTTAAAGAAAGATTTAACAAGTATAAAGAAGAATCTAAACTAATCCTAGCAACAGTACTCGATCCACGGTTCAAAATGAAATATTTTGTTACATCAGAAGACAAGGAGAGAGCCCTAACAGAACTATATAATGCTTCAGACAAATTTGCAAAACCAAAAACTGATGGTAAGTCAAATAACATTTATATTTTATTCTTATTTTCCCAGATTACAATTTTATTTTCATAATTTTTTTTTTAAAATTGATTCTAGGGTTTAGGATATTAACTTTTTAACTCAGTCAGTAGTTATTTTCATTAGCCAAAATACCTATTCATTGTTATTTAAAATAAGTAGATCTAATGTTCCTTCAAAATTAGTTCATCTATTTCCTTATTTTTTAAATTACAAAGTAAATTGGTGCACTAAAGTGATTTATTCTTATTGGCAAAGTTGATTTTTTTCAGATTTAAACTAAAATCTCAAAAAAAAAAAATCATTAGGTTTTATGACATATAGTTACCAGTGTTGTATGAACTTTAATAGCTATATAGCTATACTTAAATTACAGAATACAGCACAAGTTTAACTGACTCAGAGTTTTCAGACTCTGGTTCTACTGCTTCTGGATCAGATGCTGAGTCGACAACCTCAGGTTCACCCTTTAAAAAGCTAAGATTGCAAGATGATATATATATAAATTTTTTGAAGAAGGAAAAAGCAACTTGGAACAGTCAAAAAGGGTTACAAAATGTCGAAATCAATCCACAAACAACTTATTAAAGACAAAAAGCTGAAATGGTTAGCAACATTTTTTTTTAGGTGACTTTATATTTAAATTATTTATGTAATGTAACGTAACACTGCATGATTGTGTATTTTCTATTTATTTCAGGAAAGAAGAAGTTAATTTCTACCTATCACTTCCTGCAATAGCAAAGAAAGAATGTCCATTTCATTGGTGGAACAATTATGATATGGGCAAACATGGAAAGAAATCAACAGAAAATGAATAACAGCTAACTACACTCTGCAAAATGGTAAAAAAATATCTGTGCGCTCCTCCCTCTTCAGTTTATAGTGAAAGATTGTTCAGCACAGGAGGAAATATCTACGAATCGAAGAGAAACAAATTAACGCCCGAACATGGGGAACAATTGGCATTAATTCATTGTAACATGAAATTAAAAAAAAAAAAAAAAAAAAATTCCAACACTTCAAGCAGCTGTAAGGAATATATTGAATAAATAAACAATTTTTAAAAAGTTAATTTTTAGTTATTTTAAGGAAAATATTTTTATATGAAGATAGCTACCATAGCTAGCTACTTTGAAGAATTTGATTGTTTTTTACCAGGATGTGTGTTTTCAATAAAGCTTCATTTCGGTGTTGTCTTAATCATTTATGTTTGGTTAATGAAGTTTATTTCGGTTGAAATAAGGTAGTTTTTTGCTAAAAATTTTGTCTTCTATACATGCGACTCAGTGTAAAATGATTTTGATGTTCCTAACTGCTGGATTTAAAAAAAGAGACACAAAAGGTTAAAGTTTTGTGATTTAGCGGTAAAAACTAGAAACAATTTTAATTATATTTTTAAGAATGTCGCATCAGCAAAAAAATCATTTCCCATTTGGTGACCCAATTCGCCCCAGTCGACGCTACCTATGCCAAGCTTGCTGATACCGATTAATCGGCATGCCAGGTGCCGATACCAATTAATCGGTGCACCCCTAATGAAGATAGCTAATAAAAATAAATAAACGAGATTTGATTTGTTAAAATTAACACGATACATCACATGGACATTTCATTCTGAATCTTTTTATGCCTACAACTCATTGTATTGAAATTAGAAATAAGGCTAATGCAAGATTGAATCTAATGCAAAAACATGTACAATATAAATCGCCAGAAATTATAAGTAGGTTCTACACTTCATACGTGAGGCCTCTTTTTGAGTATTACATTCAGTTCAGTAGTCCTTATTTAGAGCATGACAAGGACAGATTAGGAAAAGTACAAAAGAGATCCACAAGTATGATACCATGTCTAGACACCTTAGTTACAAAGATAGCTTGGAGCACTACGAGTTGTTTTACCCTCACCTTAGACCTATGGTAGGGATTTATGCACTTAACCTAGCGTACTAAACTGACTTAACCTAACCAAACCTAACCTAGCATAGCCTATCCGGGCGTAATATAACCTAACCTAGCGTTGCCTAACCGGGACATAATATAGCTTAATCTGACCTAGCATAACCTAACCTAAACTATCCTAGCATTTTAACCTATCCATCTAACTGTCTATCTATCTATCTGCCTATCTATCTTTCTATCTCTCTATCCATATATATATATATATATATATATATATATATATATATATACATACGGTATATATATATATATGAACCAAACCTCAAACTATCCCACTCACCAGCCAAACAATGCTGGACAATAGGAAAGGCAGAATATGCAGCGATCCCAAACTAAAGGCCTAACAAGGGACCTCTTCAACACTGAAGGAAATTAATTTCGATGTCCTGGGACCAAGACTTTTAAACAACTCCCTAAGGGCCTCAGAAACGTTACAGGGGTCAAAGTTGAAGTCTTCAAGAGAAGACTAGGCTCTTGGCACAGTCGTAGCCCTCATTTCACCATATGCTGTTGATAGGACGAGCTCCTAAAAGTCTATACGATTGTTGGTGGTGCTTTTTGTGTGTGGTGGTTGTGCTCGTATATATTTTGCTGTTGCGGTTTTGCATGCATCAGTTTGTGTGTGTGTGATAATAGGGGGTTTATGGGCATATAGTCGGGGGTTGTATTTGTGTGCGCTTTGAACCGTATTTAGAGACAGTCTATCAGGAGCTGGTAAGTAAGGCGGTGGTGGAGGTGGTTGGTGGGTTGTTGTGTATCATCCTGGCTATCTCAGCAGCGCCGGATCTCGTGTGTGCGTGATAATAGGGGCTTTATGGACGCTTTTAATTCGCTCGGAGATCATATACAGGCAATTTATGCCTTCTAAGACGCCTTCTAAGCCAACTTGGTGAGCTTTAAAGTCAGAATATATGGTTTAATTAAATAAATAGTGCAAACTGGCAACTCAGCCATCTAAGCCAAATGACTGATTAATATATGCTTTAATTAAATAAACAGCGCAATCTGGCCACTCAACTTTCTAAGCCAAGTGGCGGAATAATATATGCTTTAAAATAAATAAATAATTATTGCTATCTGGCAACTCTAAGTCAATTGGCTGATTAATATATGGATTAAATAAATAAATAGCGCAATCTGCCAACTCAACTTTCAAGCCAACTGGCTGATTAATATATGCTTTAATTAAATACATAGCGCAATCTGGCAACTCAGCCTTCTAAGCCAACTGACTGATTAATTATGGTTAATTTAACTAAATAACGAATCTGGCAACTCAGTTAAGCCTTCTAAGCCAACTGGCTGATTAATATATGATTTAATTAAATACATAGCGCAATGTACTGTATATAAGAGAGCGGGCGGGTGGCTGAGGTACTCATATGCGCTTGGCTCTCGCCAAGCGAAGGCCCTCTCTCTCTCTCTCTCTCTTTCTCTCTCTCTCTCTCTCTCTCTTAGGTTAGGTATGCCACTTTTGGGGGTTAGGCCGTCCCTCTTCCTTAGGTTAGGTGTGCCCCTTTGGGAGGTGAGGCCGTCCCAACTTCTCCCCCAAAGAGGTCTCCCTCCTTGCAACAAAGGGGGATGGGGGGTGCATTGCAACAAAGGGGGTGGGGTAACACGTAATACGGAGACACTTTATTTTATCATACTTTCTGTGCTTTATTCAGAATTAGGTTGTTGTTAAAGCGTATTTTATTTAGATAACAAGGGGGATGGTCATTTGATTTTGAGTTTAACAAGGGGGATGCCATACAACCTCATCCCCCCTCAATTCGAATCCTGTGTATAACTTACGTGCCAGGTACCAATGATTTGTACAAAGCAGTAGAGTGTTGTTAAAGCAGTGTTGTTAAAGCGTATTTTATTTAGATAACAAGGGAGATGGTTATTTGATTTTGAGTTAACGAGGGGGAAGCCATACAACAGGGGTGGCTAACCCCTTGCCCGCGGGCCAATAAATGGCCCACCAAGGCTATTAGGGTTGCCCGCCGCCATCGGGTGGCAAATTTGGATCCACCTACGTCTGAGAACAAGCATTTTCCTCAATGAATTTTATTAAGAATAAGTACCAATCAACTTTAACCGACGCTCAAAACAGGCTAAAAAATCACATTAAAGTTCAGCTAATATAGAAAATAACATTTTTTTTCAATGTTTGAATTTTCTAGTTTTTCAGGGTTCGATTTTTTTGTACAATTATATTACTTCTATTAGTGTTTGAGCATATGTTTACATACACTATATGTGTGTTTGTATTTCAATAAAAATTTCAGTGTACTTGAATTATTTTTTATTTTGCCTTACCATTCTAGTCTAGATTTAAGAAAAGTGGCCCTCTGAAAATTACTGACCAATTTGTTGGCCCATCGCTTGGAAAGGTTGGCCACCCCTGCCATACAACCTCATCCTCCCTCAATTCGAGCCCTGTGTATAACTAGGTGCCAGGTACCAAGGATTTGTACAAAGCAGTACACACAGACACACACACACACACACATATATATATATATATATATATATATATATATACACCTTTCCTTTCAACCTTCCAAAGGTTCCGCGCGATGATTCCTCATTTCACGAAGGTCAAGCTTGTCACTCTTCCTCTCGAGTTGGCCTGGTGAATTAGAGAGATGGTTTCTTGTACTCTCCACCTCACATAGCCAGGTATGCCCGGCTCATCGGGGATTGTTCTGAGCCAGACGTCTAATCTTCTTTTGAAGATGTCTACTGCAACACCATTCGTGTTCCTTAGGTCTTTGGGCAGCTGATTAAACAGTTTTCGTCCTCTCATAGCAAAACTATTTCCTTTCAGGGTTAAGAATGTTCCCTGTCTCGCATTTAATTTGGGAACACTACACAGACTTCCTTTTCTACTTTCCACCGTTGTTTGGGGAGTTACAGGATTCAGAGTAAGATTAGGGACTAGTTTCTCCATTATTTTCCAAATGTAAATAATGGTGTATCTCTTCTCCTTTCCAATGAATATAGGTTTAGTTCGCGTAACCTTTCCCAGTAATTTAGTTCTTTGCACATCTTGATCTTGGTTGTGAACCTTCTCTGAATCCCTTCCAGCTGTCTAATGTCTTCTTTTTTATATGGGGATGTTAGGACCGAGCAGTATTCCAATTTGGGTATGATCAGGGTATATATATATATATATATATATATATATATGAATAAAACCACGAAGGAAAGGAAACACAAAAAGGTGCTCAAGCGCTTTCGTCTAATGACATCCTCAGGAACACTGAAGTACATAAAAGGTTACGGCCTATATATAGGTTACAAAAAGAAAAAAAAAGAAAAAAAAAAATAAATAAATAACATACATATACACAAACATACATATATATATACATACATACATATCTACACACATTCACACATATATATATATATGCAATAAACGGAGAAGTAAAAATAAAAATTAAAAATTAAAAACTAGAGGATTAACAAAGAGGCATACAGATTTCTAAGGAAAAATATCGATTTTTAGCACAAGATCAAATGAATTATAAAAATACAAATTTATACTGGAAATCTGCCCGGGTTTTAACACTTTGCCTTTTAGAGTCAAGTTTCGATACATATAAAAATAAAATGAAGATTAAAAGTTAATAAAGTAGCATACAAGTTTACCAAAGATTTAGCGTCCTACCCTTTTTATCTAAATTTGTTTTGAAGGAATTCAAAACAACAGGATCGAGTTGAAAAAGACCTTTGCTTATGTTGAAGTTATTTGAAAGTTGGATAATGGCAGACTCAAGAATATTTCTATTAACAATGTTGCTAGAATGAAATAAAACTGAAGCATTATTCCAATCAATACAGTGGGATAACTCTGACAAATGGACAAAAAGAGCACTGGACAACTGTCCTGTTCTAACGGAATATTGATGCTGTTTTATACGTGTGTGCAAATCCTTTCCCGTCTGACCTATGTAAAAGGAATCACATTGTTTACACCCAATTTTATAGATAATGCCTGAATTATTGGTAGGGCTATTTTTTACTATGATATTTTTCACAATATTGTTATATGAAAATACTACATTAATATCCAAAAGTTTAAGTACATTAGCAATGCCTAAAAAGCCCGGGAAAAATGGAAGTACTAAAATATTTTTTGACAAAGTACGAGTGTTATTATTGACACGATAGAAAGTTCGTTTTGCCTTGTTGAGACAAGATTCCATAAACGCAGATGGGTAACACAAATCACTTCCAATACCGTTGATTTTTTCCAATTCGGCATCGATGTATTCCGGACTGGCGATCCTAAGGGCGCGGAGAAACATTGATGAAAAAATGGCCTTCTTAGTGGGGGTGTCATGTCCCGAGTAAAAGTGTACGTAGGACAAATTGTTTGTTGTTTTCCGATAGATACTAAACTTAAAACCTGGGCTTTCCCTATGTACACGCACATCCAAAAATGGGATTGAATTGTCTTGTTCCACTTCTAAAGTAAACTTAATGGAGGGGACTTGATCATTTAACTGAAGGAGGAAGTTATCCAGGTCACGATTCATGGGCCAGATACACAAAATATCGTCGACGTACCGCAACCAAGGGATGCCAACCCCCAGGATTCTCGGAATGTAAGTAATTTCGAAAAACTCCATATAAATATTGGAGAGGAGGGGCGATAAGGGGTTGCCCATGGCCATCCCAAACACTTGTTGATAATACTCGTTATTGAAAGTGAATTTACAGTCTTTGATGCAAAGCTTAATAAGTTCCAAAACAATGTGTGAAGGTAGTGGCAGGTCATACTTATGTAATTCTTGGGAGAGAAAGTCAAGCATATCATCAATCGGCACTTTTGTAAACAATGAACAAACGTCAAAACTGATCAATCTATCGTTAGTTTCAGTACGTGCATTATTCAATTTTTCAGTAAGATCAATGGAATTTTTTACATGTGAATCAGAGATAGTTCCGAGAATGGGGGATAAGACTTTGACAAGCCATTTGGAGAGTTTATAAGTAATGGAGCCCACCGAGCTAATAATAGGGCGCATAGGGTTGCCAGGTTTGTGGGTTTTAATAAGACCGTAAAGGTAGGGCAGAGAAGGTGAAGTGGACATGAAAAGCGGAATTAAGTCCTCATGATCTTTCACGTGTTACTTTCGTGAAATAATTTTCATATAATGAACACCACGCGTTCCTTCGGCTTGCTGTTCCCTCTCTTGTCTCCGTTTGTGTCCGTGTTTTCTTCTACATTAATGAAGGGGCATGCAATTCGTATCCGACGAAAGTTTCTTACTAACTGTCTAGAGGAGCAAGTTCTTCCCAAATCCCTGCTTCCGATTCGCCTCAGACAAATTGACGACCATCCGTTCAACAACTTCAGCAGATTAATTTTAAAGAAACATATTGAAGTCACCAGACAAAATGAGTGGTCCGCCTTCAAAAATTTAAACATCGCCAAACATAATTTTGTAACCGTTATTCCCCAACCGTGGATCCAACCTTTGTTTGATGAAATTTACAACGAGTTGCGTCGGAGAACTACTTCACTTCGTAACATTTTGGATCGGAAAATTAAAAGTCTCATTCGAAATAGTCAGTGGAGTAAAAAAGCAAGCTCAAAGTGTGTTTTGAACCTTTCTTCGAAAAACATTAGTGACGATGCAAAAAGTGCCCTTGGATATGGTATGTCCTTTTTTATTGTTAAAAAACCTTCGGCTTTACAAATTTGTTACAGTCTCGCGTGTTTTGAAAAACAGTGTAATCTCCCTCAGTATTTGTTTAACATAGTTAAAGGCCTCGTTTATAGTGCGGCGAATGGTAATTACGAAGATAACTTTCCTAAACGTTTTCGCGATGGCCTCTCACAATTAAAAAAAGATGGGGAGCTCCATATTACTAAAGCAGACAAGGCTAACACCATAGTTATTATGGACAAAGTGGACTACATCGGAAAGATGAACGAGCTTCTCCAGGACCCCGCCACATACAGCAAACTTAGGAAGAACCCGCAGGATGACGTCATCAAATCATTTAATAGTGGCTTGAAACGCATTCTCAAAGATCATAAGGACTTAATTCCGCTTTTCATGTCCACTTCACCTTCTCTGCCCTACCTTTACGGTCTTATTAAAACCCACAAACCTGGCAACCCTATGCGCCCTATTATTAGCTCGGTGGGCTCTATTACTTATAAACTCTCCAAATGGCTTGTCAAAGTCTTGTCCCCCATTCTCGGAACTATCTCTGATTCACATGTAAAAAATTCCATGGATCTTACTGAAAAATTGAATAATGCACGTACTGAAACTAACGATAGATTGATCAGTTTTGATGTTTGTTCATTGTTTACAAAAGTGCCGATTGATGATATGCTTGACTTTCTCTCCCAAGAATTACATAAGTATGACCTGCCACTACCTTCACACATTGTTTTGGAACTTATTAAGCTTTGCATCAAAGACTGTAAATTCACTTTCAATAACGAGTATTATCAACAAGTGTTTGGGATGGCCATGGGCAACCCCTTATCGCCCCTCCTCTCCAATATTTATATGGAGTTTTTCGAAATTACTTACATTCCGAGAATCCTGGGGGTTGGCATCCCTTGGTTGCGGTACGTCGACGATATTTTGTGTATCTGGCCCATGAATCGTGACCTGGATAACTTCCTCCTTCAGTTAAATGATCAAGTCCCCTCCATTAAGTTTACTTTAGAAGTGGAACAAGACAATTCAATCCCATTTTTGGATGTGCGTGTACATAGGGAAAGCCCAGGTTTTAAGTTTAGTATCTATCGGAAAAACAAACAATTTGTCCTACGTACACTTTTACTCGGGACATGACACCCCACTAAGAAGGCCATTTTTTCATCAATGTTTCTCCGCGCCCTTAGGATCGCCAGTCCGGAATACATCGATGCCGAATTGGAAAAAATCAACGGTATTGGAAGTGATTGTGTTACCCATCTGCGTTTATGGAATCTTGTCTCAACAAGGCAAAACGAACTTTCTATCGTGTCAATAATAACACTCGTACTTTGTCAAAAAATATTTTAGTACTTCCATTTTTCCCGGGCTTTTTAGGCATTGCTAATGTACTTAAACTTTTGGATATTAATGTAGTATTTTCATATAACAATATTGTGAAAAATATCATAGTAAAAAATAGCCCTACCAATAATTCAGGCATTATCTATAAAATTGGGTGTAAACAATGTGATTCCTTTTACATAGGTCAGACGGGAAAGGATTTGCACACACGTATAAAACAGCATCAATATTCCGTTAGAACAGGACAGTTGTCCAGTGCCTTTTTGTCCATTTGTCAGAGTTATCCCACTGTATTGATTGGAATAATGCTTCAGTTTTATTTCATTTAGCAACATTGTTAATAGAAATATTCTTGAGTCTGCCATTATCCAACTTTCAAATAACTTCAACATAAGCAAAGGTCTTTTTCAACTCGATCCTGTTGTTTTGAATTCCTTCCAAACAATTTAGATAAAAGGGTAGACGCTAAATCTTTGGTAAACTTGTATGCTACTTTATTAACTTTTAATCTTCATTTTATTTTTATATATATCGAAACTTGACTCTAAAAGGCAAGTGTTAAAACCCGGGAAGATTTCCAGTATAAATTTGTATTTTTATAATTCATTTGATCTTGTGCTAAAAATCGATATTTTTCCTTACAAATCTGTATACTCTGTAATCCTCTAATTTTTAATTTTTAATTTATATTTTTACTTCTCCGTTTATTGCAGATATATATATATATATATATATATATATGTGTGTGTAGATATGTATGTATATATATATATGTATGTTTGTGTGTATGTATGTTATTTATTTATTTTTTTCTTTTTTCTTTTTTTTCTTTCTGTAACCTATATATAGGCCGTAACCTTTTATGTACTTCAGTGTTCCTGAGGATGTCATTAGACGAAAGCGCTTGAGCACCTTTTTGTGTTTCCTTTCCTTCGTGGTTTTATTCATCATAAATATTTTTCACGTGTTACTTTCGTGAAAGAATTTTCATATATATATATATATATATATATTATACACAGTAGTCCGGGTCAAAATTTTATTTTGAAAAGGTACATATTGTGAGGGGTTTGAATGGAACAGAGGAAACCCATCATAAATTATTTTCGATGTTTAAAGCCTCCTACCCCTCGCACAATTTTTCACTTTTTGATCTATCATATATTGAAGAATATTCCATTTATACGAGACTTACTCTACATTTAGGTTTTTTGATGACATAAATCTTTATTAACGCATAATATTTTATTTAATAATGTACAGTATTAGGAAAATTAATTATGTACAACAATATATGGGGTTCGAAAAACCTTAGCCCCCCATTTGCAGCTTACATGTTTACTTATATCGAAATATTTTTTAGTGATTATAAAAATATATAAAATTCTTTATTTATTGCAGGTATTAAAATTACTCTAGCTGATAAAGTGATAATATAATGGCTTCTCAATTAATTGGTGATTCGGAGAGGCAACGTGTGATAAATCGCATACGAGCAATAACATTTCGGGAAGCTCGTGATGCTGGAACCACCTTTATAACACGTTCATGGGTTGCCAAAAAGTTGCGAAGAAGTGAGGACTTCGTCAAAAGAAATTGGAATAAAACTTTGGATGAATGTGAAATGGATACAACCAAATCTGTGCCCCCAAATTTGCCACTCTCTCAGGAAACAAAGGACATCATTGAAAGCGGTACGCGTAAGCGGAAAAACAGCTGTGCTAAACTTTCTAGAGAGATCGAAGTGTTGGGAGGAAAGATCGTTAGTGGTGAGATCATTCGACTGTACCGTCATAGGCAAGGTTTAAAGCCTTGGCATGAACTTCCAAAGCCAAGAAAAACTCAACTTAACATCGATGACAGAATGTGGTTTGCCCATTATCTTGAAGATTGGGATGTGGATGATTTCATGCATTTAGCTGTCTCCGATGAATTTTTTGTTTACGTAACACCTCGGCCTAACTACCAAAATGATCGAGTGTGGGCCACAACACCAGATGAAATCGATGACAATGAACATTATCGCGAATTATTAAAAAGTCCAGACTGTGTTGGTGTGTTTGTTTTGTTCACTGCAAAGAAGCTCATGTGGGTGCTGAAGCCAAATGGTCAGAGTTGGACAGTATTTTCTGGATATTATTCTATCCCAGCATGTCATTCCTTTTCTAAGAAACCCAAACAATGTTATGGATGTCGATCAGGTCACACTTTTGCATAATAAGGCCCCCTGCTTTACGGCATTAGCCACTCAACAGTTGTTGCGGAACCATGCGATCGATTTCTTTGGAAATGAAGAATGGCCAGGAAATTCTCCTGACCTGAACGTCTGTGAACACATTGGATCAGTTATAAAGGACAAGGTTGAATGTCTCTTGTTTCAAGAACCTGCAGCAAATCGATTTTCGAAGGATACAATGACGCAACACATTGAAACTGTTTTAGCAAATTTGCGTAACGATCAAGATCTATTCACGTCACTTTTGGCAAGCTACCCAAAGCGAATTCAGGCTGTCTTGGAAGCCAATGGCGGGAACACCAAGTTTTAATTGTTTCTCATTAAATGCAGGATTAAATTCTCTTTTGTAAGGTACGGTATGTTTAGTTTTACTGTACCTCTAATGGTTTAGGCCATGGGCGGGGGGGACTAAGGTTTATTGGAGTCCCGTATTCAGAAGAAAAAATTAGAGGCATAATAAATGTGCTAAAATTCAATTCACTTTTTCATTGTTCCTTATCACATCAAAAGGGAAGAAATTTTTAATATTATTAGAAAATTTTATTTCATAAGTTTCTTACTCATTCCACTGGGCCTTCTATTCAAACTTGGACAGTTTTCGCCTTGATTCTAATGAGTTTAAGATAAACTTTTGACGGTTGTCATATACTATTCTTTCCTGACATGCCTTTGTTACTAGGTTCACTGCCCTTTCCACACTTTGACTGTGGCATGGAAAAGAAGCTATCTCCAGTGGCTTACATCGAGCCTGTAGTAGCTCATCGTCGCTAAAATTGTTTAGCAGCGGTGGAGGAGTAATGATCTCTTTTTGCCAATCGATCATCTCGGTGTAGTCAGTAGATTGAAAATTGAGGGTTCGAGGCAACTCAAAGTTTCTGGTACGTGAAAATCCTGTTCTTGAAAGGATGATTTTCTGAATAGCTTGCTCCCTAATTTCTAGTCTCTTGTCAGTTACGATTGATATGAGTATATTTTCTGGGTGGGCAAAGTAGGCGTTATTCTTTAATACTGGTTCTATGATTGATCTATGTTGTTCATCTAAATTTCGAAGCAAGCACATTAAATGGCAAAAGTTATATACACCATCAGTTGCATTAGGATGAGATTTTATCCAAAACCACCCTGGAGCATAGAACTGCATAATAATCTTGACTATATCTTGAAGGTTTTTATCGGGATTTGGCGTTGAGATATATAATCGAAGGACCCTGTAGGCTAGAGTTAGCCAGCGAGCATGGTGAAGGGTACCTGGGGATCGAGTGGACAGATCTTGAGAAGTGTCTCCAGTTTGCACTGCCAGACACATATCATAGAGATATCTTTGATCACTGCTTAGCTCCTTCACAACATTTGCTGGAATTTCTTTAATGTTTCCCTTTACGCTAGAATATTTGACTACCTCCAATTTTGTTAAATCTGTTTTCAGTTTATTCCCAATTGAACCCACAAAACTATTTGGACTTGTTGTTTTACCATCAATGGCTTTGTAGACGTGCATAAAAGGCAGCTCATTCAAATGCAAGAGGCACACCAACCACTGCACTGGTCTGTTAAGATGAATGTCAACCAGTTTTATGGCTCCACCAATTTTTCCTGTATTTACAGGAGTACCATCACACAGTAAAGCTTTGATAGTATCTGTGCTGTTCGAGTCTGTAATAATAGTTATCAACTCTTCCTCTATGCAGCGAGCAGTTCCATTATCTGGTGTGACATGGTCTACATAGATGCTTCCAGGTTCTTTCACAATAACATAGTGTTCTTCTTTTATCTTTCCACTTTTAGTTAATGTTTTATCTTTCCTTCCATCAAATCCAAGGCACTCCATCCTTAGATTTTCGGATTTAGACCTAAAAGTATTTGTTTCACACATGCGATCTCTTTCTCTTTCTAATTTCTTTCTGTAAAGCATGTTGGTGTGGTTCAGGATCCCCATATCTTTTAAAGCTGCAATGACTATTGCAGCTGCAGCTCTACAACTTACACGATAACGATCTGCTGTTAATGCTAGGTTTTTATAGGAGTGCCTGTTCTGAATAATCTCAGTCAATTCTAAATCGGCCTCATAATCTACATCCTGACTCTCTGAATCTACAGGGTGTCCATAAATGATTACCCTGATTAAAGCATGCTATAACTTTTAAATAAACATTCGTATTCAAACACAGTTTTAATCATAAGTAGATAAACATATAAAGTTTTGATACATAGTTAATGAACTTAATAATCTTCCACATGTGCACCCCTAGTGGTACGTAAAATGTCTAAACGGTATTCACACTCACGCCACACTTTTTCCAACATTTGTGGATTAACTGTTGCAATTGCATCCGTAATGCGTTCTCGCAATGTCCTGATATGTGGAACAACTGTTGCATAAACAAAATCTTTAACATGACCCCCAGAGAAAGAAATCCAGCGGGGTAATGTCTGGTGATCTTGGGGGGCCATGGGATTGGCCCGTCCCTGCCAATCCATCGATTTGGAAATGTTGCGTCGAGAGTTTCACAGTTGGCTGCCTGTCCTGCAGTTGGGGGATGGCGTAATTGGTGAGCATATCCAGGTACGCAGTTGCGGAAACAGTGTTCTCAGCGAAGAAGAAAGGACCAATTATCTGGTCATGCATTAGTCAACACCAGACATTGATCTTCGGACTGCCCCGAACATGCTCCCTTACGGCACGTGGTTTTTCCGATCCCCAAATACGCACATTGTGTCTGTTGACTCTACCACTAAGATGAAACGTAACCTCGTCTGAAAAGCAGACAAGTAACAAGAAGTCATTATCCTCGTCAATGCTGTTCAAAATGTCAATAGCGAATTGTTCACGTTTTGGACGGTCATCAGGCTTCAGTTCTTGAACAATTTGTACCTTTTAGGCGTGTAACTTCAAACGTTTGTGTAACACCTTGTGCACCGTAGACTTCGGTATCTTTAGTTGGCATGAAGCTTGTCTCACCGATTTCCTTGGTGACCGTGCGAAAGCAGTTTGAATGTTTTCCACCGTCCCATCGGAAACTGATGGTCTACCACTGCTCTTTCCCTTTTCCACGTTTCCAGTTTCCAAGAATTTTTTCATCCACGACTTAATTAACTTCACATCAGGTGGATTCTTTCCATACTTTGTTCTGAACCTTCGCTGAACACTGACAGGAGATTTTGTTTCTGCAAGCCACACAACACATTGTGCCTTCTCTGTCACAGACGCCATCTTAATTGAACAGCTACTACAGCGCTCCTAGCGGCGAATGCGGTAGACGAAACACACCAGCACAGAAACTCTATGCGTGTACGAGATCACTTGTAAAAAGAAAACGGATGTAAGATTCGTCATTAAAACATGAGACACCCTGTACATCCATGTCTTCTTCGGTATTTTCTATAAATCCCGATGATAAAACATTGGTGGCTTCAGTCATTTCTTCTTGTGCATTTAGTTGACGGTTTTGTGCTTCTTGGGCTCTTGCTAAAGATCTCTTCTTTGTTGAACTAGCTGTGCGATCAATTGGTCCTAATTGATTTTTTATTTGTTTTTGACCCACAAAAGACTCCCATTCTGCCATTCGTATTTTATCCTTACACCTGCAAG
Organism: Bathynomus jamesi; assembly: GCA_023014485.1. Taxonomy (NCBI): domain Eukaryota; kingdom Metazoa; phylum Arthropoda; class Malacostraca; order Isopoda; family Cirolanidae; genus Bathynomus; species Bathynomus jamesi. The sequence goes on from JAJOZX010001334.1 coordinate 674,292, forward strand.
ATTTCCTATCAATTCCTTTATCATAGTATTCACAAGAAGATATATCAAACATTTCATCATACTGAGCTACTTTTAAGGCAAAACTTTCATTTCTTCGATGTAACGGCACCTTGTTCAATTTTGAGGCTTCTTCTATTAGTCGATTGACTTTAAGATAGCTACCTTTGGTGTTAATCGTAGGAAAAAAAATTTCATCCAAATGTCTTCCATATCTTTTACAACAACCCTGTAACAATCATTAGCAGTTGCTCATCCTTTTGATTTAGCTTCTTCACGACGGCGCACAAAAAGGTAGTGTCTCACAACTGTTTTTGAAGGAGTCATGGCTGCTGGGAATTCCGTAGGATATCCAAAGGCTGCATTTGAGGACTTGCTTCTAGTAGTCATAGTTTATATTCAGAAGTAAAATCAAATTATATTTAATTTATAATTTATGATAATTCAAATTATAATTAAAGCAAATGGAAATTATTTCTATTTATCTGAAAAATTATTTCTATTTATCTGAAACATAAAAATATCAAGCATTAAACAAACAACTTATCATGTAACATATAACAACATTAAACATATGCAAATATGAAGGTAAAAAAGGGAGGATGGGCATGTGATACGGGTAGTAGTGTAGCACATGCTTGATTTTATAATATTTTGTTAAAGTGATAAAAAAACCTTCTCATATAGTGTACTTTTTAGGAAATAAAATTTTTTCACATTTAAATATATGCAAATATGAGGGTAAAAAAGGGGAGGGGTATGTGCTAGGGGTAGCACATGCTTGATATTTTAATATTTTGTTAAGATGATAAAATGAAACTTCTCTCAGAGTGTACTTTTTAAGAAATAAAAAAATTTCCCATTTTCGACCTGGCCTAATATACAGTGTATATGTGTGTATATACCGGGTGTCCGAGAATTATCTGTACAATTTTTGGCTGTTGTTAAAAGTCAACCATGAAGTGTAGAAATTCCAGTTTATCCCATTTTACAGAGAATCTCATTACGTTTTTTCTGATACAACGTTACTTTAATAAAAGAAACTTTTGAAAATACAGATTCTAAATAATCTTGTTTAAGAGTTTTACGTGTGTTATCAAGAATTTTATTAAAAGATGAAATTGTACAGATAATGTTCGGACACACTGGAATTTCTAAAAAACTTGTCACAACTTGGTATCAGAAAAAACTTAATGAGATTCTCTGTAAAATGGGACAAGACTGGAATTTCTACACTTCATGGTTGACTTTTAATAACAGCCAAAAATTGTACAGATAATTCTCGGACACCCTGTATATATATATATATATATATATATATATATATATATATATATATATATATATATATGTATATATACGACGTAAGTATAGAGGAGTGTTCTGCACACGAGGAAGAGAAATAACGAACAAATGAAAAATGAGGTGACCGCCCGGGAATCGAACCCATATCTGACCCATATCTGACCGGCAATCAGAAGATCCTGGGTTCGATTCCCGGGCGGTCACCTCATTTTTCATTTGTTCGTTATTTCTCTTCCTCGTGTGCAGAACACTCCTCTATACTTACGTCGTTTCTATACATTAATATACTGCGTGGTCATTGCAGTTAAATGTATATATATATATATATATATGTTAACCCCCCCTTTATGGCCCTTTTTTTCGGTTCGGATTCGACGGGGGGTTCTGGTTACGGAGGCAAGCAACGGATATTTCTTCTGATACTTTCTTCTATAATTTTCTAATTCTTTCTCTGATACTTTATAACTTTTCGACTTTACTAAGTTCCTCTGACGATTTCCCAACTCGAGGGGGAAAATAAAAAGTTTCTCTTACTGTAAATTTATTCTTAAAAATATACAGGTACTGCTCTGAATTTACAGGGGTAGAGGTTCGACCTCCCTCCCCGCAGCGAGGCTGCTAACCAGGGGAGTCTCTGGCAGTCACCAAGGCAGAGTCTCGTATGAAGTGTTCTTCATTTTACAAATACATGTATAAAATATGCCTGAATGTTGGGGGATGGCAGTTGGAGGTTAAGTTTCCCCCCCTTTTAAACACGATCAGGTGTTTGAAAGTTTCCAAATAAAAATAATAAAAAAAATAAATAAAAATAAAAACTAATCTTATTTTTTTTTGTCACGTCTTCATTTCTGAAGGCGATATCATTTTTGTTTGGGTTTATTACAATTATGATTGCGATTATGGATTACTTCCCATTCGCTTATGATTGTCCCTTACAGTTCGATTAAAGTACATTCTTACATTATATATAAAGTCATTACATTCAATTATAGTTTCATTGAAGTACATTACGTCGTTACCATTTTTACAGTGTTTTTATATATATATATGGTTAGATTATATGGTTAGATTATATGGTCAGATTATATGGTCAGATTATATGGTCAGATTATATGGTCAGATTATATATGGTTATTATATATGGTTATTAGTACAACACAAGTACATGAGACATGACAAGATAATTTATATACATAATATGTTATATTACATTATATGTTATAGATTTGGATCAAAGCGAAAGATGTTGTTTATCTTAGAAACGTTCGGTTCTGCTGATTCGCGAATTTGAGCATTTAACTACTGTAAGCCTAATGAGAGTTGAGGGTGAACGCACTTAAAAGAAAAAAATACATGTGGACGTATTTTACATGTAAGTAACAGAATAGGTTGTGTGCGTAATATAGACGCGTAAAATATGGACTGATAGGTTGATAGGTATCAGTAGACAATAGGTAGGAAGCAACATAACTAATGATGTATAGAGAATGGTTTCTTTTTTTTTATTATTATTATTATTATTATTATTATTATTAAGGAATTTACCATACATTCAATACGGAAGATGTCCAAATACTAAACACGTGATTCAGTGTTCAAGGTATGGAAAACGTGAAGAGAATTAAGTTACTTTATGACTTCATAGTTATTCACATTATGTCATACGTGCAGTATAACTGTAAGTCATTATTAGGGAGGACCTAAAAGAAACGAATTAAAGACAGAGTGGGTATCAAGGACTAAGAAGCACAACTACTGGTTCCAATCCTCTTATATGCAATGCGTATGTATAATCTAGGGTCGAGGGTGAGATGCAAGACAATCATAATTAATTATAATAACTTCTATAATAAATGAAAATGGATACGACTAAACCATAGGTATGGTAGATCGTAGGGTTTTGACACGAACAAAAATAGGAAGCCACAAGTAAAATTATTATCCAAACTCGCGTTAAGCGATTTTGGTTCTTATGTAAAAATGAATATGGATTCATTTCATTTTTACATTGCTCTCCCCTTTTTTTTTAAAAAACGATATTTATACAATAATCTAATAGGGTATCATTAATACAATACAAATGAGAAAATAACATTCTAACTAATTCAAGTTAGGTGACGAATTTTTTTTTACATTACAAATTTTTATACAGAACAAGTGAGTTATTATATAATATAAAAAATTCAAAGATTAATACTTCAATTTTAGACAAACAATTACGCTAGACAAAGAATGGTATTGTTAATTTAAAAAGAAAATTTCTGTGGGGAAAATTACATACATACTGAATAGTAGGTAAAAGGGAAAAATATAAATTATTTTCCAAAGTTACCCTGATCGTGCAGTCTATAACTAATTTTATTGACTATTGTAGGTAAAAATCGAATTACGTAATGGATGATGTATAGACCTGTGGTCTAGTGTGTATGTGTGTGTATTAGATACAAAGTGTGTATCTTATAAATTTGAGGGATAGATTAGCGGAGAGGATTCTTAAATTAACTGAATAAACGCCTGAGCAAAAATTTATATATAGTAAGCAAAAATGCGTAGGACTATATAAATAGCATAGTTAGCACTTTCACGCTATGAAATAGTTTATTGTGACATCCAATGATTTTAGCATAAGGTTTGTGTATATATATATATATATATATATATATATAGTGCGCATACATGCGTGTGTATGTGTAGGGATTTGGGAGGTTTTTGAATTAACAAAGTTTAAAAATAATGTATAATAATTTAAGATGGGTTTAGGGTTATAAAATCTTTTGAGTCAATTATTGTTGTTATTATTATCATCATCATTATTATTATAAAATCCTTTAAGTTCAAGGTAGTATTTAAGTATTTAATTAAATCAGTTCCACGTATTAAGGTAATACAAAGAAATGTACTTAGAGGACTTACAATTGATGAAAGTAAATCTCACGGTTTAAAAATTGAATTTTTGAAGATGGAATTAAATTCGACTAGTAACATTCCTAGCTATATAATTATGAACTATATAAACATTAACCAGAAGTATCGGTACGATAATTGAATTAAGAAAGTTAAGAATACAAATTAAAAATATGCATTTTAATGAGCTAAACATAATTTTATAATATTCTTAAAAATAAGAATTAAGGTAATACAAAGAAATGTACTTAGAGGACTTACAATTGATGAAGTAAATCTCACGGTTTAAAAATTGAATTTTGGAAGATGGAATTAAATTCGACTAGTAACATTCCTAGCTATATATGAACTATATAACCATTAACATTAACCAGAAGTATCGGTACGATAATTGAATTAAGAAAATTAAGAATACAAATTAAAAATATGCATTTTAATGAGCTAAACATAATTTTATAATATTCTTAAAAATAAAAGTAAATCGAACCTTAGATGAGTTTCGGCCAAGAATAAAAAGTGTTATTGAAATGGAAGGAAAGCATTTCGAACAATCTTTTCTTTTAATAATTTCAGGTAAATTTTACATTAAAAATTATTTTTATATACTAAAAAAAAATATTAAAAAGGTTTAATAATTTTTTGCATGTTAAGTAGAAAAACCATACTCTTTCGTTGAATGTTGATAGAATTTGAATTATTTGATATTTTAGTCTGAAAACTTGTTTGCATATGATAAATACATATGTTTTATTGTGTAGAAGTTTTATTAAAATTAAATGACAAAAAAGAATAAACACAACTGAAATTTAGGGCCATGTGCGGTCCTACGGGTAAATTTCCCGACCATACAGAGCAAGATAAATTAGGTACATGATCGATTAATTATTACACTATTTCTGTCATCATATAATCGCAATAATTATAAAACTCGTTACCAACATTTGTAAAAACGGTTTTGGTTGCCAACAATAAAATATGTCATTTTACCTATATATTTTTATACGCAACAATGGCAAAAAAAAAAAGAAAAGACAAATCGGTCCATTTCCCTCTTACAACAAACAAAGAAAGGTTCTCTTTACAACACAAAAAAGGTTGAATTAAATTCTTAAATTACATTTTCTTAAATTAAATTCTCTTAACTTACAAAGAAAAAGTTGAATTCAATTGACTGCATTGAAATGACTTGGGACTTAAAAACTAACTTCTTCAAAACTAACTTCTTCAAAACTAACTTCTTCAAAACTAACTTCTTCAAAACTAACTTCTTCAAAACTAACTTCTTCAAAACTAACTTCTTCAAAACTAACTTCTTCAAAACTAACTTCTTCAAAACTAACTTCTTCAAAACTAACTTCTTCAAAACTAACTTCTTCAAAACTAACTTCTTCAAAACTAACTTCTTCAAAACTAACTTCTTCAAAACTAACTTCTTCAAAACTAACTTCTTCAAAACTAACTGCTTCAAAACTAACTGCTTCAAAACTAACTGCTTCAAAACTAACTGCTTCAAAACTAACTGCTTCAAAACTAACTGCTTCAAAACTAACTGCTTCAAAACTAACTGCTTCAAAACTAACTGCTTCAAAACTAACTGCTTCAAAACTAACTTCTTCAAAACTAACTTCTTCAAAACTGGCTTCTTCAAAACTGGCTTCTTCAAAACTGGCTTCTTCAAAACTGGCTTCTTCAAAACTGGGGCGGTTGTTCCTCTTGGCGCAACCTTCTGACTTGACCTCTTGTCAAGTATTTCTATAAATCTCTGGGGCGGTTGTCCCTTCTTGGCGCAACCTTCTGACTTGACCTCTTGCCAAGTATTTCTATGTCTCTGGGGGCGGTCGTCCATCTTGGCGCAACCTTCTGACTTGACCTCTTGCCAAGTATTTCTATGTCTCTGGGGCGGTTGTCCATCCTGGCGCAACCTTCTGACTTGACCTCTTGTCAAGTATTTCTACAAATCTCTGGGGCGGTTGTCCCTTTTGGCGCAACCTTCTGACTTGACCTCTTGCCAAGTATTTCTATGTCTCTGGGGGCGGTTGTCCATCTTGGCGCAACCTTCTGACTTGACCTCTTGTCAAGTATTTCTATAAATCTCTGGGGCGGTTGTCCATCTTGGCGCAACCTTCTGACTTGACCTCTTGTCAAGTATTCTGAAACTATCTGACTTGAACGCTTGTCAAGTATTCTGAACTGTAACTTGAACTCTTATCAAGTATTCTTGAAACTTAACTGTCTAACTTGAACGCTTGTCAAGTATTCTGAAACTTAACTATCTAACTTGAACGCTTGTCAAGTATTCTGAACTGTAACTTGAACTCTTATCAAGTATTCTTGAAACTTAACTGTCTAACTTGAACGCTTGTCAAGTATTCTGAAACTTAACTATCTAACTTGAACGCTTGTCAAGTATCTTTATAAATCTCTGGGGTTTGGTTGTCCCTTTTGGATGCAACCAACTGAAAACTGATTTGCAACTTATTTGCAAATAAAACTGACTTGCAACTTATTTGCAACGAAAACTGACTTCAAAACTGACTTGCAACTTGTTTGCAACGGAAACTGACTTCAAAACTGACTTGCAACTTGTTTGCAACGAAAACTGACTTCAAAACTGACTTGCAACTTATTTGCAACGAAAACTGACTTCAAAACTGACTTGCAACTTATTTGCAACGAAAACTGACTTCAAAACTGACTTGCAACTTATTTGCAACGAAAACTGACTTCAAAACTGACTTGCAACTTATTTGCAACGAAAACTGACTTCAAAACTGACTTGCAACTTATTTGCAACGAAAACTGACTTCAACTTGCAACTTATTGCAACGAAAACTTACTTGCAACTTGTTTGCAACGAAAACTGACTTGCAACTTATTTGCAACTAAAACTGACTTGCAACTTCTTTGCAACTAAAACTGACTTCAAATATCTCTCTAAATCTATAAACTCTCTGTAAACTCTCTCTCTCTTAATTTTCAAGTCAATTCAATTCAGTAATTGAAAAAAATTTGCAAACAAAATATAAAATGTAAACAACATTTCACTCTGGTATTATTATGTTTGGTACATAAAATAAAATTATTCTATACTGAATATAACAGTGACAATAACTCTGAAATTAACTCTCTCTTGAAATTAACTCTCTCTTGAAATTAACTCTCTCTTGAAATTAACTCTCTTTTGAAATTAACTCTGTTACAATAAACTTTCTGTTACAATAAACTTTCTGTTACAATAAACTCTCTCTGAAATTAACTCTCTCTGAAATTAACTCTCTCTGAAATTAACTCTCTCTTGAAATTAACTCTCTTTTGAAATTAATTCTCTCTGAAATTAATTCTCTCTGAAATTAATTCTCTCTGAAATTAATTCTCTCTGAAATTAATTCTCTCTTACATTTAACTTCTCTTACATTTAACTTCTCTTACATTTAACTCTGTTACAATTACTGTTTTCACTAAAAAAAATGTATCACTGGTGTCTGAAATGTTCACTGTGTTTTGTGTAAATTCTGACTTGATACTCATTATTAACTGTTAATAATACTGATTTTTTTCAAGTGTTTATAAATTACTTAAAAAAACAAAATGTACTTAACAAAAGTTCTACTGGCAAAATCCTCAGAGACGTGTCCTGAAGACGTGTCTTGCTGGCCACTTGTTCTTGGATGAAAACTAGGCGTAGAGAACTTGGAGTCGTGACACACCGGTCAAGGGTGGATGTTACGAACTAGAAGTCGTGACACGCCGGTCAAATGGTTTTATCCTGATAAATCTTCTTTTATAAATCTTCTTTTATAAAATCATCTTTTATAAATCATCTTTTATAAATCATCTTTTATAAATCATCTTCTTTATAAATCTTCTTTTATAAATCTTCTTCTTATCCTGGTAAAGGGTCGCCAGCTGTTAGACCCTTCCTTCTTCTATGTGTTTATCCTGGCTATAGGGTCGCCAATTGTTAACCCCCCCCTTTATGGCCCTTTTTTTCGGTTCGGATTCGACGGGGGGTTCTGGTTACGGAGGCAAGCAACGGATATTTCTTCTGATACTTTTCTTCTATAATTTTCTAATTCTTTCTCTGATACTTTATAACTTTTCGACTTTACTAAGTTCCTCTGACGATTTCCCAACTCGAGGGGGAAAATAAAAAGTTTCTCTTACTGTAAATTTACTTCTTAAAATACAGGTACTGCTCTGAATTTACAGGGGTAGAGGTTCGACCTCCCCCCCCAGCGAGGCTGCTAACCAGGGGAGTCTCTTGGCAGTCACCAAGGCAGAGTCTCGTAATGAAGTGTTCTTCATTTTACAAATACATGTATAAAATATGCCTGAATGTTGGGGGATGGCAGTTGGAGGTTAAGTTTCCCCCCCTTTTAAACACGATCAGGTGTTTGAAAGTTTCCAAATAAAAATAATAAAAAAAAAAATAAATAAAATAAAAACTAATCTTATTTTTTTTTGTCACGTCTTCATTTCTGAAGGCGATATCATTTTTGTTTGGGTTTATTACAATTATGATTGCGATTATGGATTACTTCCATTCGCTTATGATTGTCCCTTACAGTTCGATTAAAGTACATTCTTACATTATATATAAAGTCATTACATTCAATTATAGTTTCATTGAAGTACATTACGTCGTTACCATTTTACAGTGTTTTTATATATATATATATGGTTAGATTATATGGTTAGATTATATGGTCAGATTATATGGTCAGATTATATGGTCAGATTATATGGTCAGATTATATATGGTTATTATATATATGGTTATTAGTACAACACAAGTACATGAGACATGACAAGATAATTTATATACATATATGTTATATTACATTATATGTTATAGATTTGGATCAAAGCGAAAGATGTTGTTTATCTTAGAAACGTTCGGTTCTGCTGATTCGCGAATTTGAGCATTTAACTACTGTAGCCTAATGAGAGTTGAGGGTGAACGCACTTAAAAGAAAAAAATACATGTGGACGTATTTTACATGTAAGTAACAGAATAGGTTGTTGCGTAATATAGACGCGTAAAATATGGACTGATAGGTTGATAGGTATCAGTAGACAATAGGTAGGAAGCAACATAACTAATGAGTATAGAGAATGGTTTCTTTTTCTTTTTATTATTATTATTATTATTATTATTATTAAGGAATTTACCATACATTCAATACGGAAGATGTCCAAATACTAAACACGTGATTCAGTGTTCAAGGTATGGAAAACGTGAAGAGAATTAAGTTACTTTATGACTTCATAGTTATTCACATTATGTCATACGTGCAGTATAACTGTAAGTCATTATTAGGGAGGACCTAAAAGAAACGAATTAAAGACAGAGTGGGTATCAAGGACTAAGAAGCACAACTACTGGTTCCAATCCTCTTATATGCAATGCGTATGTATAATCTAGGGTCGAGGGTGAGATGCAAGACAATCATAATTAATTATAATAACTTCTATAATAAATGAAAATGGATACGACTAAACCATAGGTATGGTAGATCGTAGGGTTTTGACACGAACAAAAATAGGAAGCCACAAGTAAAATTATTATCCAAACTCGCGTTAAGCGATTTTGGTTCTTATGTAAAAATGAATATGGATTCATTTCATTTTTACATATATATATATATATATATATATATATATATATATAATATCACACACACACACACATATATATATATATATATATATATATATATATATATATACATATATATATATACACAGTGTATATATATATATATATATATATATATATATATATATATATATATATATATATATATATATATATATATATATAGAGTGTGTGTGTGTGTGTGTGTGTATATATATATATATGATATGTGTGTGTGTGTGTGTGTGTGTGTGATTACAAAGTCCCTGTGCAACTATAAACTTTAATAACTTTTGATGTATGTATGATGGAAACAAACTGTAAACGGTATATGAAAGCATAATTATTAAAATTTTTAACACACTACAGTAATATACCCGCAAAATGTTAGAATGCAAATAATTTGCATGCAACATGATCAATAATTGCAACATTGTATGCAACAAGGGGTTGTAGACCCTCCAAAGGGTACCCCCAAAAAAAATTAATTGTATGTGTATATATGTGCGAGTGTATGCATGTAGGTTTGTATAGAAAAAGTAAAGCAGAAGGAGAGAGAGAGAAGATCCCTTTAGAGGCATGTCTCGGCACATAATGGCGTCTTCCATCCTGGTGGGGCTTTCGCATCAGAGCCAGTTGGCTTAGAAGGCAGCCAATCGTATGGCGTAAACGGCTGCCAGACAGTTTCTTTAGAGGGTAAGCAGCCAGTCGTCTTAGTTTATTGACTTATATGATATATATATATATATATATATATACATACATACAGTATATAGGCTAACTAGAGCGGCACCACCACCCACAACAAATTCTTAAATAAAATGTGGCCATCCTGTCGGTTCACGACCCCCACCGGTCGAAACAGCTAGAGAATACACTCTAGCGCCCACACACACACACACACACATAGTGTATCGTTTTTATATATATACACACACACACACTAATGCTAACCACTACACCATATCTTGTGCGGAACGTTCTTCTACACAAGCGTCGTTCTTTACGTTAATTATACTGTGTGTGGTTTGCAGTTAAAATGTATATATGTGCGACATGCGGGAGGTGCCCCCTCAGGGCATTGGTTTCTGCTCGTATGTAGGAGAATTACGACTTCTGATTAAGCGATGCCCATGGTGTAGTGGTTAGCATATCTGACCGGCAATCGGAAGATCCCGGGTTCGATTCCCGGGTGGTTACCTCATTTTTCATTTGTTCGTTCTTTCTCCTCATCTTGTGCGGAACGTTCTTCTATACAAGCGTCGTTCTTTACGTTATATATATATATATATATATATATATATATATATATATATATATATATAATAAACAGGAACACCAGGGAAAAAATAAACATCCTTCAAGGTTTAATCAGTACCAACGTTTCGAAATGCACTAATTCCATCTTCAGAGCTAAAACAATAAAAGTCCAATTCACACACAAAATACAAATTGCAATTTAAGTTGCTTAATAACATTTTAAAGTAACAATTTTAAAATTATAAAAAGTAGCTAAGAAAATGTAAAAGCATTAAAACTAAAAGGTAAATAAATAAAATAAACAAGTACCTTAACTAAAACATAGCAGATGTACCGAAGATTCATGCTCCAAAATGTGTTCCGCAATGCTGCTGACAGATTCGAACTCTGTCGAGATACTGATGGTGCTCATGTAGAATCATATGCTTAAGCATTCATTAAATGTATGCCTTTATTATATTGTTATTGAATTTTACCCTTTTTGTTACGTTTTCACTGAAATAGATAGGGACTTTATAAACACCCTGTATATTTCCCTGTATTTATTTCTGTATTATGGTCTGTATGTACCATTCTGAGTTCAGTCCCATATATACGAATATACTGTATATATATTGCGGATCTAGCCACTTCAAATAGGGGGATTATATTTTATTTTTATTTTTGTTTAGAAAAGATCCCCGTAGCTAATTATCTTATGCAATTATGAAGGACTCGCATAGATTATAATTAGCCTGGTGCAGTGTAAAATCAGCAAACAACCTTCTTACCAGATCGCTTTATTTATTCCGACGATTTTTTCCCCCTGTATCATCTCTTCATTTTATCATGCAACTGTCGACTAAATTCCAGAACCTACTATTTACTTTGGGAAGCTGCTTTTTTAGAAAGCTATAATAAACGTGAATCCGTGTCAGTTCTAGTGTTAGTATGATTTTTATTTTTAGCAGCTTTGCTATGTTGAATCAGTGTTTAAACGACGGGTCTAAGTTGGCAGGACAAGTTGTGTCATAGTTTATTTTCCTGTGAAATGTAATTTAAGCTGTAGGTCCAAGGTGGTGCGACATTCCATACCATAGTCTTATTTTAATCCTGGGAACTCCAATTCTAAGACGCGGAGTAATTTCGGGCATACCTTCAGACACATACACAAATGTTATATATATATTATATATATATATATATAATATATATATATATATATATATATATATATAAAGGTGTATGTACAATTTTAAGCCGTTTTAATTAAAAAGAAGGCAGTGTACATTTTTAAACAAGTGATTTTAAGCGAATAAAGGGGCTAATTATGCGTAGACTTAATTTGAAGTGTAATATTGTTCATCTTTTTTCTCTTAAAGCAGTGGATCTGAGATGAATCATTTTATGAGTGCATACGAGAATGTAGCAGTTGAAGTGGCCAATGATGATGAGACGGAAAGGAATGAAGAAGTGCGGTTTTTATACGACAATCAGTACAGCCGAAGAGAGCAACATCAAGAATACGCATTAATTGAAGAAATAATGTAAGTTTTTCTGTATTATCCGAAAAGGGTAAGAATGAACGCCGATATATTATTCTGTTTATTATTAGTAGTATTATATGGTGAAAGGAAGTGCCAGATTTTTCATACTTATAAACTATTTCCACATATTTTAAAATAGATAAATGCATCGCACGAACAAAGTTGTTTGTCATTGCATTCTGCACACCAATACACAGGGTGTTTCAGGAGGAAAGGTCAATACTTCGGGAGGTGATAGTATCGGTCATTGTCAGGGGCGGATTAACATTTTCTGGGCCTTAGGCTTAGTATGTATGATCGGGCCCTTTTATTCATATACTATAAAAATTTAATTTTCATTGAGGGAGTAATGCATAATAGCGCACAAAACAAGTGTGAACGTGGTTGAACGTGTTTACAGCGCTGTGACTTGTGGCTAGGCTACAAATATCATAATTGATGCACATCGAGTGGGAGCATTTGCATAAAATTGACTGTCAGGATATTATTAATGAATTCGCAGGCAAAAAATGTCGCAAATTACAATTTTAAATATTTCTATTATTATATATGTATTTCAATTTTTATGTATCTCATTTTCCGAAATAAATACTTTTGTTTGATTGTTTTTTTTTACTTATACACATATTTTGGGCGGGCCCCTAAGACATCTGGGCCTTAGGCTTCAGCCTGTGCAGCCTATAGGGCTATCCGCCACTGGTCATTGTGAGAAAAAAAGTTCATATGAACATATGTCTAATTCTGAATGGTTTCGGAGATAGAGCTGTTTGAATCTACAAATACAAAAGCATTGTTAATGGTAATCAAGAAAGAGAAACCAATTACTGTTTCTAACATTTAATGTTTAAACATTGGCATTTTCAATGGTATCAGATACAGAAATGACAAATTTGTTACAGTTTACAATACGTTTTCGAAAATCCCACCATCAACCTCAATGCACTTTGCAACTCGTGTGTGAAGATCGCGTGTTGTTCGTCTGAGTTGATCTTGACGTTCCTTTATGCCGGCCGCAGCATCCAAAATGCGCGCGAGCAATTCGTCTCGTGTATCCACCTTTCTTTTGTAAACTTGACTTTTCATCCACCCCCACAAACAATAATTTAACGGAGAGAGGTCTGGAGACCTTGGGGGCCATTGAATGGGACCACCGCGACCGATCCATCGACCAGGGAAAGTTTGATTTAGGTATTGCATCACCAGATGGGTAGAATGTGGAGGAGCTCCGTCATGCTGAAAGTACATACCAGCGCGTGTAGCCAAAGGAACATCCTGGCAATTCATTTTGCAGAAATTCAAGGTAACTTTGTCCTGTAAGACGATTCTCTAAAGTAACAGGGCCAATCAGCTGATCATCGATGATACCGCACCACACATTGGCAGAGAAGCGATGTTGAAAATTTGTTTCCACAGTCGCATTTGCATTTTCGTCTGACCACCGATGAGAGTTACGAATGTTGTTGATACCGTCACGGGTGAAAGTAGCTTCATCGGTGAACTGTATTAATCGAAGCAATCGGCGATTAGCATTTACCCAATGACAAAATTCTAGTCGCATGGCAGCGTCTCCTGGTTGAAGGTGTTGTACACGCTGTACATGATATGGATGCAAGCCTTCTTCACGTAATGTTCGCCATACTCTTGTGTGTGGTACACCTAGACGTCTAGAAATTCTTCGTGAGCTAGTAGTAGGACTACGCTCTACCAACTGAAGAATGTTTTCCACTTCATCCACATCTTGTTGTCCTTCACGTTCAGATAAAACATGAGCGCTGGGAAGTGTACCAATCTCACGCAATGTGTTGAAAACCCTGGTAAACACTCTTCTATCCGGAATTCTGCGGTTCGGAAACCGTCGACGGTATTCTGCAACAGCAGCTGTTGCACTTCCATCGCAAAAACCGTAGACATACACCATATCTGCATATTCGGCATGTGTGAAGGTGTGTGGCATTCTTAACACTGCTTCAAACACCAAACAATGTCACTCACAACAGTCAGCTGTCGATTGGCTTATGTTACATGCTTACATGATAGCTTTCATGGTTCAAGTTTATAGGGGAGGGAAGGGGGAGGAAGAGCTGCGCGCGCATCAGATTCAAACAGCTCTATCTCCGTAACCATTCAGAATTAGACGCATGTTCATATGAACTTTTTTTCTCACAATGACCGATATTATTTTTCTACCGCGTGGTGTACAGACGTTTTGCTTCCGCTCTGTGTAATATCGAAATAACTAGTGTTTATAAGTTAAATTCTATCTTATACCAGCGTGTGTATTAAATACCAGTGAATTCGCGATAATAATTTATTAAATGAAAGCCGGTGGCATATAGCTTGCACAAAGAAAAAACATCAATTGAAACATAAATTGAAAACACTTCGAACGGAAAAACAGCTCGTGAGATTTCTACATTCGGCCTATATAGGGAAAAAGGTCAGACACAATTTGGAAGAGTCATAAAACGAAGGTCCAGTTATCGAGAGAAATTTGAGAAGCGAGAAAAAGAGGAAAATAAAGGAAAGAATGGCAAAAAATACGAAGAAATGTGTAAATTGCGGTAAAGTCAGAAAACTGAATAGAGCCGGATTATGTGTAATGGAATGCGCTACACATCAGCTCTGTGATTGCAAAAATGAAACAGACTAGACCTCGGGCTTAAAATGTTTTCTGTGTAATACCTTTAAACACTGCGAATGCATGCACTTAGATAGAAAAGACAGGAAAATGATAAATAGAATAAATAACAAAATCATAGGCCTTTATGGTTTCTTGTGCGTCAAGTGCATGGAAAACAATAGGAAATTAGTACAAAGGGAATACAAAATGTTGAAATAGAAGAATCAAGTACAGCAGTTTTACCAACAGAAAACCAGGAAACAACAGAAAACGCCGGCACAACTGAAAACGAAAATGAGATGGACAACGCACTACATGGAGGGGCGAAAGCAGCGTCAGATAAAGAATTACCCACTGCAAAGGAGGGAGATACGAAATACACGCCGAAGTAAAAAAAAACCACTGGGTAGGGAAGAAGTGGTGGCGGAGCAGAAGAAGGAAATCGAATCACATAAGACTCGGAGGAAATTTAAAAGACGGGCCATATGCGAATATTATAAAACAGGTTCGTGCAAAAATAGCTCAAACTGCATATGGAATCACCCCCCAAAATGCTCCTATATGATGAGGAATGCGAAATGCAGGTACGGACCAAACTGCAACTTTTTTCACCTTCGTATGTGCAGACAGTCAATTACTGAGAAAAAATGCCTGAACATAGAGTGCCCGTATTTTCACATAAAGGGTATGCAAAGAGAACGGGAAAGAACAGATCATATTCGACATAGAAGTAATGAAACATATTTTTTAGAAGAAATGAGGATAATAAAAGCACATCTTGCCCTTCTAACAAGGAAGGACAGAACGCCGCAAATATATGCATCACAACATTACGCACATCACCTTTCTATTCAACACCACCCACCAATAATACAACAACCACAATGGTATCATGGTATCAAGAGGCGCAACCCCAATACTCCCAAATGCAGCGGCCCACCTACAACACCAAACAGGAACCGACATCGACCAGGAAACGACCATCATTTAGGAAAATCGAACACGAACATTAGAATCCCGGTAAATGTATTATACACAAATATACAAGGCCTCTATACTGACCATACAGACTGCAAATTACAATACTTGCAAAATTTAGCTCTGGAAACCAGCATAGATATTATATGCCTAACGGAAACACACTTACATAAGTGCGAAAATGGCTGTGAAAACTGCATCGACAATCCTGAAAGAGCATTGCTGGAATACAACATATACAGAGTAGATAGAGTGGCTTGACGAGGAGGAGGGTGCTGTATCTACGTGAAAAACACATACACATGTGAGGCGAAGGTAAACAAATCAAACAGCATAGTCGAAGTTATTGTACTAGAAGTTAAAGAGCTGAACCTAACCATTATGGACGTCTAGAGACACCAAACACCACAAAAAGTGAATTCCAATTTGCCACTAATGAAATAGAAAACACGTTAAAATTACTTGAAACTTCAGCAACAAATATTCTAATTGGCTGAGATTTTAATTTCACATTCATAACATGAAAGAAAAATGACGAAGTCATATATGTTGACAAGTTTCATGGCAACATTACAAAAGATGATAGAACCCAAGCAATAATGCTATTAGATATGATGGAACATTACGCTCTTACTCAGGAAATCTGTGAAGCCACTAGGAAAGAGGACGTTTTAGATTTAATTTTGACAAATAACAATGAGATAACAATAAATACAAAGGTAACGCACACAAATTTCTCCTACCATAACCTCCTCGACATATAATTGAAGTTAGCACCCAGAGGTCTGAAAACGCATCCCAGAGAGGCAGAAGGAATATTTGAAGGCTTAAACATAAATTCAAAGAAAGTAGATTAGGAAAGTGTAAATAAAGATTTAAAGGAAGTAAATTTGGAATTACTACTTCACGACAAGACTCCAGAACAAATACTAGGTACAGGCCCGGATCAAGGGGGGGGGGCACAGTGGGCATTTGTCCTGGGCCCCCCGATTATTTTTTTTTAATAGGGCCCCCCCGACGAAAATATAAACATATCACTGGATGATAGATATCAGTGGTATATTGGTGGATCTTTTGGATGAGCAGTGTTGACAGATTGCCTTTTTTCAAGCTATTTGTAGCTTCATGTGGCCAATAGCTTGAAAATTTGGGCAATGGCTTATGACTTATTTTTTAGCTTATTTAAAAAAAAAGCTCAGGGTTAAGATTTGAAAATATTTTTATCAAACTTTATATTAGAAATCGTGGATTTCAAATCAAGTTTAATCTCTTAAGATTTTTGTCGTAATTTTGCAGAGTTTCAGTAATAATAATTGACAACGTTGCTTAGTTGAAGCTACATGTGATTATGGTTCTGCTGCGCACTTCTTTTTAGTGTTAGTGAATATTTTTGATAAATTAACACTGATAGTTGTGGTAACATTGTTCAGTTACTATCCATTCATGTTTTAAATGTCTAATAAGTTAATATTTTTTAATAATTTAATTAATATATATTTAATAATTATATTTAATTAATATATATTTAATAATTATATTTAATTAATATATATTTAATAATAGGCTTACCATAATTTTCTTTCCTCAAACCGGGACACTTAGTTAATTAAATGCACACAGTGGCGTAACTAAAATTTGGGGGGCCTAGTTCAAAATTGAGTGCAAAACCCCTACCTCACTAATATTTGTCACAACAAAATATCACAAATTTTAAAAAAAAGCAAGCTTATTTTTTTGCTTTCACGTATCATGTTTTAATGATTGTTTATATTAAATTCGCAAACTTGAAAACTAAACTTATGTTTCTAATCCCAATAGAGAAGCAAATTTTTCTGACATTTTTAATGAAACGTTTTTTAATCATTCTCTATTTGAGATTATTTTTCTTGTTTTAGTTAGAGGCGATAATAATTTTAATAAATTTAATATTTTGAATACCTCAATTAGGTCTGCTTTTTTATTCATTAGACTAGTTATGTTATATTACATAGGCTAGGTATGCATAAAAGTACAATAAAACAGAAAGTTTCATGGGTAGTCCCCCCAAAAAAAAACAAATGGCTTATTTTTTTGGCTTTTTATTAAAAAATTATGGCTTTTTGGGCTTACCATAAGTATGATGGTCCCGCATCACATAAAACAAAAAAATTACTAATACAAGATTGCCAGAAGCAGAGGTGAAGAAATTCATTAGAATTGCATAGATTCTTAATTATAAATAATTAATATTTGGTTTATTATATCTATTATTCAAGAAAAAAATATGTTGTAGTAATTTCATGTTCAAATTTAGACTACAAGGATCGAAAATCCCACTAATTGAGACCGGTGTTTTGGAAATAAAATGATGTTAATATGATGAAATATGAAAATAAATGATGTTCTGATTTGTCTGTTTTTTATTAGGGCCCCTTTACGTAATGTGCCCTGGGCCCCCTTACGTAATGTGCCCTGGGCCCCCTTACGTAATGTGCCCTGGGCCCCCCGAACCCATGATCCGGCCCTGACTAGGTACTGTATAATGGAGACTGAAACCAAACCTATATTACTGAAGCATGTTCCAGAGAGACAAAAGAGAAAACGTAGCAAGCTCGAAAGAAAAATCAGGACACTCTTTAGACAACAGAGGACAACCGTAAAACATCTCCATAGATGCAAAACTGATGTAAGGACACTCAAACTAGAGAGGAAACTAGGTGAAATAAAAATGGACATAAAACATAAAAAATAACCCAAAATACTTCTACAATTTGGCGAAAAGGAAAATGCAGTGCAAAGAGAGTATTAGTCCGTTGATAGACGGGGAGGCCAAACACATAAATGACCCCAAAAAAATGAGCGAACTGCTAAGTCTGAGATGAAAGTAGAAAACGCTGATGAATTTTTCGACATTGATACAAATCAGCCACAAACCTATTAATGGACGTAGAGTTCTCGGAAGGAGATGTAATTAAGGCTCTATCACAGATGCGAGACAATTCGGCACCAGGGCCAGACACAAGGAGTGCCACATTTCTGAAGAAATATAAAGAGTATTGCCAAACCGCTATACTTATTATGGAGGAAATCACTCGACACAGGACAAATTCCACTGCCATTAAAGAACGCGAACATTGCCCCTTTATTCAAAGATGTTAACAGAGCACTACCCAAGAATTACCGGCCGGTAGCTCTCACCTTTCACCTTATGAAGTGCTTCGAATCTATAATTAGAAGCGAAACTACCTACTACCTACAAGAAAAGAACTTGCACAACCCAAATCAACATGGTTTCAGGGCTGGAAGATCATGCCTATCACAGCTATTAGACCACCAGGAGAAAATAGTGGAAACACTTTGTCGAGGACAAAACATAGATGTAATACGGTATATACTGACTTTGCTAAAGCCTTCGATAAATGTGACCATGGAATTATAGCACATAAACTTAAGAATATAGGAATTACGGGAAAGCTGGGAAGATGGCTATTTAATTTCTTGACGCAAAGAATACAAAGAGTGGTGGTAACTGGAGTCAAATCGGAAGTCTTGGAAGTAGAGAGCTTTGTCCCACAATGACAGTACTAGCTTCTTTGCTGTTCATAATAATGATTGCAGATATTGTTGCATATATCAATGACAGTATTGTATCATGTTTCGCAGATAACACAAAGATATGCAAGGAAATATTGAAAACAAAGGTGACATAGAAAGATTACAAAACAACATTTAAACATTATTCCAGTGGGCAGAAGAAAACAATATGAAGTTCAACGAAGAAAAATTCCAACTTCTAAGATATGGTAATAACAAGGAGTTACAGAAAAAAGGGTACAAAACTCCGCAAACCAGACAGATAACACCAAATCCACAAGTCAGGGATCTTGGAGTAATAATGTCGTCGGATTCAGAATTCAGAGAGCACGACAACATCAGAATTACAACAGCTAGAAAAATAATGGAAATCATCTGGAGGAGCTTCCGCAGCAGAAAAGCAAACATCATGCTCAAATTATGGAAGAGTCTACAGTAGTCCTACCAATAATTGAGTATTGCTCAGTACTCACATGCCCGTAGAGAAAACTAGACATTGCGAACACTGAAGCTATACAAAGGACGTTTACATCTAAGATAGAGGAAACGGAAGGTGAAGACTACTGGTCTCGACTACAATCACTGAAACTTTACTCTTTCGAAAGAAGCGAGCGGTGCACAATAATATGTCCCTAACCTTAGAAATGAAATAGAAACAAACTGGAATGAGAGAAGAGGCAGATTTTGTACGGTCCCAGCTGCAGTGGGAGAAGGGGCCATGAAAACGAGAATGGAAAATATCCTCAGAATAAGAGGCCCAAAGCTTTTCAATGTCCTACCAAAAGAAGTGATGAATCTCCAGCACACCGACCTGAATAACTTCAAGAACCAGCTGGACAGATTCCTGTGCAATTTCCCTGACCAGCCATGCGTGGCTGGCTACGAGGGCAGGAGGAGATCAAACAGCAATTCCCTCCTTCACCAAATCTCCCAAATGAGGCGGGATACTGCAGAGGGGTCGACCGCAGCACGATCCTGAACTCTCGTTCGAACTCACCTAAAGTTCCAAAAAGTCCCAAAGTCCCAAAAAAACTATATACTCTTTATAGCATCATATATTTTATAATTTAAAAAAAAAACAATATATTGTTATAGCAATTGCCAATGAAAGGTAAATTAGTAATCTAAGTGATCAAAATGTTATAGCGAGTTGTTTGCATATAAAATTTAATTAACTACGCCAAGTGCTCAAAATGTTCTCCGGCGGCATGAATGCACTTTTGAATGCGTCGACTAAGCCTGGCCTTGTTTTATCAAAGGCCTTGTAATGGCGAAGCCGATGGACCGAACATAGTCTAGTCACTCACTAGCTTGCTTCGGACTTAGCCTACGCACTCATTCATTCACGATACAAACTCTACAGCATTCAACTTTATTCAGTTCAGCAAAAGAACCCATGTTGCGTAAACGTTTGACACTGGAGCAACGAAAACGTGTTCTGAAATGGTATTGGAAATTTGAGAATGTGTCCGAAGTCCAGCGGCAATGGATCCGGGAATTTGGTACAAAGCCACCGACACGTCTCGCCATTACAAGCATCCGTGACAAGTTTGAGGCAGAGGGATCTGCTCAAGATATGCACAAGCGAAGATCTGGACGACGCAAATCAAGTGCGAGTGATGAAAACTCCGTTTTAGTGTTGCAAAAATTTAATCGATCACCACAGAAATCAGTTAGGCAATGCGCCCGTGAGACCGGAATCAGCAAATCAGGTGTTCACCGGATTTTAAAGTCGGCAAAATGGAAAAGCTACATTCCAAGTCTGTTACGCGCCATGACTGAAGACGACCCTGATCGCAGACTCGAATTTTGTGAATGGTTTCAGTCAATGGAAGCCGAAGACGTACAGTTTGCCAACAAAATCGTGTGGTCTGATGAAGCTACCTTCAAGCTGAATGGCACAGTAAATCGACACAACTGCAGGTACTGGTCACTTGATAATCCACACGTTTATGTGGATAAACATGTTAATTTACCAGGATTAACAGCATGGTGTGGTTTATCATCCAGGGGTTTGGTTGGACCATTTTTCTTTAATGGGACAGTTACCGGTGCCGCATATCTCGACATGCTGCGGACAGAAATTATACCTGCAGTTCGGAAGTTGTTTGGAAACGACTTTTTACTTTCAACAAGATGAAGCCCCCCCCTCATTATCATTGTGATGTCAGAAGGTACCTCGATGAAACGTTGCCTAACCGTTGGATAGGACGAAGAGGAGGCGTTGAGTATCCTCCACGTTCACCGGACTTGACTCCACTTGATTTTTACTTGTGGGGCTACCTGAAGGATGCAGTTTATGGTACAAGACCTGCAACACTCGAACACCTTAAGGCTGCAATTAGGGAAAAGTGCGGGACCATCACAGCATCCACATTAGTCCATGTCTGCGAATCAGTTAGTCGACGCATTCAAAAGTGCATTCATGCCGCCGGAGAACATTTTGAGCACTTGGCGTAGTTAATTAAATTTTATATGCAAACAACTCGCTATAACATTTTGATCACTTAGATTACTAATTTACCTTTCATTGGCAATTGCTATAACAATATATTGTTGTTTTTTTAAAATTATAAAATATATGATGCTATAAAGAGTATATAGTTTTTTGGGACACCCTGTATATATATATATAAATAAACAATTTTAATTAATTACAGATTTAACAGTCATTACAATTTAAAATAGTTACACAACATAATTCCCGTCCTTAAGCGTTACAGAAATTAATATTAGCTGGTACATTTTATAAATTTATGCAATAAAACACTGAAAGCTTTACAGCACACGGTGCATATTTGGTGCAATTTAAAATAATTAATTGCTGATAACCACGAATTACACAGGATGACCACGAAAGGGTACCGCTTTTTATCTGGCGGCATATTTACATATTGTTGCTCGCATGGTCACACGAGTTGAATAATTGTAGAAAATTTGTAAATTCGTTCCCGCGAGGCATATGCATGAGAAAACACAAACAGTATTGGCCACAGACATTGCTGTACAAACTCTGGAAATGATAAGGATTCCAAACTATTTTTTGAATTTGCATCTGTTTGAGAATTTTTACAATAATAGCATCATTCCATGGATGTCCGCCTAGTGAATTAAAGTAGAACATTCGTTCACTATTTTTAAAATAAACGGCTATCCAATGGATCCCTTCTCCATTACTAACAGCGGTATTCATGATAATTGCGCCGCACTCTCTCGTGATTGGAAGTTTCGACGTTTCATTCTTCGCAAACATATTTACTTTTGTCACTTTTGTTGAGTTTGAACGACGGTTCAGGATCGACCTGCGGTCGACCCCTCTGCAGCATCCCGCCTCATTTGCAGGACTTGGTGAAGGAGGGAATTGCTCTCTGATCGCCTCCTGCCCTCGTAGCCAGCCACGCATGGCTGGTCAGGGACTTTGCACAAGAATCTGTCCAGCTGGTTCTTGAAGTTATTCAGGTCGGTGTGCTGGAGATTCCTCACTTCTTTTGGAAGGACATTGAAAAGCTTTGGGCCCCGTATTCTGAGGGTATTTTCCATCCTCGTTTTCATGGCTCCTTGTCCCACCGCAGCTGGGACCGTACAAAATCTGCCTCTTCTCTCATTCCAGTTTGTTTCTATTTCATTTCTGAGGTTAGGGACAGAGCCCTTAAGTATTTTCCATATGTATATTATTGTGTACCGCTCACGCCTTCTTTCAAGAGAGTAGAGTTCCAGGGATTGTAGTCGAGACCAGTAGTCTTCACCTTCCGTTTCCTCGACCTTAGAGGTAAAAGTCCTTTGTATAGCTTCAATGCTCGCAATGTCTCTTTTTCTGTGTGGGCTTGTGAGTACTGAGCAATACTCGATTATTGGTAGGACTAGACTCTTCCATAATTTGAGCATGATGTTTGCTTTTCTGCTGCGGAAGCTCCTCCAGATGATTCCCATTATTTTTCTAGCCGTTGTGATTTTGATTTTATAGTGCTCTCTGAATTCTGCATCCGACGACATTGTTACTCCAAGATCCCTGACTTATGGATTTGGTGTTATCTGTTTGGCTTGCGGAGTTTTGTACCCTTTTTTCTATAGCTCTTTGTTATTACCATATCTTAGAAGTTGGAATTTTTCTTCGTTGAACTTCATATTGTTGTCTTCTGCCCACTGGAATAATGTTTCAATGTCGTTTTGTAGTTTTCTTATGTCATCTTCGTTCAATATTTCCTTACATATCTTTGTGTCATCTGCGAAGCATGATACAATACTGTCCTTAATATCTGCATCAATATCTGCAATCATTATTATGAACAGCAAGGGAGCTAATACTGTCCCTTGTGGGACAGAGCTCACGACTTCCGAGACTTCCGATTTAACTCCGTTTACCACCACTCTTTGCGTTCTTTGCGTCAAGAAATCAAATATCCACCTTCCTAGCTTTCCAGTAATTCCTGTATCCTTAAGTTTGTGTGCTATGATTCCATGGTCACATTTATCGAAGGCTTTAGCAAAGTCAGTATATATTACATCAATGTTTTGTCCTCGACACAATGTTCCTAATATTTTCTCCTGGTGATCTAGTAGTTGTGACAGGCATGATCTACCCGCCCTGAAGCCATGTTGATTTGGGTTGTATAAGTCTTTTTCTTGTAGGTAGTAGGTAGTTTTGCCTCTAATTATGCGTTCAAAACACTTTATAAGGTGTGAAGTGAGAGCCACTGGCCGATAATTTTTGGGCATTGCTCTGTTACCACCTTTAAATAGCGGGACAATGTTCGCGTTCTTTAAGAGGAATGGAATTTGTCCTGTGTCAAGTGATTTCCTCATAGTAAGTATAGCGGTTTTGCAATACTCTCTTTGCATTTCTTCAGAAATGTGGCACTCCATTTGTCTGGCCCTGGCGCTGAATTGTCTCGCATCTATGATAAGGCCGTAATTACATCTCCTTCCGTGAACTCGAAGTCCATTAATAGGTTTGTGCTGGGATTTGTTCTTGGTTGATCTGAATCAATGTCGAAAAACTCGTCTGGGTTTTCCACTTCCATCTCGGACGTAGGGATGCTAAATATAGATTTAAATTGGTCCCTAAGCAGTTCACTTATTTCCCTGTGGCACACCATGTTTGACAAGCGCTTTAGTTGAGCATACCTTATTTACTGATACAAAATGATATCTATTGGACAAATAACTTTTAAACCAATCACTGATTGCTCCTCTAAAGCCGTAACAATATAATTTATTAAGTAGAATATTATGGTCTATTACATCAAACGCCTTACTCAAATCCATAAATATTGATATCAATATTTCTTTGTTCTCCTTAGCTATATTTACATTTTCCATAAGATTTAAAATAGCTATTTCCATTGTTTTATTATTACGAAGGCCATATTGATTTGGAGATTATAAATTGTAGGATTCTAAATATCGCTGCATTCTACTTTTTACAATTTTTTCAAAAACTTTGCTGAACACAGATAGTGAACACACCGGCCTGTAATTTGTTGCTAGTGTAGGATCACCCTCTTTAAAAAGAGGTGTTATGCACCCAGTTTTTAGCATTGATGGGAATATTCCTTTGGAAATACTTTGATAATTTTAGCCAAAGTTACAGATATCTTATCTTTAACAAGTTTCAATGTAGGTACAGGAATGTTATGAATGTTATTTTTTGTATTTTTTAATTTACCAATAATATTCTGAACCTCAGTAGAGGTAGCAGGAACAAAAAAAAAATGAATTTAGTGGGCTGGGTGGCATATATTCTAGAGGTGAGTGATCATTATTTATTAATTGTGAACGAAGCTTTTCTGCTATTGAAGTAAAATGTGCATTTAAAGAGTCTGCAATAGCAGTATCATCAGTAATTTCTTTATTTTCAACATTTAATTTATCTATTGAATTTTTCTTAATTCGTTTTCCGAGAAGATTGTTTATGGTTGTCCAAGTGTTTTTCATGTCTCCTTTATGTTTGGAAAATTGATTGTTATAATAGTTATATTTTGCAATTTTGATTATTTTAGTTAATTTGTTTCTGTATTGAGTATATTGTATTTTAGGAATTTTGCTCTGCAATTGCAATTTGAATAATTTATCTCTGTTATTTATTGAAGTGATAATTCCTGGAGTGATCCATGGATTTGCGACACTTTTGGGCGAAACTATTTTTCTCCTTAAAGGAAAGCAAATATTAAAAATATGGAATAAGGTGTCATAGAAGAACTGAAACATATGATCTGGGTCATATGTTTCCATTCACAGAAGCGTGCTCCTGCATTGCAATTAATATCCTTTTAGGCAGAACCCCAAGAGCGACATTTTCTATCTGCTTGGATGTTAAACCTGAAGGGACTGTAAAAAACTTTAGGTGAACTCTGTTACTGGGATATTTCACTGTGGCATGTAGTAAATTTTTCTCAATTTACATCTACTTAGCAGAGCTTAATTTCACACGACGTACACGGAGATATGTCCCCATAATATGAATTACCACAGGCTTAGCACCCTCTTTTTGGTCAGCACCCACATTTCAACCAAGCTCAGGGCTCGTACGGGTGAGTTTTAATTTCATAGCGACCCCATTCACAAGCATCTTCTCCTGCAACGTGAAATCTGTGTGGAGGCGTCCATGTGAGTCGTAAATCTTCTTTTTAGATTTTTAAAACTTATGCTTTATACTACTTTCATCTTTAGCCTGATAATAACCCTCGCCAGTTAAAAATGTGTCTTAGCTTCTTTTGCAAAGTTGAGTACATTTTTCAGATAGGATCGCATGTGGTAGTAGCCAGACCCTGCAGAGATGTTGAACTGATTTAAATACACGTCACACTGGCTGAATATGGTGTGTAGAAAGTTTGTTTCTGGGTATACAATATAGTCGTTTTCGCAATCTGACCCAACTGAATGCGCTATTCGTAGTTTAGCGTACATATGCACACAGCTTGGGTCAAAAAAGTAAGGGCCTGAGCTAGGAATCACGAATTCTATAGGAGCACTGGGTGAGCTGATAGTGTTTAGCTGGTTAACTGTAATAAATTCGCTGTGTTCTATAGATGTTTGTGTAAGAGGCATATCAAAGAGGGCCAGTTCTGATTTACAACATTGCGAACTACTCAAATGAATGAAACGGGCCATGGCGCGTCAGAAATAGTGATACCTCTTTCGGCAAGTAGCAACCAATGTATGACCCACGAGCGGAACGTCCTTAGCTTATATCAGTTTAAAAAGTGGTCAACCATAGGTTTCATGAGCTTAGAACATTTTTTTCAGGTCCATTTACGTTTAACGCCACGAATTGGTAACCTTCTTCTTCTTTTTCTTCCTCCGTACAGTGCGCTTCTTCTTCCGGTTTTTATTTCCGCCACCACGCCTTTTTCTCTTTGTATCTTTCACAATTTCGCCCCGTGTACGTTTTAAATGTTTTTTGAGAGCTTCTTTCGGCTTCGTCCACGCCATTATGTATTATACCATGTTAAGACCTGATTGTAACGCCTTCCTGCCGAGATATCTGGCACCACTCTTCAGCAAGGACACAGCCGTACGCAGAATAGTTGAAAAAGTGGACCCAATCCCACTCCCGCGCTAATATCTCACCCCTCGGTACCCTGAGAGCAGCTTTGGGTCATTCTATCGCAGTACGACGGAAGTGAAGCTTCACTGTTAAGCTCCCGTCACCGAATGGAAACCTCATCCTCTCAATCGTTCTTATATATACTAGTTAGTAGGGTAGTTGCGACTTTCACATAATGAGGCTTGTCGTAGGTAATGCGCAAGCTCTTTCCTCTATGATTGGGAATGTGGGCGATGCGCAGCAGCCGCGTCTGTCTATCCCCAATACACTGATGTACGGGGGAGGGTCTCCATCGCTCAATTTATCCAGTTTTAACTGATACAATAAGCTGCACTAGTCATGCTGTGACTCGTGAAAAGTATCTCTTTGGAAGGCTAGTCCATATCTGCCCTTGGTTATAATTTTGAACAGTGCTCTGTCTTTAATATTTCTGTTAGCCTTCGATTTTAGCATCAAAGTATGTGCTGGCTCATCTTTGTTTACGATTTTTCAATATACTAAATCAGACGTAAGATTTCAATTTTTCAGACTCCCATTTAAGTCTCTCACAATGTCCTCGGTTGTGTCATAATAACCCGGCCCTAATGATACTTCTGTAGTGTATTTCTGTGCCTCCCCACTCCTGGCGGAACGCATAGTACCGTCCTGAGTTACTCCCGCCTTTTCATAGTCATAACGGTTTCTAAGAATCATAAAAACGGGTTCTTTCTTGTTAATACTTAAGAAATTCGTGGCCATTTGTAATTTGCATATTCCAACCTCATATGATTCACGACCCAACTCAATGGGCCTATGCAGTTCTGTTATAAAGTTGGACAGGGTATTGTTAGGATGTACAGAGGGGGAAGCAGAGGACGGGAGTGTGACGTAGAAGTGGTTAGGCGCCATGTTGTGTACTATTGAAGCTTCATTATAGCATCAGCTTTTATATAGGTGTTGAAGCTTTCTGGGTACCCTAACCATTTTACCAGGTACATTTTTCTCTTTCATTTACCTTTGCTTCCAAAAACTTTTTCAATTTTAAACACTTTTTTCCTAAATTAAATGTAACTTTCTGCATCTCCCCTCCATAAAAGCCACCTCCAATTTCTTCCCCATTCAAATTTTCAACGTAATACAGCATCACCTCGTCTTTATGACTCATAGCTCAAACTTTAAAAATTTTACAAGTCTATCCTTGCTTAAATCCTTTCGCGAATTTATTTCCCGAATGCGACAACCTTACATAATCATTCATTTTGATACGCATAAAGCGTGTTGGAGTTCTACGATTATCTTTTCTCACCTCACGCTCTGTATGCGTACCTCTTTTTAAAATTTCGTTAGGAAATGTACCGATCGTTTGGTGGTGTGAACGGTTGTATGATGAAGCCAGCAACTCCAGAATGTCTATGTATCTGTATATGTTTCTGTGTGTGAAATAGCGATGCATGCGTTCCTTTATGGTACGCTGAATTCTTTCGGCTAAAGATGCCTTATGATTAGAATTGCTAGTGTAATAACTGATATTGAACTTTGCCAACATGCTCTGAAAAGCTCGGCCTATAAATTTTTTTACGATGTTCGTACAAAAATAGCCAGGAATCCTGTTTTCCCTCATCAGCGCTTTTGCGGCTTCAGCAATTGTTCCAGGCGATTTATTTTTCAGTGGAATTAGCCACAAATATCTAGAGAATACATCTATAATGAAAAGGATGTAACGGTGGACGCCATTATACACCGAATACCTTTGCATGTCTGTAAATCAGCCTGCCAAAGAGAATCAACTGAAGCGGCTAATGTCTTGAAAGTTCTAAACCTTCTTCTCACCGGTTTATGAAGTGTATAAGCGTCCCGCTCACGCAAAAGCCTCTCAAAATCTTTTTTTCTCTATTCCCTCATTACAAACGCTTCTGTACAGTCTATTAATACCCCCGTAGGAGGATGGATTAGAAATGTCATAATAAATTTTTCTTAATATGTTAGCCATTTGCGTATTTCAGAGGCGCGCGGGTAGGGTTGTGCGTTGCTGCTTGATCTCTTCTTCTTCTTCCTCTTCAGAGATGTTACCGCCGGGAGCGAAGGCGTGTTCAGATATGGCACATGTGTTGCTTTTAACCTGCTCAGGTTACCAATCAGAGTTTTTGGGATGTTTATTTGCTATAGTCTAGCTTTAATATACTCCCATCCTGCTAGTGAGGGCCTATCCCACTTTCTCACCAAACCATGTACGATGTCAATAATGCGCAATCTCACCCTCGTAAACAGTTATTTCATTCAAAATAGTCTCGCTGCTAAATGGAACGATATCGTCCAAATTGGGGACATTATTGACGTCTTCTACGGTAAAAATTGTCGTAAAAAAGTTGTTAAAAATAGCCGCCATCGCTTGAGCGTCGGAAGCCAAAGCGCCATTAGCGTCCACGAGAGGGCCTTTATTATCTTTCGTCGGCTTACGATTATTCAAGTAATCGAAAAACTTTTTTGGGTTATGTTTACTATCCGCAGCTATAAGTATCTCTAAATTACGCTTAGCATTCCTAACTGATCTTTCAAGCTGATGTCAAAGCTCGATATATCTATTAAAGTTAGCTACCGTACCATTTCGCTTATTAAATTTATACGTTCTGTTACGCTCGTTTATGAACTCGCCTATTTCCATAGTCCAACACTTGGGCCTACCATGATTTCTAGCGCGCTTGGGCCTACAAGTAATGAACTCCCTTTTGATATTCAAGAAACTATCTTTAAACGCCTCCCAATGCAAATTTGCCTCATTACCCATAAATAAGTTATCCCAGTCCACTACTCTCATCCTATCCGCAAAACTATCAAAATTGGCCCTACGAAAATCAGGGACTTCTATTACGTTACTATCCTTACTGTTTTCTATCAATAGCTTAAAACTAAGAATTTGATGATCACTACATCCTCAACTCTCGCCTACTTCTAAACCTTCGACTATATTTTCGCCGTTCGTCATCACCACGTCTAAAATATTGTCACCGCGCGTTGGTTCGGTAACCATCTGTCGTAAAAAATTATCTTCCATGAACTCAATCAATCTCAAACCCTCATCGTTACCAGTAAAAGTCTCGTAATTAACGTTAGGGCAGTTAAAATCTACGACAATTATATTATCCCGATTATTAATAAAGTTACCAAGAAGTGTGTAAAATCTAGTATCGGTATCGAGGGGTTGAACGGGAGGTCTACAAACAACAACACAATTGAAACTAAGACTACGCGCCCTAACTTCAACGCATAGCGCATTAATTGCTGCCGGAAAATCTATCTTAACCTCGATAGCCCTAAGGGAATTACGAATGTACAGCAAAACGCCGCCACCAATCATATGTAACCTATCATTAGTAAAGAGTTTAAAACCCGATATATCAAATTCCCCCAACAAGTCCCGAGTCACGGTATTTAACCACGTTCCAGTGATAGCAACTATATCGTAGTTACCGGAATAAATTATCGCCTTAAATTCGTTTAATTTATTTCTAATACTAGGCGCGTTACAATAAAAGACGTTTAAGTTATTTTTCACGTCGGGCCGCGTTTCCCAGACCCACAACGTTTAAAGGAGGCTTCGACCTATACAGCTTTCGAACGTTTTCGTCAATTAACCTACCTAGCCTAGCATTACCTATTTCATTAAAATGCACCCCCATCTTTTATAAAAAGGCTAGGATCACTGAATTCTGGGTGTTTCTTTACTATTACATCGGTCTCCGGTAGAAACTTTTAAAAGCTGGTTTTCAATGTTTTTCAATGTACTGAATTCAAAAGTGATACTCATTTCCGTCGCAAACGATCTGTTAAAGAGTTATTGAAGCTTAAACTCTTTAACGGGAATAGGGTAAAAAAAATGACGCTGCCACTAATTTTAATTTGAATCAGTTAGTTTTAGGTTAGGTTAGGTTAGGTTAGGTTTGCTTAGGTTGTTTTAGGTTGGGCCAATTTTGAAGGTGAAATTTATGTTTTTCAGCACATTGAAAAACATTGAAAACCAGCTTTTAAAACTTTCTACCGGACACCGGTGTAATACTAAATATTTACCGAATTCTGACCACAGCTTTACGAAGGGTACATTTTCCTCAGCACAAATCTCTTCTAATTTAGTATTCAAAAATATTGTTTTTGACGTAATCCTAAGACCCAAACCGTGCCTAGGGGTAATACCTAGAACTAAAGACCTATCTGACCTCGCCTTCAGGGACCTAATTAACTCCCTATATCTCTCCAAAAGGTCGGGCATTCTCGTATCAGGCCTATACGAGTCGTTGCCCCATACCATCGTCACCAACATCGAGCGACGGGAGGCAACATCAATCCTATCCACTTCGTTTCTAATTCTGTCAACTCTGGCCCATGGCTTCATGGTGACTGAGAAGTGGGGCGAGGACAGTTACAAAAATACCTGCAGGTGTAGGCACAAAAAGAGAGCAGATTAGCTATACACCCTCATACGCCATTCGTCAGCCAGACTCATTCGTCAGCCAGACTCGGGACTTGATTCGTCAGCCAGACTCTGGACTTGATTCGTCAGCCAGACTGTACTGAACGGACGCATTTCCTGAGCTCTCTGATATTGCTTCTACTTTTGCATATTGTTAATAACTTTACTTTTGAAAAGTTTTGAATTTTATATACTTGCGTTTATATTCACAGTGTTATAGTTAAGTAATTGAATATTAGTGGTTTTTAGCGATTTAGAAGTTTTCATAGCGTGCCGGCTTAATTTAACTTATATTTGTGACGGTTATAAACTAATTTAACTTGCGCGATGCCGTCGCAGAAAGCGTCGTGTGTTAGGTGTGGGGTAAACCGGTGGTATACGGATATTAAAGATTATAACGGCCGTCTTATGAAGATTACTGAGAGATCAGTTTGTTTCTTTTGCGATTTAAGGGAGGAAATAGTTGACATAAAACGCAGTGTACGTGAGGTAACGGAAAGACTTGCAACGCTTGAAGAGGGCAGAGGTAGGACTACGGTTGACGAAAGCCGAACCAATACTAACGTTGAAGACGTTAGTAATTTCAAGGGTGAGGTGCGTAACCTAGTTTCTAGTTTAGGTAGCTTATCGGGAAGGTTGGATAGAGTTGAGGAAGGGGTTAAGGTTGGTCCGAGATTAGTAGATGGGGAGGGATTTAGAGAAGTTAAGGGTGGAGCTAGGCCGCATACGTTAGCTGGTAGGAATCCCCCCCTATCGAGGTTACGAACCCTTTCGCCCATTTGGAAAGGGACGTGAATGAGGGGGAAGCTATTTTAATTGGGGACTCTTTAGTGCGCAATATGTACACAGAGTTCGTTGAACGGCATCCAACCAAGAGGAGGAGGGTCTGTCTCCCAGGGGCCAGGGTTGACAGAGTTAGAGACGAAGTGGATAGGATTGACGTTGCCTCCCGTCATTCGATATTGGTGACGATGGTAGGGGGCAACAACGACTCGTATAGGCCCGATACGAGAGTTCCTGACCTTTTGGAGAGATATAGGGGTTAATTAGGTCCCTGAAGGCGAGGTCAGATAGGTCTTTAGTTCTAGGTATTACCCATAGGCACGGTTTGGGTCTTAGGATTACGTCTAAAACGATATTTTTGAATACTAAATTAGAAGAGATTTGTGCTCAGGAAAATATACCCTTCGTAAAGCTGTGGTCAGAATTCAGTGATCCTAGGCTTTTTATAAAAGATGAGGTGCATTTTAATGAAATAGGTAGTGCTAGGCTAGGTAGGTTAATTGACGAAAACGTACGAAATCTGTATAGGTCGAAGCCTTCTTTAAACGTTGTGGGTCTGGGGAACTCGGGCCCGACGTGAAAAATAGCTTAAAACACCGACTCGTGGTTAAAAAAAATAACTTAAACGTTTTTTATTGTAACGTGCGTAGTATTAGAAATAAATTAAACGAATTTAAGGCGAAAATTTATTCCGGTAACTACGATATAGTTGCTATCACTGAAACGTAGTTAAATACCGTGACTCGGGACTTATTGGGGGAATTTGATATACCGGGTTTTGAACTCTAATGATAGGTCACATAGGATTGGTGGCGGCGTTTTGCTGTACATTCGTAATTCCCTTAGGGCTATCGAGATTAAGATAGATTTTCCGGCAGCAGTTAATGCGATATGCTTTGAAGTTAGGACGCGGAGTATTAGTTTTAATTTTGCTGTTGTTTATAGACCTCCCGTTCAACCCCTCGATACCGATACTAGATTTTACTCACTTCTTGGTAACTTTATTGACAATCGGAATAGTATACGTAATTGTCGGAGACTTTAACTGCCCTAATGTTAATTACGAGACTTTTACTTGTAATGAGGAGGGTTTGAGATTGATTGAGTTCATGGAAGATAATTTTTTACGACAGATGGTTACCGAACCAACGCGCGATGACAATATTTTAGATTTGGTGATGACGAACGGCGAAAATATAGTCGAAGGTTTAGAAGAAGGCGAGAGTTGAGGATGTAGTGATCATCAAATTCTTAGGTTTAAGTTATTGATAGAAAACAGTAAGGAGGATAGTAACGTAATAGAAGTCCCTGATTTTCGTAGGGCCAATTTTGATAGTTTTGCGGATAGGATGAGAGTAGTGGACTGGGATAACTTATTTATGGGTAATGACACAAATTTGCATTGGGAGGCGTTTTATGAAAGTTTTATGAATATTGAAAGGGAGTTTATTCCTCGTAGGCCCAAGCGCGCTAGAAATCATGTTAGGGCCAAGTGGTGGACAAGGGAAATAGGCGAGTTCATAAACGAGCGTAACAGAGCGTATAGACTTAATAAGCGCAATGGCACGGCAGCTAACTTTAATAGATATATCGAGCTTAGACGTCAGGATAAAAGTTCAATTAGGAATGCTAAGCGTAATTTAGAGATACTTATAGCTGCGGATAGTAAACATAATCTAAAAAAGTTTCTTGAATACGTCAATAATCGTAAGTCGATAAAAGATAACATAGGCCCTCTAGTGGATGTTAACGGCGCTTTGGCTTCTGACGCTCAGGCGATGGTGGGTATTTTCAATAACTTTTTTTGCGACAGTTTTTACCATAGAAGTCGTAAATAATGTCCCCGACGTGGACGATATCGTTCCATTTAGTAGCGAGACTATTTTGGATGAAATAACTGTTACGAGGGTGAGATTGCGCATTATATCGATAGGCTAAAAGATAGCAAGGCTCCAGGCCCTGACGCTTTTTATCCCATACTTTTGAAAGATTTGAAAGACGTTATCGTAGTCCCCTTAACGAAGATTTTTAATCAGTCACTCGAAACGGGGATTATTCCTGAAGACTTCAAATTAGCTAGCGTCACGCCTATTTTTAAAAAAGGTGACCACACAGTAGCTAGCAATTATAGGCCCATTAGCTTAACGTCAATTGTCGGTAAACTTTTGGAATCCGTAGTTAGGGATCGTATCATCGATCACTTAGGAAGTAGAGATTTGATTAATAGTAGTCAGCATGGGTTTCGACGTCATAGCTCTTGTTTAATTAATTTGTTGGAATTTTATAACGAAATATTGCGCGAATACGATAGGCATAGAGCGGCTGACGTTATTTATTTAGATTTTAAAAAGGCGTTCGACACAGTTCCGCATAGAAGATTAATTGCGATGTTTAAAGCGGACGGTATACGCGGTCAGGTAGCTAACTGGTTAGAGGAATGGCTTTGTGCTAGGAGACAGAGGGTCGTTGTTAATGGTAGTGAATCGGGGTGGTTGGATGTAGGTAGCGGTGTCCCACAGGGTTCAGTGTTAGGCCCATTGCTATTCGTAATCTACATTAACGACATAGATGTAGGATTGACTAGTAACGTGTCAAAATTCGCGGACAATACTAAAATAGGCGGTAAGGTTCTTAACGAGGACGATAAGTGGCAGATGCAATTTAACGTAGACAAATGTAAAGTTTTGCATATACGTTCACGTAATAACAATTACACGTACACTATGGATGATGGAGAGTTAGCGAGCGTTGACGAGGAAGTAAATTTAGGCGTACGCGTATCTAAGGATTCAGCGTATCTAAGGGTTCAGCGTCGTGCCACGAAACCAATTCCGTCATTGCGCAACAAGCCTTATGAATATAGGATTAAAGAGTTAGACTTGCATTCACTGGAAACTAGGAGATTAAGGGGGGAGCTTATTGAAGTTTTCATAATCAAGTACTTGTAGGTTATCTCCCCCCAACGCTTGATTTGTCATCGTGGCAAATAGCACGCACGCAGGACAATCAAACGAGTATTTCGTTCTAGAATGTTTGATGCACATTGGTTGTTGATTTGTTATACAACTTACATTAACTTTGGATCACCTGAAGATCAGGATCCCCAGCCTTCTTTAGTTAGCCTTATAACGCTAACTAACAAAAATATCACGACCTAATCAATCATTAGGTCAACTGTACGCCCTTGATGATTGGTTAGGTTAGGTCGTGATGTTTTCGTTAGTTAGTCTTATAAAGCTAACTAAAAAAGGCGGGTGGCCCTGATCTTCAGGTGATCCTCAACTTTATAATGGCGATCCTTCAGAATCCGCCCATAAATTAGTTTAAAAAATAAATCGTATCAATAATTATTACATGAGCCAAATTATATATTTAATAGTATCTATTTCAGTAGATATTACCAATCCTTTGCACAATTTAATTATTGCTTTTTCAACCAGAATGAATTTACTGCGACTTCATGCTATTTTCCACGATGACAAATCAAGCGTAGGGGGGAGATAACCTACAAGTACCCAAAATCGTTAATAACATCGATAACGTAAATTTTGACAAACTGTTCACTTTCGATAATAGTAATACTCGTAATAACGGATTTAAGTTGCGTGGCAGACGTTTCATTACTAATATCGCTAAAAACTTCTTTACGTTTAAAGTAATTGATAAATGGAATAATCGGTAAATCTTAAGGAAGCGTCCTGGGAAGTTTTTTAGATATAAAACATGTTTTCCCGATATATTTCTATGTGATTTATTCGAATTTGACATCCGTTCCAGTCGCAAATCACTCGTTTATGACTTTCCCCCACCTCCTCAACAAATATAACCTAACCAACCTAACCTAACCTAACCAACCTAACCTAACGTGTATATAAATGTTACCTACCCATTAATATCCTGGATTATACAATTTCGTCGCATGGAGAAGGAAGTTGTGGAAGCGGTCCTCACAGTTTGGGAAGGCCTTTAAGAAGTACGCCCGTGATAGGTATCCCAGGAAGAAAATTTTTCGCCTTCCGTACTTAGGCGTTAAATTTCTTATCTAATTTGCACACAACGCTGCCAGGCGCAAGAAATGCCGTCCACTTTAAAAACGTTAATTAAAATTACTTATCCTTAATAAAAATAAAAACGCGGGGGTGCATTTTATTGAGAAAAATATAATCTTTCATATTATTAATATGTTAAATCTCTGTACTACGTATTAAGAACCGGGACCTTTCCTTAAGATTATCCGAATAATCTTCCCCGTCAGTCATTAACTCTACCAGCGTTAATATGTTTAAGAACCGTTTAGATAAGCATTTAAAAATATTAACGTTGTTTAAAATAAAATAAAAATTAGTAACAACATGCTAGCGTTTGATGCCAGCAAAAAAAAATTAGACTAACACGAACGTAGATGTAGCTCGTAGAGTAAACTAACCCACTTTTTGTTATACTCTACCTACTTTTTTTTTTAACTCCTCTCCTTACTTGCATGTCTGTAGTTTGCATGGTATGAAGTGAGTTAAGACTGTGTTTGCATGGTTTGTAAGCGTTCTTATTTTACTTATTTTCATCTTTCACCCCTTTCCTATTCTCTTCGACTATTTTTCCGACTTGTCGGCAGTGACCGGCAGATGATGATGGGGAGTCTTTTTTATCTTTTTCTGAATGAATGTTAACCCACAAATGATAGGTTTTGCTACTTACTTAACCCCTTATTTTCCTCTTTTAACCACCCTCCTCTTTCCTTTCTCTCGGGCTAACCTTAGAGTGGATCTTAGGGTCTTTGTTAGCTTTAACTTCTGTAGATCTGTAGATTTGTATGCCATGCGTAAATCGTGATGCAAACCAAACATGCGTTGATATACCGTTCAAGTGGGAGAATGCTGCTGACAATAACACACTTCACCCCAAGCGAAGCCGTTTCATTCTCGACAAAATATTTGAAGTCGTCAGTTTCCGTAAACTGAAACCTATATTAGACGCCCGTGTTCCTGATATGCGTTATTTTGATACGGTGCTTGAATACGCGTACACCGTCCTGCACGATGATTACCAGGTGTAGGGACGAACAAAGCGAGAATGGTTTGGAATTGGATGCGTATTTAGAAGGTGGAGACTCCTCGAAATATCATGAACTTTGGTACAAAGGACTAGAACGCTACAGGGCTGAACTCACCTTCACTGTTCACCGTGAAGAATTATTTCTTTATATAAGACGCAGATGTCGGCACGATTTGGAAAAACACTTCAATTGTCGATGTGAGTTGTGAAGAAGATTTTACAGTTGAGAAGGTCAGCGAGGAAAGAATAAATGCACGTTTGCAAAGGAGTGTTTATAAACTTGAATTTAATGGTGGTGATGTAGCAAACGATGTCACCTTTGTGCGTGCTTTTGACTGTACTCTATCCATGTTTAAAGCGCGTGATAGTTTGACTCCCAATTGTAAAATGGGTACATAAATAGTGTTAAACGAGTTGAAAACCCACTATGTTGAATATAGACACCTGCATACTTTTAGCGGTAATTAATGTTAAATCGCCTCTATTGTGTATTACAGAGCAATGAGGATGTAAATGTGGATTCGATTACGTGCGAGTTTACTATTTTATTTAAGCGTGGTAGAAACTGACCTTAAGCATGTATTTCTATTTTTATGTGTATATATATATATATATATATATATATATATATATAATATATATGTGTGTGTATATATATATATATATATATATATATATATATATATATATATATATATATGTATATATATTAAATATATATATATATTAAGCATGTGTTGTGTATTTTGTTATATATAAAACTCTTCTGTAATAGCTGTATTATTTTTTGATGCGTATATAAATATTATATATATACCGTAAGATGGGGTAACTGGGCACCTGCAGGGGTAACTGGGCCCTCCCTACTAAGTTTATGATAAATTTCGTTATTATTTTTTCCATACATTTTAGGTACCTATACATAGGTAGATACTTACAATTTATGGAAAAAATTCATACTGTTATATAACGAAATTTACTTTAAACTTAGTAGGGCCCAGTTATTCCTGCAGGTGCCCATTTACCCCATCTTACGGTGTATATATATGTATATACTGTATATATGTATGTGTGTGTGTGCGTGTGTGTGTGTGTGTGTGTGTGTGTATATATATATATTACACTGGGGAACACAACTTTTGGTGACTTAGATGTTAGACCTGTTTCTGGGTATATTGAGGTAGCTGATTCTAAAAATGACATTAGTTTTTCTCCATCAGCTCTGCTTATCAAGATATGATATATATCTATATATTTTCTATATAATGTATATAATATTATATAATTGCTGACTGGCAATCACTGTTGTTGTCAATTGAATACACAAGTATGATGAATGTCAGCAAAAATAGTGTATTAACATCAAACAAGCATAAGGTACGAAAAATATTTATTAAATTCAAACAAGCTTGAGACACGAACGGCAAAAAAAGTTCTTTCATTGAAACATCTCACATAAACCGCGTTTCTGAGATTTCTTGCGATGAGATGTGCCAGGACATTCGCGTTGGATGCTCCAGCAGTAATCTGCCATCATGTGAGTATCCCATCGTCCGCGGTACCGTTCTTCCATGGTCCTTAGTTCTTGGTGAAATCGTTCACCCTGTTCCTCGCTTAGATCACCGAGGTTATCTGGGAAACGATCCAAATAACTGTGGAGGTAATGCAGTTTGATGCTCATTTTACAGCCAAGTTTACAAAAAGAAGAGAGCATATTCTCCACTAGTTCACCGTAGTTATCGGCCTTATAGTTCCCAAGGAAATTCTTTACGACCATACTAAACGATGACCACGCACGTGCTTCAATGTTGTCCATTGAATCTTGGAAATGCGGGTCTTTCATGAGTTCCCGGATTTGCAGTCCATCGAAAATACCTGCCTTCAGCTTTTCCATGCTCAGCGCAGGAAATTTTCTACATATGTAGCCAAAACGTCCCTAGTTTGATGTGCAGTGGTGGCAATATGATCCTTTCTCTGTCAACCAAAGCTTCTTTGATGATATTTTTTTCTCCAACCACCATGTTTTCTCTCAGAGGCCACTGTCTTCTCACCCAGTGCTCATCTTTAGCTCTACTGTCCCAGAGACATATAAAGCACGGGTACTTGGTGTACCCGCTCTGCTGGCCCAGGAGAAAATTCACCATCTTCAGATCCACACAGATCACCCATTGGTGGTCTCGGTATGATATCTTTTCTAGCACTAGGGCGACTGTCCCGTGCTCTTCTCTCATACCGACTGAGTGACCAATTGGGATTGATCTGTATCTGTTGCCGTTGTGTATAAGAACACATTTTAGGCTCCGTTTGGAGCTATCTATGAATAACCGCCATTCACTTGGTGTGTATTCCGATATGCCCATTTTCATCAGCAATCCGCGCACATTGTTGCAGAAAACTAAATCGTTCTCTTTTGAGAAGAAGGGCAGTAAATCCTTTTCTCTGTCGCGATATAACGTGATTTTGGTTCCCGGCAGCAGTAAATTTTTTTCTCCCAGCCTGGAAGCTAACAATTCAGACGATTTCTTCGAAAGACTTAAGTCCCTCATGAGGTCGTTTAATTCGTGTTGACTAAAACCTTCTGCAACTGATGACGGTCCTTCGAAATCACTGTCATTTTGCCCACATAAGCTTTCTTTGTCAGTAGCAGATTCAGCATCTTCTTGAGGGAGCTCTGGAAGATGGCTGAATGATGGGACAGGTATCTCATCTGAATGTGAAACAGGCCGTCTAGCTGAGTCTATGTCAGGATACGTCCATTTACTCCGGTTACGCCCATTGATGCCCTTTATATTCACCAAACAAAAGTAACAGTCATCACTGTGGTTTCTCTGTTCTCTCCATACCATTGGTATACCAAATTTCAGGCACCTCCTCTTTCCGTTGGTCCATTGCCGCAGATGCTCCGTACACGTTTTACACACAACATGAGGAGCCCATGGCTTATCTTGGTCCCCTAGTTGTACTTTGAAATAGGCAAAATAAGCTTTTTTCACAAAATCAGTAATAGTTTTTCTCTGTTCAATGAACGTGTACTCTCCGCAGATAAAACAAAACACATCTGGATGATTTAAATACTTTCTTCGTGATGAAGCCATGTCAACACCTGTAACAGGAAAGAATTCACGTTAGTACATGTACAATACACATGCAAAACAGCAACATCAGCAAAATCATAGCTACAATTTAATTATACAGATGCATTTAGATTTACGAGCAACTCATAATACCGTTCCAGAAGGGTAATAAAGTAGGTAATGACGCATGCAATATCTCAAAAACTAGAGCTGCTAGAACAAAATGGATGATATTTTCTGAATCAGTGGCATGAAAATATCCAGAATAAGGTCTAAAATCTAAGGCACCAAGAAAAAAATTTTTTTTGTTCCCCATTGTTATTTAAGCGTCGTAGAAACAGTCCATAACACTGGTATGCATCAATTTTGCTGTCAAGGGTTTTGTAAGTGATTCTTATAGAGTGTTTCCTGCTGATTTCGAATCTGCAATCCGTTTTTCTCAATCAGCTCAGGTTATCTGGCTATGGCCTCATAAGTAAAATATAATTTTTCGTGATTTTGTCAAAGCGGAATTGGAACAGTAACATCTATCATCACTTGTTTCACTTGTATAATATCTTTTTTTACTTTTCAGGCATATAGATAAAATATTTCATAATGAATAGAGCGTGTAAAAATGATCCCAATAGATTCTGCTACATATGTGGGACGGTTACCATGCCAAATAACCAGTCCCAAATCACTAAATTTGTGAAGACAATGTACAGAGCATACTTTGGAATTAAGCTAGGGGACCAGGACAAAAATTTCGCCCCTCATATGTGCTGCAAGACGTGCATTGAAAATTTGAGAAGATGGAGCAAAGGCAGAGCGAAATCTTTGCCTTTTGGAATTCCCATGATTTGGAGAGAAGGAAAGGATCACGTGACAGATTGCTATTTCTGCTTGACAAACCTCCAAGGTGGGCTTATAAATTTATTTTTCTTAAATATTTGAAATCCTCGTATGAAACTTGACATAATATTCACCATAATGTAATATTCACCATATATAGCATAATATTCACCATAATGGTAATCATACATTTACATATACATATTGTTATAGAAAATACATTTACACATACATATTGTTATACAAGTTACATTTACATATACAATGATTGTATATTTTCTTTCTTTTTCATTCATATTGTCCCCGAAGGGACAATATGAATGAAAAAGAAAGAAAATATACAGACTCCATCGACCTATTTCATATCTTACAGACCGCAGCCTTCCCTCACGAGCCGCCACTGTCTGAATGCTTCTTCTATTTCATATGCAAGTTTTATATCCATGTTTCTGTGTTTCTATTTTCAGGAGTTAACAAGAAGAATAAACACATTGTTGTATACCCTGACATTCCTTCTGCTATGAGCCCTGTACCCCATGGTCCTGGAATTCCAATACCCGACCCACCTCAAACCCTGGACTTCGATGATTCTGATGATGAATCAATGAC
This sequence comes from Bathynomus jamesi, assembly GCA_023014485.1. Lineage (NCBI taxonomy): Eukaryota > Metazoa > Arthropoda > Malacostraca > Isopoda > Cirolanidae > Bathynomus > Bathynomus jamesi. The sequence continues at coordinate 716,435 of JAJOZX010001334.1, forward strand.
CAATGCCAATGACCAATCCCAGTCGTATATACCTCAAAATACCGCTTCAAATGAGCCGAGGCCTCTCAACCAGGCCAAACTTAATGATCTTACCAGGGATTTAGGACTTTCCAAATTAGCTGCCGAGATCTTGGGCTCACGACTTCGAGAGGACAACTTGCTGGCTCCGGGAACAACATTCTCCTGGTATAGGAAACGAGAGGAAGAATTCCGCAAGTTTTTTGCAGTGCACGAAAATACCTCTTCCTTAGTGTACTGCTGCAATGTTGAGGGGCTAATCGAATCCTTGGGCCTGCCATATAACGCATCAGAATGGAGGCTATTTATAGACTCGTCTAAACGAAGTTTGAAAGCAGTACTTCTCAACATTGGGAATAGGGTTGCATCAGTCCCTGTAGCACATTCCGTACAACTTACTGAGAGCTACGATAACATGAAAATTTTACTGGATGCTCTCGTATACGACCAACATAACTGGAGGATCTGTGGAGATTTGAAGGTAATACTAATATCATAAGTAAACTATTGCTATTGACTATGTTGTTTTTCCAAAGGTTATTTGAGAGCGTATAAGAACACTTAACTTCCCCACAGAAGTGATACAGTCCAATGCATAGATTTTTTTATCTGATAGAATAAATTCTCTAAATTCTTTAAATATTTTCATTTTTTTTCAGATTGTGGCATTTGTATTGGGAATGCAAGGGAGATACACGAAATACCCATGTTTCCTCTGCAAATGGGATAGCCGAGCGGATGAGAAGCACTATGCACAGCGTGAATAGGCATCCAGAGAGAATTTTGAACCTGGGTCGCATAATGTCGTTTCAGTGCCCCTTGTACCACCAACAAAAATTTTGCTCCCACCACTTCATATTAAGCTGGGCTTGATGAAAAATTTCATCAAATCAATGAATAAGGAGGGTTCAGCATTTCGATATCTCGAGAGTAAATTTCCTCATATATCTGATGCTAAACTAAATGCTGGGGTTTTTGATGGTCCTCAAATTCGAACTTTGATCAAGGATACTCAGTTCGAAAACGCAATGACTCCAACTGAGAAGAATGCCTGGCAGGCATTCAAATCAGTTGTCACTGATTTTCTTGGCAAGCGTAGAAGTCCAGAATACGAGTCCATTATCGAAAACTTGATGGAAGCTTTCAAAGCTCATGGGTCGCGCATGTCCATAAAAATGCACTTTTTGTGGTCCCACTTGGACTATTTTCCTGAAAATTGCGGGGATTATAGTGAGGAACAGGGTGAACGATTTCACCAAGATATCAAAATAATGGAAGAGAGGTACCAGGGAAACTGGGATATCAATATGCTGGCGGACTATTGCTGGTGTTTGAAGCGAGACGTGCCCGAAGAAAAACACACACGGAAAGCCAAAAAAACTTCATTCCTTCCTCAATAAACTTTTTTCCATATTCATTGTATGAATAAAAGTATTTATTCACACAATGTTTTCATTTTTCACGAGTGTTCTTATAATATTACTCGTATCTACAGTGTTTAAGCTAAAAAAATCAATAAATTTGGGGATAAAATTGGACTTATAATAAATGGCCAATAGCGAAAAAACATGACCTGATTGAAGAAAACCAATGTCATTTTCGAATTCAGCATGGTCGAATTATATAATATGAGTTGAAAAAACCCTCACAGCAGACAAAAAAATTTCATATGCATACCAGTGTAATCCATGTATTTCCATTATTGACGCGTATATATATATATATATATAAGCAGAAAGCAACAGACAAGAAGGAAAGAAACATCCATCAAGTTGGAAAGGGACTATATTTTGTATATTGCAACGTTTCAAGCACAAACTATGCTCATCCTCAGGCAAAAATTCTAAAAAGTTAAAAACATATTAAAAACCATAATGACATTAACAAATTAAAATAGGGAAAAAATCCACAAGCATTAAAAACAAAGTCACACTAAAAAATTTCTAAAAAGTTACAATTAAAAACCATAATGACTATTATGAAACAAAAGCGAACAATTAACAAGCTTTAAAACAATAAAAGTGACACTAAAAACGAACAATGAATAACAGCTATAAAATACAAAATGTAAAACTCAAAAAACTAAAAATTCACAGGCTATCTTTTAAAACACATGGGCGTTTCTGTGCCCATATGGGCATAAGCCATAGAACTGACAAACCTTTGAAAACTAAAGAAGCTTCAGCTATACGCAGCCATGTTGTTCTATGCAAAGTCGATATAACTTTAGCTAATTTTAACATTTTAGATTCCGCTCCGTGTGAGCAAACGTTAAGACTTCTAGAATCCCTGTATATTAAAAAACTCTCCCCTTCGCTTAACTCTGATATTTCATCCGTTCCCCTCCGTCTAAACTGAACATCTTGAACAACCAACCTTTACTTGGTTTTAGATGCTTCTGTTTTTTTAGTTTTGCCTCGGAATCTGTGCTGCTTAGACTTAAGGTGTGTTCCTTTTAGTGTGGGTTTTTAATTTTTTAGTGTTTTAAAAAGATAGCCTGTGAATTTTTAGTTTTTTGAGTTTTACATTTTGTATTTTATAGCTGTTATTCATTGTTCGTTTTTAGTGTCACTTTTATTGTTTTAAAGCTTGTTAATTGTTCGCTTTTGTTTCATAATAGTCATTATGGTTTTTAATTGTAACTTTTTAGAAATTTTTTAGTGTGACTGTTTTTAATGCTTGTGGATTTTTTCCCTATTTTAATTTGTTAATGTCATTATGGTTTTTAATATGTTTTTAACTTTTTAGAATTTTTGCCTGAGGATGAGCATAGTTTGGGCTTGAAACGTTGCAATATACAAAATATAGTCCCTTTCCAACTTGATGGATGTTTCTTTCCTTCTTGTCTGTTGCTTTCTGCTTAAATTGAAATTGAAGCTTGCCAGAGGCGGCCTTCACCAATATGTATATATATATATATATATATATATATATATATATATATAACAAGTGTTGTGTATTTTGTTGTATATCGAATTCTTCTGTATTGGCTGTATTATTTTTTGTTTTGATACGTATATTAAGGTAGGTTGATTTTGGAACTGTGATCTTGGACTAGTCTAGATAGAAAGGTATTAATGTATAAAAAATGTTGCACCAACTCATATTTGTGAAAATGATTGTATTTTTTGAGGATTGTTAATTATTTTTGTTGTAAAATTGCCGAATTTTACGCGTAAAATCGCGGAGCGGCATTCGCGCAATGTAAACAAACAAAATATCGGACCTTATTTCATCAAAATAATCAATTAAAATTCGGCTTTTTTAACAAAACGATGCTTGAAACTTATTGTAAATGCATTATAGATGTTTATTAGTGTATTATTTTGTATTTTTAATGATATTTACCTATAAAATGTGTATTAAATTAAGTTATTTTATGATGCGTTCATTTAATTGTTTATTTTCAGATATTTCATAAAAATGGGTAAAAAACGGAAGTCTGCAGTGTTAACTCGAAGTGATAGTGCCAAAAAATTCAGTGGCCAGCCTTCTCCTTTGGCTAAAACAGAGCCTCCTACCCTCCGCCAAGTTATTCAGTACCGTTATTTCCTCCAAAACAGCCACCCGGACTTGAAAGACTATGATACTGCTAAAATGATAGCAAAGGATGTGATTGAGATCCGGCAGGCAGTGAACCCGCGGCTGCCCCTGTATGAGGAATATTATGTAGTGAAATTGGTGGATAAAGTGTGCTTCAAGAAAGCAAAAGAGATAAACAGGAAATCTCTTTCTACAGTCCAGGAGCAGAATCTGGAGGAAAAGCTGGATAAACTTTTTGACATTTCTGCTTGCACCTGTAAGCTACCTGTTCGTCCATGCGATGACAATGCTGTGAAGTGCAAGAAAGAAAATTGTCAAACACAGCACATAATCTGCACTTGTCCTCCCAGTAAGAAGGTAATGCTATTATTTTTTTAACTTTTAACTGGCCTAACTTAGTGCGATTAGGTGCCTTTTAAATGGAAGGAAATTCAATGCTTGTAATTGAAAAATATCCGCATTTTCCTCCTGTAATCTTCCTTTCCCCCTCCTAGTAATAGAAATTAATAATAAATTTTTTTTTCAGGAATTTCTCTTATTTTAGATCCGCTATTTAATATACTTTAATATTTCAGGTTCCAGTAGAGGAGAGGGAATACTTGAGAGATCAGAGGGCCAAAATAGGACCCAAGGGCTCTTTCCAGCTGGGATCTGTGGATAAAGCTGCTCTGAAGAGAGACCAGAGGGCTGCAGCTGAAGCAGAGAGATTACAGAGCCAGATTCAACAGCAGCAGGAAGTGGATTTGGCCACTTTTGCCTCCACACTTTCACAAGATATTTCTTTTGAATCTAGCTCAGGAGAATCAGAAGAGGTTAATATGTTTTTTTTCTTATATCTTATCCCATTTTTACCCAAATTTATCCCTATTTTTTGTCCCTATTTCCCCCCATTTTCGTTTAAATTTATTCTTATTTCCGCCCATTTTCGTCGATTTTCACCCATATTTGTCCCTACTTTTTCCCCTATTTTCCCCCATTTTCGCTTTAGTAATTTATTTTTTATTTTCATTTCAGCCATCTGGTGGTGAAGCTGACGAGTTCAAGCCAAGGAGGCACTCAAGTGGAGGTTACAGCTTTTTGAAAACCCCCAGATATGCCATGGAACTGATCAGGGGTGATGTTTCTTCCAATCTTGGGGCAAGTCTTGCTAATGCCTTCCTCCTGGACTTACAAGCTATGGACCTGCTTAAGCCTGGCCTTGATGTGAAACAGATAATAGTTGATAAATCGAAAATGGACAGGGAAAAAGCTAGAATGAAAGTGAAAAGTGATGAGAAGCACAATGAGGGTCTGGAAAAGTTACTGTATTGGGGTTGATGGGAAAGTTGACAAGGACACTTTGCTGTACAGAGAAGTTAAGGATGAAAATGGGGAGACTAAGCTGAAGAAAGGAAAGGGACAAGAGCACCATTTGACTTTCACAAAGGAGCCGGGAACTGAAAGTGGAACATATCTTACTCACAGTGTCATCCCAATTAAAGGTGCGACTGGAGTTCTTCTTGGTGAAGAAGTTGCTAGTGTCTTGGAGGAGTTTAACAGTATTCATATCCTGAAAGCTGTCCTCCTTGACAACACAAATACAAACACTGGCTGGGAGGGAGGCCTTGTAACAGCTCTGGAAAATAAAATTGAGCGGAAATTGCACACCATTGGTTGTTCACTCCATCAGAATGAGCTTCCTTTCAGAGCTTTTTCAAGCATCTTGATGGCAGTACCAAAAGTCCCACTGCTTTCACTTGGTCCGCTGGGAAAACTCTGTGAAATTGACTACCAAGATCTGCCACAAGTGGAATTCACCAAACTCAGTGGCCCCCTGGATGACATGGAATTTGCTGAGGAGACACTGAATGATCTCAGTAGCGACCAGAGGCTTCTTTTGGAATATGTACTTGGAATTTCCAGGGGCAAAGTCAACCCAAGATTTGCTGCCTGGAAAATTGGACCATTAAACCATGCAAGATTGTTGACTTTGGCAATTAGATTGATGTGTCTGTGGACCAGAGGTGCTTACCATCCAGAACTACAGGATAAGCTTTACCAGGCCATCAAGTTCATTGTGGAAGTGTATGCAGTCAGTTGGTTTGAGATCAAAAGGGACAGCAAGTTCCACAATCAGCAGCTGTACATCTTCAACATGATCCAGAGGATCAAGCAGCAGTCTGAAGAAATCCAGGGTGTTGCTTTCAAGAACCTGAAGTACAATGCTTTTGCCTTGCTGCTCGAGAATGTGCTGTACTCCATGATGAAGTTTGATGACTTGGAAGTGAGAGAAGCTGCTCTCAAGAAAATTCTGTCCATCAGGTAAGCATTTATTAATTTAAAAAAATGTGAAAAAAAAATTTGATTATGGGGATTTATTTAATAAAAAAAAGGCCCGAGTTCTATAAATCCCCATAATCGAATTTTTTTTCACATTTTCTTCTCCCAATTCCCCCTCTCCCCTCTGATAATGGAAATAATCTTACCTTCTTTCTGAAAAAAAATTCGATAATGGGGATTTATAGAACTCGGGTTTTCTTTTTTTTTTAAATTTAAGTTAAATTAAATCAGCAATTCTGAGACTAATAGGGATTAAATCTTAAACTGGAATAAAAAATAAATTAATTATTATTCTTTCAGAAGTGGAAAGCCAGCCAAGAAGAGGCTGAAGATCACAGCCATCAACATTGAAGCTACCCACTGGTCAGAACTAATCAACCTTTCTCAGTGGCATCTGTGAACCTGCTCTCACAGAAGACTTTTCTGACCAGGAGCTTCAAGAAGCATTGCTGAATGGCACCAAGCTGGAGCTGCCTGATCTGCCTTCACATTCTCAGTGTTGAAAAGGCCGTGAAGCTGACATCTGAAGCTTCCCATGCTGTTTATGGACTCGAATCAAGGCACAAACACATTCTGGCCAAAGCCCTAAGCCGCCAGATGAGGCCTTCCTTTGCTTCTAAGGGCTCTTACAGTGAAAATTATGATGATCTTGGGACCTAAATGTGTCAATTTGACTCTGTACATGTTTTTTTTACTTTTTTTCAATAAAATTGTAACTTTTTTCAGGATTTTTTTATGAAAATAGCATGATTTTTTCGGCCGAAAATTGCGAAAATGTGGTATTTTTCGGTACGACTTTTTGACGACTTTTTGACGATTTTTGAAACGGTTTCCTCAAAAAACGGTTAAAGCTATGGATCTGAAATATTTTGTCAGTTATTATCATATTAAGCCCTGACTATCTCGACTAGTCCAAAGTCGATATCTAAAAAAATGCGGAAAATCAACCTACCTTAACGTATATATACATATGTTAAATAACAGCATTGTGAATTACTCCTGTTTTGCCTCTAATGTGTATGCACTTCTCCTCTACTGGATGTTATTTTTTATGTACATATATATAAATCATGTATGTATTTTCCCTGTTTTGCACCTAATGTATATAAATATTTTGTATTTCGATATATATTAAATAGACAGAACGATGTAGTAGTGTTTTATTTTCACCATATAAACAAATATTAACGGAAATAATGGGTATATGTATAAACGATACAGTGTGTGTGTGTGTGTGTGTGTGTGTGTGTGTGTGTAAGGCGAGTGGTTGTATTCTCTAGCTGTTTCGACTGGCAGGGGTTCGTAAACCTACAGGTTAGCCACATTTTACTTTAAAAATTTGTTGTGAGTGGTGGTGCCGCTCAAGCTAGCCAACATATGTATACATAGGTTACTAAACCAAAGCAATTACGCCATACACCTTCTAAGCCAACTGTCGGTGATGCTAAAGCCGCACTAGAAGGCTAGTGGTGAATTAAAAATGTTTCGAGACGCCGCAGTGAAAGTATCTCATCTCTCTCCTCCTCCTCGTGTTTGATTTTAGGTTATGCTACGCATATTTACATGCATACACACCCACATATATACATTTCATATATTTTTGTGGGCCTTAGCTCACAGGTTAGGTTGACCTTTTCCCCTTCGAGATCACACACACAGATATACATGTAAATATATACGAAGGCCACTCAATATATTTTGCCCCACCTTTTTCGTTTCTTCCCAAGTTTCCTTGTAAGTTCCAGAATTTTGTACACAAGTAGTTACATACCTTTTTTACAAGTTTTTATTTTTCCACATAGTCTCGATCCTTCTCTACGGCTTTCCTTCACCTCTAAACAAGGGCCTTTATTCCTTGCTGGTAAAAGTCCACTGGGTTCCGCTGGAGCCACCTCTTAACCTCCTGAAGAACCTCATTGTCACTCTGAAACCTTTTTTCACGAACAGCATCCTTCATTGGCTCAAACAAATGGAAGTCTGAAGATGCCAGATCCGGGCTGTATGAAGGGTGGGATAACAGTCAAGCGCATTTTTGTGATGGCCCCTCTTGTTTGCAAACTGTTGTGTGGTCTTGCGTTATAGTGAAAAAGAAGGACGTCTTCCAGTTTTCTCTCAGGTCGAACTCGATTTATACGTGTCTGGAGTGTCTGTAGGGTAGCAATATATGCCTCAGAGTTGATTGTTTGTCCTTTCTTCATAATGTCCACTGGAATCACTCCTTTCATTTCCCAGAAGATGATGGCCATAACTTTCCTGCAGAGGGAGCCATTTTGAACTTTTTCTTGCGGGGGGAGTCTGCGTGATGCCACTCGATGAATTGATCGTCTTGTTTCAGGTTCAAAGTGGTGTACCCAAGTCTCATCCCTAGTCACAATTCGTGAAAGGAAGTCATCCCCTTCTGTCTCGAATCGAACCAACGACTCAGAAGCAATTTCTTTTCTTTGGACTTTGTGATCTTCAGTCACTTCGCGAGAAACAAACCGTGAACACACTTTTGAGTATCCCAGTTTCTGAATTATCGTATTCACACTTCCTTCACTAATTCCTAGCTCCAGTGATAGTTCCTTTTATGTGACGCTCCGATTTGATTGAATGATGCTGTTAGCATGTTGCACAGTTTGAGATGTCACAGCCGATGCCGGGTGACCGTTGCGTAGCTCATCATCGAGGCTGGCTCTCCCTCTTTCCGATGATTTCACACGCTTAGACCAGCGTCCAACTGTGCTTCGATTAACAACAGCATCTCTGTATACGTTTTGTAGATGTTTGTGAATATTTCCAACTGTTTCCTTCTCTGCCGTTAAGAACTCGATAACAGCTCTCTGTTTACGACGCACATCACTGTCAGACGCCATTTTCGAAACTGCGTTAACCATCGGTTTTATAAAAGGGCGTTTAAAAGCGGTTTTATACAAGGAGGGGAGGTTCAAACTGGAAAAATCTGGTTATGTGAAGCGCAGAAAGTTCAAACTTACGGCCCAAAGCTAAGAAAAAAGGGTGAGTCAAAATATATTGAGTGCCCTAATATATATATATTTGGGGGGTATTGTTGCATAACCCACCCCCTTGGAAGGTTGCGGGTTGCCCTCGGCCTTTTTGCGGGTATACTACTCATGCTCTACCGTGCGTCAACGATATACTGAAGCGAGTTATCTATTTGGAGAGATTTTTCATGTACAAAATTTAAAACTATATATATTTTTAAACTCTGGTGAAATTATTGTTAATATGCTTGTTAATTAATACTATAAACACCCAGGAATGTCTGTCAGTCTGTCACGCTCGAAGAGAGAAGAAGATTCTTGATATATATGGGCGATATTTGTATTTTAATGCATTAGAAAAAGGCGTAATGAATTCTACTTTTAATTATAATTTTAAAAAGTTTAAAAAATATTTGCTTTTGCGTTCAGCTTTGAGCCGAAATTTAATCTGCGGCTAAGTTCAAAAATTTACCAAATGAGTTCTTTTTATGCACTTTCATACTGATGCTGCAACCATTACAGACTAAATATTTTTACGGCTTTCAAAAAGTCTTCGAGTTGTCAATTTTCTTTTATATCAGAAATTCATTTAACCCACGATGAACGAGGATCATGCTGAAAGAAAACGACGTTTAGCAACAGAAAGAAAACAACGATGGAGAGAGCGTCAAACACAAGAACAAACTCAATCTCGACGTTCTTCTGATGCTCACTCATGTTCGGATTATAGCAAATAATTTCATACGAAAGATTTTTGATCGGAATATTTTAAGCCAGTGAAAGCCTAATATTTACTTTAAGTTCACGAGGCACTTAGATTTTAAATGCAACTTCATAAATTTTAACTCGCTGATTTTGGCTGTGAAACTAAAAAATTTTGTCTTCGCTATTTTGTAAATTTATTGACCGACTTGCTTTTTCTCGATTTAAAAAATGTGTATGAAATTTTGTACAAGCGTCGTCTGATTTGATATACGTTGGTAGCCTTTGGATGTACCCTCGATTGGACAAGGGGAGTTAAATACTGTAGATCAACCAACCAACTTGACTTATCTATACTATAAAAAGACAGTTCTGTCTGTCTGTAGACACCATGTATTTACTATTAAACGATTCTGAACAGAAATAAATGTGCTTTGCTTTGTTTCAACTTTTTACTGTATCGCGTTAAGATTTTCATGGCTGCATTCTTTTCTATAGTTTTATTGACCAAATAATTGAACCTTCAGTAATTGGGGGGGGGGGGGGGGGTTCAATTATTCAGACAATAAAACTATTGAAAAGAACCAGCAATGAAAAGCTTGAGCTTCACATCCAACCCATTGTATCAAGATTTGTGAAGCTAAAGATTTTTATGTCTGCATTCTTTTCTATAGTTTTATTGACTGAATAATTGACTCCCCGGTAACTGGGGGGGGCCTGCGGCCCCCAATTACTGAGGCCAAAGGCCCCAGCACCACGGGCGTAGCTAAATGGGCCCGTAGGGCCCACTTTAGCTAGTATTAATATAATTAAGCATATGATTGTATAATTTTTCTCACGTGCTTTTTATTACATAAAAAATGTGAAATTACAGAAATGCCAGAAGTATATATCATAGTAATTGGAGTTAAATTATGACACTGAAAATTTATTAATTCATGAAAATTGAGAAAAAATCAGTTGTGGTCTCTATGAATCAAATGAAGTTGTTGTTGTTGTTGGTTAGCCGATCAGCCCACCCTGATCGAGAAGCCGGCGGCACGCAGGTAACCGATCGCCCTCTCCGGAGTGGACCAGAGGTTTAGCACACTAGTGATGTTGTGTTGTGTTCGTTGTTGTGCTAGAGCGGTACAGTCTGTCATAATGTGTTCAACTGTTTGTGGTTTGTCCTGGCACAGGTGGCAGGTGTCGTCTGTGGAGTTGTCTAGTCTATGTTTATATGTCTGTAAGTTGGGGTGATGTCCACATCGGAATCGTACTAAGTTAACTCGATCCGATCTACTCAGGCTGGTCTCTGACCTGTCAGTGGGTGGCGGCTTCGCACCTAGGACCGCATTCGGACAGAGTCGTGTCAGTGCTTTATGGGTTAGGTGTGTGTGTATGTTTTTTCTGTGCTGTGTGATGTCCGTGGGGCGTGGTATGGAATGGAGTATTTGGTTATAATGTCTCTCTGGTGTTACCTTAATGGTGCGAGGTGTTGGTGCATGATTGTACATGTAGTGGCAAGAGTGTTGTGGGTTAGTTGTCGCTGCTGCCAAGAATTGTGTTACCGGCATGTCTAAATGTTCCCTAATTTTCAGTATTTTTGTTTCTGTGTGCAGGTGTTCTATTGGTGTTGTTTGAGTACATCCTGTAATGATACGAAGTGCGTTGTTTTGTATTGTCTGTAAGGTGTTTATGTGTGTGTATGAGATAATGGGTGCCCAGCATGGGCTAGCATAGTCTATAACTGAGCGAATATATTGTTTTTATATGAATGATGTTGTTTCCTGCTGGTGTCCAAAGTTTGTGCCTGTTAGTACCCTAAGCGTGTTAAGTCTTGACGTACATTTGATTTTAATGTCCAGAATGTGGTTTGCAAAAGATAATGATGTGTTTTATGTGACCCCAAGTGTTTTGGTCCTGTGAGTGTGTGAAATGTTGATGTTGTTTAGCGTATCATCTGCATATGATGATAAGGTAAGCTTGTTATCTATGGGTGTTGGAATGTCATGCATGTATAAGTTGAAGAGTGTTGGTGAAAAAACAGAGGCTTGAGGGACCCTGTTCGGAAAAAGCTTTTGGATGACTTACCATTAAATGTGACATGTCAGTATCTTCCTGAAAGAGTTGCTTAGCCACCTTTTGGTGTTATTGTGCATGTTTGTGTTGAGTATTTTTTTTATGAGAGGGAAGCGTGGGATAGCATCAAATGCTTTACTAATGTCTATTGTTGCTAATAGTGTACGTTGAGCTGGTCGTCTGGAGTTGATGCCATCCATGATGTGCTGCGTGAGGTTAGTGAGTAATGTCGTGGTTGAGTGGTGAGGTCTGAATCCATGTTTAGTTGGCGATAGTGGTATGTGTGGGTTGGTGATTTGTAAGATTAGTCTTTCTGTTACTTTGGAAGGTGTACATAGTAAAGTAATGGGTCTATAGGAAGCTGGTTCTGTTAGATTTTTATTTTACCGTGTTTCCATATGTCAGCAAAAATAGTGTTGGTATGAATATGTGCTGATGTTTGTGAGAGCTAGTATTCCTTGTGGGCCCAAGTGTTTAAGGTGTATGTTAGATATGTTGTCTGGTCCAGTAGCATTCGAATTCTTAATGTTTTTGATGATCTTGGTGGTCTGGTCTGTATTGAAGGGTGTAATGGTCGTGTCGAGTCTGTAGGTTTTCTTGTGTCTGGCTGTTTGTCTGTCTGCGTGTTTCTGGTTGTTGTCTCTGTTTAAGTGACTTATCTTTGCGTAGTGATTAACTAGAATGTTAGCTTGTTATGTATATGTTGGGATATTATTTTGGCTGCGACAGATAGCCGTGTGTGAGGTGTGAATGCCGCTGTTAGAGTGGGTAATGCTGTTTATAGTTTTGTATAGCCTGGATGTATCTGTGGAGTGGTTTAGTGTTGTTATGAATTCCCTAAATGTTTCTGTTTGTTTTTCTTTAAGTTTGTTGTTTATTTCTGTGTTGAGCTGTTGTCTCTGCTGTTTTATGGCTTCTGTGTGTGTGGTGTTTGTGTGTTATGTTTGGGGTTGTTACGTTGCCTTATGAGGTGGGCCATTTCTCTAGTGTAATTTGGGTTGTATTTCCTAATGTTGCCCTTGGGTATGTATTTGTTTGCATTATTGATGATCTGATTGAATGTCTTCAGTGTTGTATTGATGTTTATGATGGGTGTGCTGTTTAATGTGGTGAATTGTTTCTCAGTCTGTATTTTGAATTGTTCCCAATCAGCTTTCTTGTAATTTCTGCAAGTGTGCCTAAGGCTGTTAGGGCAGAGTGTAGAACGTGTTGTAATGATGATGGGCAGGTGGTCTGATGACAGTTGTTTTTCTGTTCTCCAGTATGTATGTGTTGCTAGTGAGGGAGAACAGAACGTTACGTTTGGGGAGGAGTTTGAGTATCCTGCTTGATGTGGTATGTGTGTATGTTCTTCTGTATTGTTAAGAATGAAGAGGCTGTTTAGTTGTGTGGCTATGTTGGCGCCTCTGGTTGTTTTGGTTGTGCAGGTACCAACTAGTGTCTTTAGCGTTGAAGTCTCCTCCTAAGATGACATTAGTGAGAGGGGCCAGATTGTGTAACTGTGGACTGTAATTGGCTGGCACCTGAGGTGAACTATCTGGTGGGATGTAAATGTTGATGAGTGCGATGTTTGTTTTGCGCGTGTTTTAATGTTAACTGCCTGTATTTCTATCGTGTTATCTGCTTGGATTGTGTTTATAATGTTTTAGGTGGCATCAGTGTAGCTAATGCTTTTACGTATGTAAGTGATGAGTCCACCCCCGTGACCCCCAGTACGATCTTGACGGATCGCCATGAAGTCAGGGATGGTGGGTGTTTTCTGTTTTGTATGTGCGTTTTTGTTTTGTTTCTTGTATAAGTGCTATGTGAATGTTTTGTTTGTGTACGAATTCCCTAAGCTGCATGTTTTGTTTGTGAGGCCATCTACGTTGTACCGTAATATGCTAATATTATGCTTCTGTATGTGTCTCATGGTCCTATTGTGTCTATGTCTTTGTGTATGGTGGCATGTGTAAGTTGTAGTGGGGCCTGGATTAGTCTTAATGTCGCCGGAGAGTAAGAGCAGTCCGGGGAGCATGCAGTTGCTCCCCGTAAATGAAAAAAATAGCCCGCTGGTATAGGTCCGGCCCCGGCAGCCGATCGGCACTCTGACCATGCCACGCAACAGGCCGTCGACTGCCAGTCTGGCCAACCGTAGACAGCCCGCTGCACGGAGATTTGAGGAAGTTTGGCCACCAGCGCGTTGTTGTTGGCGACAAGTGTGTGTATGTAGTATACCTACATATGGAGAATAAAATAAAAGTAATTCAGATTTAAAATAACGAATATTGTACGTGGCCGGAAAAGTACAATTAAAAAGAAGCAAAGAGCTCCCCGGTCGTGGAGTGTGTTTATGTGTGTGTGTGTGTGTGTGTAGGTGTATGTGTTAAAAGGTTTCAAGTTTAGTTGTGTGGCTTCCCGACATGATATAACCGAGGGTCTGTTCCATAAGGTCTGCGAACCATAGATGTGCTTGTGAAGGTAAGGTAGAACGATATAATTCACGTACAGAGGTACGTACATCTAGATTTTAAAGCATCACAAGTAAAAGATGAAAAGCCTACAATCTGAAAATTTGCCAGTGATATGCAAGTTTTATGAGAAATTAATGTTTTTATATCGAATGAAAAGTGAAAGCAAGCATTGTTTCATACATTAAAAGGCCCTTTTAGCTTCATTAAGGAAAAATTATGCTATGTCCATTAAGCCCAATCTGGAAACAAAAATTTGGCAATAAAGAATGATCGATGAAGTTTCTATAATAGGAGAATACCGTATAAAGTTTGAATAAAAACTTCATACTTTACCCAATACTTGTACAAAAACAAAACGACAGCGTGTGTGTGTGTGTATATATATATATATATATATATATATATATAGGGTGTCCCAAAAAAACTATGTACTCTTATATATATGATGCTATAAAGAGTATATAGTTTTTTTGGGACACTCTGTATATATATATATATATATATATACTTATATGCACACACAGAGTGTATATATATATATATATATATATATATATATATATATATATATATATATATATGTTGTTAATATAAGAATAGAATATATGCAAAGAGTTCATTCTTTTCTGTTTTTTATTTGAAAGATATTGTTATAAAAATTGCGTGCTCAAATGCATTCAGCGTACTTAAACTCAAATTTTATTTCGCACGCAAAATTCAGAGAAAGACGAACTCCAGAAACTGGTGCAGATTTTTTTAGTCAGCATTTCTTGAAGTGAGTGAATATCATAGAAATGTTTTCTTATATAATTTTTCTTTTAAAGGCATAAATTTGTATGAAAGTTTAGATGCCTTTACTAATTTGCTAATTCCTGTATAAAAATAAAGATATCAAATTTGAAATCGTCAAAGCAGCGCGATTGTAATGAATTCGAACATGACTAATTTATTTTTTAATATTAAATATTTTACCTTAAATAAAATATATATACCTGTATAGATTAGAATAACATTAAATTTATGTGTGAAAGGATTCGAAACATGATTTAAAATGTACTTTAAGTCAGAAAATTTGGCTCCATCCTCTCCCTAATATTGCTTCATAGATAATAATAACAAAAACTAATTTTTTTAGTGTAAAATCAAACAGAAATTATTAAACTATGACAGGTTCACAGCATACCTAACCTCTTCCAGTCAGGAATCTTTTTTGGTTTTTTTTTTGGGTTTTTTGGGTTCCCATAAAATTTAAGTCGTGGCCTCAACCAAAACCTCACCTTCTCAAATATATGAAAACGTGAGAAACAAAAATGCATGTTCTTTTTCTTCGAATTACAAGATTTACGCTCTCCTTTTTAATAAATTTTGGAGCCCCAATCTTACCTTATATTGTATTTTTGTGACATTTTGAAAATATACTTCTACTTTGGCGAATTATTCGGTGTGACGTGTCCATGAAAATAATGAGTTTTTATGTGTAAGAATAACTGCAAATGTACAGTTGCCTGCATATGTAATGTTCTTCGCCCCACAGACGACTCAATACATGTGGCAACGCCGCAGTGATAGTCAAGGTACCCCACTGGTGGAAGGTAGGGTGGAGGGGGGACAACTGAGTCCAACAACATATAACACAGACCTATATATCTAAAGGACAATTGAATGTGCATTCATTGGCATACAGGTAATTATATTGTAATATCTGTGTTCATAAAGATAAACAATTAATATGATCGTATACAGCGTTGAATTCCATGTAGTTTACTAGTCTTACACAGTAATAAGGTTCCATTATGATTACTGCAAGTCTATATGAACAGCTACCACAATACAACTCTTTATATACTAGTGAATTTGAACCAAAAATAGACATTACACAACCAATTACAATTACATTACACTAGTTTATAATATTTAGAGATTAGCTAGTCGAGAAAATGTAAATTTATGGACAACTTAACTTATTATGCTTTGCCACTTTTGTGAATGTAAAATATTTTTATATAATTACACTTTGAAATGAGTATAAATTATCATAGTGTTTTTTGGTGTTCAATATTCTGTAAATATAGATTTGGTTTTGCAATGAAAATTTAAAAATTTCAAATAATCAGTAAGAGAATCAGCTAAATTTGGCCGATGCCAATGCCCCAAAAATGGCCGATTCTGCCAATGCCGATGAATCACTACACCACTAGTTTTTATTGATCTTGCTAATTTTGTTGGCCAGGTTCTTTACTGGTAAATATACTATTTAATTTGATGTAATAACATGTTTTATAGATTTAATGACTCACACATGTTGTTTGTACCCTCATGTAATCGCAAATTTCTTTAAAAATATCATTTTATTTGTTAAACTTTAATACAAAAAATGTCTCATCTTCTAATATTTTTTACAGATAAAATAGTACGAGTATAATGGTTCCAAATAAAGAAATTTCATACAAGAATAGATTGAAAATTATTGTTCTCCATAAAGAAGGCAATACTCAAAGACAAATAGCTGCTAAAGCTGGTGTATCATTCTCTACTCAGTTCTACTGTTTCCAAAACCCTTTCTCACCTCTCAGACTGTGGATGTGAAGAACAAAACAGGGTGAGGATGGAAGCGAAAAAAATCTAAAGAGGATCTACAGAAGCTAAGGCTAACAAAGACCCTAAGATCCACTCTAAGGTCAGCCCGAGAGAAAGAAGGGATTAGGGGGTTAAAAGAAGAGAATAGGGAGTTAAAAGAAGAGAATAAGGGGTTAAGTAAGTAGCAAAACCTATCATTCGTGGGTTAACATTCACTCAGGAAAAGACAGAAAGACTCACCATCAGCATCCGCAGGCCACTGCCTACAAGTCGGAAAAATAGTCGAAGAGAATAGGAAAGGGGTGAAAGATGAAAAGTAAAATAAGAATGCTTACAAACCATGCAAACACCGTCTTAACTCAAACACTGTCATACCATGCAAACTACAGACATGCAAGTAAAGAGAGGATAAGAAAAAAAAGTATGAAGGGTAGAACAAAAACTAGGTTAGTTTACGCTACGAGCTACATCTTAGTTCGTGTTAGTCTAATTTTTTTTTCAATATAATTTTATTGCTGGCATGTCACACGCTGGCATATCACAAGCTGGCATTAATCGTCAACAGATTCATCCTCGACCATTACCCACAGAGCTCTTGTTGCTAATTGTTTTATTATTTTAAACAACGTTAATATTTTTAAAATGCCTATCTAAACGGTTTTTAAACATATTAACGCTGGTAGAGTTCACGACGGACGCGGGAAGATTATTCCATTCATCAGTTACTTTAAACGTAAAAAAGTTTTTAGCAATGTTAGTAATGAAACATCTGCCACGTAATTTAAATCTGTTATTACGAGTATTGCTATTATCGAAAATGAACAGCTTGTCAAAATTTACGTTATCGATTTTATTAACGATTTTGAAAACTTCAATAAGCTACCCCCTTAATCTCCTAGTTTCGAGTGAATGCAAGTCTAACTCTTTAATCCTATCTGCGTAAGACTTGTTGCATAGTGACAGAATTAGTTTCGTGGCGCGTCGCTGAACCCTTTCCAACCTATCAATATCCTCACGCAAATACGGGCACCAAAACTGAACGGCATATTCTAAGTGAGGCCTGACTAGGGACTTATAAAGGGGCAATATAATATTCTTCCATTTAATTCGAAATTACGCGCTAAAGCCTAACATCCTATTAGCTTTTGTGCAAGAGTCCAGGCACTGTTTCCTAACTTTTAAATCCTTAGATACGCGTATCCCTAAATCTACTTCCTCGTCAACGCTCGCTAACTCTCTATCATCCATCGTGTACGTGTAATTGTTGTCACGAGAACCTACATGCAAAACTTTACATTTGTTTACGTTAAATTGCATCTGCCATTTATCCGTCCATTCCATCATCCTATTTACATCGTCTTGGAGCCTATTTCTATCGTCCACGTTAAAAACTTTACCGCCTATTTTAGTATCGTCCGCGAATTTTGACACGTTACTGATCAAACCTACATCTACGTCGTTAATGTAGATTACGAATAGCAATGGGCCTAACACCGAACCCTGAGGGACACCGCTACGTATATCCAATCACCCCGATTCCCTACCATGAACAACGACCCTCTGTTTCCTGGCACGAAGCCATTCCTCTAACCAGTTAGCTACCTGACCGCGTATACCGTGCGCTTTAACCTTCGCAATTAATCTTCTATGCGGAACTGTATCGAACGCTTTTTTAAAGTCTAAATAAATAACATCAGTCGCTCTATGCGTATCTTTTTCGCGCACTATTTCGTTATAAAACTCTAACAAATTAGTTAAACAAGATCTATGGCGTCGAAACTCATGCTGACTACTATTAATCAAATCTCGACTTTCTAAGTGATCGACGATACGATCCCAAACTACGGATTCCAAAAGTTTGCCGACAATTGACGTTAAGCTAATAGGCCTATAATTGCTAGCTACTATGCGGTCGCCTTATTTAAAAATAAGGGTATCGTTAGCTAATTTGAAGTCTTCAGGAATAATCCCCGCCTCCAGTGAATTATTAAAAATTTTTGTTGAGAGGTCTACGATAACATCTTTCAAATCTTTCAAATGTCTAGGATAAAGCGCGTCAGGGCCTGGAGCCTTGCTAACTTCTGTCTTATCGCTACAATGCGAATCTCACCCTCGTAAACAGTTATTTCATTCAAAATAGTCTCGCTACTAAATGGAACGGTCCACGTCGGGGACATTATTTACGTCTTCTGCGGTAAAAACTGTCTCAAAAAAGTTGTTAAAAATATCCGCCATCGCCTGACCGTCGGAAGCCAAATCGCCGTTAGCGTCCACTGGAGGACCTATGTTATCTTTTATGGGCTTACGATTATTGACGTAGTCAAAAAACTTTGTGGATTATGTTTACTATCGCAGCTATAAGTATCTCTAAATTACGTTTAGCATTCCTAACAGATCTTTTAACCTGACGTCTAAGCTCGATATATCTATTAAAGTTAGCTACCGTGCCATTGATCTTATTAAGTATGTACGCTCTGTTACACTCGTTTATGAACTCACCTATTTCCTTAGTCCACCACTTGGGCCTACCATGATTTCTAGCGCGCTTGGGCCGACGAGGAATAAACTCCCTTTCGATATTTAAAAACTTTCTTTAAACGCCTCCCAATGAAAATAAGTTATCGCAGTCCACTACTCTCATCCTCTCCGCAAAACTATCAAAATTAGCCCTACAAAAATCAGGGACTTCTATTACGTTACTATCCTTCTGTTTTCTGTCAATAGCTTAAACCTAATAATTTTGGCGATCACTACATCCTAAACTCTCACCTACTTCCAAACCTTCGACTATATTTTCGTCGTTCTTCATCACCACGTCTAAAATATTGTCACCGCGCGTTGGTTCAGTAACCATCTGTC
Organism: Bathynomus jamesi; assembly: GCA_023014485.1. NCBI lineage: Eukaryota > Metazoa > Arthropoda > Malacostraca > Isopoda > Cirolanidae > Bathynomus > Bathynomus jamesi. The sequence goes on from JAJOZX010001334.1 coordinate 735,951, forward strand.
GTAAAAAATTATCTTCCATGAACTCAATCAGTCTCAAACGCTCATCACTACCAGGAAAAGTCTCGTAATTAACGTTAGGACAGTTAAAGTCTCCGACAATTATACTATCCCGATTATTAATAAAGTTACCAAGAAGTGTGTAAAATCTAGTATCGGTATCGAGGGGTTGAAAGGGAGGTTTATAAACAACAACGAAATTAAAGCTAATAGTACGCGCTCTAAATTCAACGCATATCGCATTAATTGCTGCCGGAAAATCTACCTTAACCTCGATAGCCCTAAGGGAATTACGAATGTACAACAAAACACCGTCACCATTCCTATGTAACCTATCATTAGTAAAAAGCTTAAAACCCGCTATATCAAGTTCCCCCAAACAAGTCCCGACTCAAGGTATTTTAACCACGTTTCGGTTATAGCAAGGATATTGTAGTTCCCGGAATAAATTATCGCCTTAAATTCGTTCAATTTATTTCTAATACTACGCGCCTTACAATAAAAGAAGTTTACATTATTTTTTACCACAGATCGGCGTTTTAAACTATTTTTCACGTCGGGCTGGCGTTTCCCGGACCCACAACGTTTAAAGAGGGCTTCGACCTATACAGCTTTCGAACGTTCTCATCGATTAACCTACCGAGCCTAGCATTCCATATTTCATTGAAATGCACCCTATCTTTTATAAAAGACCAGGATCACTAAATTCTGACCACAGCTTTACGAAGGGTACACTTCCCCGAGCACAAATCTCTTCTAGTTTAGTTTTCAAAAATATTGTTTTTGACGTAATCCTAAGACCCAAACCGGCCTAGGGGTAATACCTAGAGCTAAAGACCTATCTGACCTTGCCTTCAGGGACATAATTAACGCCCTGTATCTTGCCAAAAGGTCAAGTACTCTCGTATCGGGCCTATACGAGTCGTTGTGCCCTACCGTCGTCACCAACATCGAGTAACGGGAGGCAACATCAATCCTATCTACTTCGTCTCTAATTCTGTCAACCCTGGCGCCCTAGTAGACAGACCCTCCTCCTCTTGGTTGGATTCCGTTCATCGAACTCCTTATCCATATGACGCACTAAGGAGTCCCCAATTAAAAGTTTTCCCCTCGTTCACATGATCACATCCCTATCCAACTGGGCGAAAAGGTTCGAAACCTCAATAGGCGGGGGGTTCCGATCACCTAACGTACATGGCCTATCTCCACCCTTAACTACTCTAAATTCCTCCCCGTCTACTACAGTCTACTAATCTCGGACCAACCTTAACCCCTTCCTCAACTCTGTCTAACCTTCCCAATGATGATGATGAGTATATCCAGTATTTATAGCGTTCAACTATATATCTATATACAGTATATAACGTTCAACTTTCACCCGGCAACGCCGGGTCGCTCCGCTAGTTACTGTAAAAGACTACTAAACTACATGGAGTTCAACGCTGTTCACGATCATATTAATTGTTTATCTTTATGAACACAGACATTACCGGTACATTATAATTACCTGTATGCCAATAACTGCACATTCAATTGTCCTTTAGATATACAGTATATGTCTGTGTTATATGTTGTTGGTCTCAGTTGTCTCCCCTCCACCCCACCTTCCCCCTAGTTGTGGTACCTTCACTATTACTGCGGCATTGTCACATGTAGAGTCGTCTGTGAGGCGAGGAACATTACATATGTGGGCATGGAATGGTGCAAACAAATTCTGATTTTTCTTTTGTCATACTTTTTCTATTGTTGTTGTTGTTTGCTTACACTTGAATTGTTTGTATTTTATTTCTTTATTATTAGTATTGTTATTTGGTAGTTAATTACAGTTGTTAGAATTTTTTATTTTAATTTTATTTAATTTTAAAGTAAAATTTTCTGTGAACTTTTTCTCGACAATAAACTTTAAAAATTTACATACATTACATTTTCTTTTATATAAAACCTTTTTATTTTACTAGTCAAAATCTAAAAGAGATTCATTATGTAGTATGAAACAGAATAATATAACGAAGGTTATATTTATTTCTAGGACGTTTGAAGTAAATATGAGGAATTAGAAGTGGTTGAATGAAGCATTATAAGCGACTATTCACATGTTTTCCATTGCATTACAATTTTTACGGACATAAAAACAATTCCAATAGTGCCACAGGTAACCTGTAGCACCCAGAGTGAGTGTATATATCTTTCAATTTGTCAAGGGTTCCGCGCGTAAATCTCTCTACCCACGAAGATCACGCTGGTGGACCCTCCTCTAGCTCTGGCTTGGTGTTCCAGAGAATTGTTTTCCTCGGCTCTTCATTTCACATAGCCAGGTTCACCCAGCTGAAGTTGAGGTTTATTGTGGAGCAGTTCGTCCATTAATACATGGGAATAATGTTCATAGCACATATTAACTAAGCTGTTTAGCAGGGGTACATTTTAACCTCTTACAAGAATCTGACAATGCTACTCTTGATGATAATAAATATAGTGTTGGTAATAATTTGAATAAACCAAAAAGGTTACCAAACAGTGTAACTAGAAAAAAAGGTTAAAACATAAAAAAATTGTCAATATTAATTGTATAATGTACACTCGTAGAGCCTATAAAACTAATGGATACTTTAAAAGAAAAATTAGTTGATGGGCAAACTACTGCATAATAGCTTGTCAAAAATAAGATTCACTTCTTTCAAAACTTGTCAAAGTGATTAAGAATCGAACTTCTGTTCAGGAATCACCAAACGTACTTAAATTCTTTGCTCCACATAGAGAGAAATTTTGACTTTATAATGGGATTTTATACCATTAAGTATATTTACGTCATCATTATGTAATTTTTTAAGATTTGTTAGTTACTTGCATTAATTTACCAACAATTATGGCATCCAAGGGCTAACCAGGTAGGTGAAGATGGCTGTACAGTGCTTACAAGAAGTCTCACGCTTCTGTCTCGTCCCAAGCTAGTCTGTTAGGTATAAAATGGGCGGTCCTTATGGCAGCGGAGGTGTGTTCGGATTGATGCACATAACTGCTCAAACACAATCAATGACGTCCATTATTACGTCACTTTTGCTACATTTTAGTGTTTAAAATACAAATTATTAAGAAGCAGAATGGAGCAAGTTTCGGGATGTTGGTATGGTTATGGAGCAATCCTAGTCATCATAATATTAACTAGGCATTACATTATACCGTCTCAATATATACTGTAGACTATAGAGAACGACTAATTCAGCAAATATCCCAAATCATGGCATGATACCTAAGTTATTTTGACGCAGGTCTAAATTATTTGCTCAAATGCAATTATTGATTAAGTAATTGTTGGGAATTGTTGTCAGTATTGTTGTTTGTGATATATATCCTACGTGAAGAATCTAATGACCAAATTTCTCAGTGAACCTCTCACGCGCTCGCATTTCGAGAAAGTCACGGTCGTCTCACTAATAGATAGTTTATCCATTGTTTTAAGTGGTAACCTATTAAACGAACTATGTTAAACCTATTCCATCTTATGAAAGTCATTAGTCTAAAGCAAGACTGGTGGGCCGTGAATCAGAGAAATTTTCATTTGATTTGTTCATCGTAATTATTACGTAATATACAGGGTGTCCCGTAAGTCTGGACCCATAGGGAAAAATAATAAAATTACAAAATAGTCCAAAAATTTATTGCATAATCTGTTCAAAGTGTCCGCCGTTGTGTCGCACACATAGTTGAAGACGCAATCTCCACTGGACAGCACTTTCTGAATCACAGTCGCAGAAATTTCTTGACACGCCTCCACAATGCGTGCTTTAAGGTGGAAAATGTTCTGAAGTTTGACCTCGTACACTTTGGGTTTCAAGTGGCCCCACAAATAAAAATCATAATAAAAAATAATAAAAAAATAATAATAATAAAATAATAATAATAACATAAAAAAATATATTATAAATCCCTATGGGTCCAGACTTACGGGACACCCTGTAGTATAGTATACTGTATATAGTAGTATATAAGAGTTTATTGGTAGCATATCATATGACAATTCCTATAAACATGTGATGACCTCGATGTTGCCAGTTTTTATTTTTTTCCTGAAACTATTACCTTCTCATAGTTTGTTTCAACAATGCATATATTATCATTTCCACGAGCGTAGACATTGCAAGAAAAGATTCTAACTAAGGATAAGTAAAGTTCTTTCATGGTCACAATATATACTTTTATAGATGTCAAACATAAAAATATAATAAAATTCTATATTAACATAAATATATATTCGATACACATTTACGTCATGGCTTTAACATCAGTATTTCGTATAGCTTCCTCCAGCATCAATAATTTCTTGCAATCGTTGCGGCATAGAAGAGGCCAGATTGTAGGGAATGTTTGGTGTTCAGCGTAAGCTCTCCCGACTATTCCTCGTGTGAGCTAAAAGTGCTTCAAATGTTCTTTCATTGCGTTGCTCCCATTCGTTAATCATTATTGCCCAAAGGTTTTCAATCGGATTCAAATCAGGAGAACGTGGTGGCAGAATTAGATTAATAATCTCTGGGCGATCTTCGTACCACGCTCTCACAACGTTACTCCTATGAATGGGACTGTTATCTTCCATTAAGTAAAATGGTTCCGGTGCTGGAACCAGATACGCACGAACACTGGGTAGCAGCCCCTCTTCCAGTATCTGGCAATATTGCTGTCCAGTAAAGCGTCCATCTACTTGAGTCAATTCTCCGACACCATAGCCAGACATCCAGCCCCACACACCGAGATTGATGTGACCACTACGTTTGCTTGGGAAAAAAATTCCTTCTTCATAGCGTTTTCCGCGCTGCCTCCAACAATGCAGGGAACCATGACTATCTGTTGAAAATGTTTTTTCGTCACAGTACACAACTTTTCTCCAGAATTCTTCCTCCTGCTGCAAGTATTGCAAGGCAAATCCCATCCGCGCCTCTTTATTAGGGTGGATCGATTTTACATTTGTTTCGATTTCCATATTCTAATAGAGACAAAAACTTGCGCATGCATGAGAAAATAGCCTCTGCAAAATCTTAGATTAATAGGTAATCATCTTCTGCCCCCGGCAGAGCGATGAAAATCATATTTTAGTAGTCAAAAACGTATTTTTCTTATAATTTTTAAAATATTTCAATATGCATCAAAATTATTCCTAATAACTATAAAGTCGATGAAAAAGACCTCATATGATCGTTTTTCCAAGCGCGTTGTCCTACGTTAATATCTTTTGCCCCCGGCAACAACGTCAAATGTTGAAAAAATAGGTAATTTATATACATATTTTCAGATCGGCTCTTTGTCTTAAATAATGCATTTATATATTTCCCATAGCCTTTATATCGTTGCTTAGGCATGAAATAACACACACGCAAAATTTTATGACTCTAGGCTAGGGTTTAAAGGTCATCTCTGGTGAGTGCTGCCAGCAGCAGCTGCCTCTGACGCGCCAGTACGCACTGCGCAGTTCCCTCAGTTGCCTTTTGACAGCGTCGAAGGCAGGTGTGTATTTTGCAGCTGGCTCCTCGAGTCCTCAGTGTGTGTGTGTGTGTGTGTGTGGTTCCTCACTCAGAGTCCTCAGTGTGCTCAATCTCTCTGCTCATATCCTTGTTTGTTTTTCTCATAACTCTGTTTTTTTCGATTTTATTGCGTAACAGAACAATACATTATTCTTTAATCTTTACAGGATGGCTACCGCTACAACTAGAAGATCGGTTACGTGTCCAATATTTGGTGCTGGGAAAGATTTGAATTTGCGATGTTTTCCCACATGTGAAGATGTGATGCAATACTACCATCATGTGAGAACTGAGTTGAGATCATCAAAGAAGGAACCTCCATTCAAAGACATCGCCGCTGTGGTCACGGAGAGACTGGAATACTTGTGGAAATTAGCTTCCATTTCAACAGTTTCGACAGCACGGATAAATGAAATGTTGAAAAGTTATCGTGATAAAATGGCTAACATCATCAAATCACTGAACGCGAAAAAGAAGAACGAATCGTTACAGAAAAATCTTGAGGCCTTCAAGAAATCAACTAAGACCACCTTATTTGACATATCGACTTGTAAATGCCCTGATTTGACAAAATGCAGATGCCCTCGTGAACGACGAGTATCACTGAAAGAGCAACAGTTTTTACTCGACCAAAGAAGTGATCGCAAAATGGCAATAGGAACTTTGGATGTTGAAACAACAAATAAAAACGAGATGACTCTTGCAAGAAGATTGGCGATATTGAAACAAGAAGGAATAGCAGAACATCGAGAGCCGTCGACTAGTAAACAACAAGAAACTTCTCAAGAACAACCTTCTTCGTCAGCCTCTAGTGAAACCGAGGATACATCTATAGAATCATCGTCATCGTATGAACTAACACCGAGATAAACATGACATGAAGGAAAAAGCACGAATGAAACTCCAGGTACTTGCTGAAGCTTGTGATCGTACGGGCGTCTCAGACAGAGCTGCTTCATTTATTGCTTCTTCGTTGTTAGAGGATGTTGGCTGGATACGAGAAGATGATGTCAGTTCAGTGATTGATCGAAATAAGATAAGAAGAGCCAGAAAAAGAGTTCGTTCTGAGCATCAGCAAGATGACAAGATCACGCTACCATTACAGGGCATTTTCTTTGACGGACGTAAAGATAAAACAATGACACAAGAAGAAATAGACAATGTGAAGCATAGAAGGACTGTGGTAGAAGAGCATATAGTTTTAGTTCAAGAACCAGAATCCCAGTACATGGGGCATTTCACTCCTGCATCAGGTTCTGCCACTGCAATAACATCAGGTATCATCAACTTTCTAGAGACTAACAATATTAGCACGGACGACATTGTGGCTATCGGCTGTGATGGTACCGCAGTGAACACGGGTCGAAAGGGTGGAGCCATTCGTATGATTGAAATGAAACTACAAAGGCCAGTTCAGTGGATCATATGCCTATTACACGGTAATGAATTATCACTGCGACACCTCATTCAAGACTTGGACGGCAAAACAACTGGGCCAATGGGCTTTACTGGACCAGTTGGAAAACAACTGAACGACTGCGAAAAACTTCCAATTACAGAATTCGATGCCATTCCATCTCCCGACATTGACATAGATGATGCCGAGTTGAGCACTGACCAAAAATATTTGTTAGGCATCTACAGAGCAGTGTCGAGCGGTAGCTGCTCTTCAGCTCTCGCGGCTGGAAATCCAGGTAAGATGGCGCATTCCAGGTGGCTGACAACGGCAAATAGATTTCTGCGCCTCTATGTTTCAACCAGTGAACCCTCCAGCACCTTCAACGAAATTGTGCGATTCATTATGACAGTTTACGCACCAATTTGGTTTAAGATAAAGAAAAACTCCAGTTTCACTGAGGGCGCAAAACATTTTTTCGAAATGATGCGTCTCTCTCAGACCATGCCTCAAAGATCTAAGACAATCGCCAACAAAGTCCTCCGTAGAAATTCTTTCTTTGCTCACCCAGAAAATATTTTGATCTCCATGCTACAATTTAGGGTGTGTCGAATTTTTCAACTTTCAAATTCCAAATATGAGGGGTGCTAAAAAGTTGCAGCATGACTTAGGAATTCTAAAGATATTTTTGTTAATTTAATATAATTTAGTTTTGCTTGGTAAGAAGCTACATAAAAATAGTGACTTTTTTTACTTTTTTGTGGAATTATATAATAATTATTATATTAATAATTATATATGCTGTATATATAATGCACTGCTGTTTTTGCTTATTTCACAGGTTGAAACATATTCATCAGTGTGCTGAAGATTACTTGTCCGTCAGTGCTACCATCCTAACCAGTGGGAATTGACCTACAATGGCTTCTAAAAGGAGGACAAGACTGGGGACATTCACACATATGAGCAACCTAATTGGAACTGGTAGAGAGTTGTTGCCCTCTGAACTCCCAACTCTGCGAGACGTTCTGAAATATGGGCTACTGCTAAGAGAACAAAGTGGTGAGGATGTGAGAAACTACCCAGCAGCCAGTCTTGCAAAGGACATTTACCCTAAAGTGCTTGAAAAGTGGGAACGAGCAAACAGTTCTTTTGTAGCCCCCGTTGTAAATTCACGAGTCACAATCTTAAACAAGATCCAAGAGAGCTGGGAGCAGGCCAAAAACATATCTCTTGGGAGAGGAAAGCTACATGTCAAAGAGGCTTTCATTGCAAAACTTTACAAGCTTTTTGACATCCTCAGTTGCAAGTGTAAAATTGTCCTCTGCTCTGAATTTGGCTGCCTTGCAGATGCTGGTTGCAAAAACGAAACTCACATTAACTGTACATGCCCTAGGGAGATGAAGATCCCTGTGAAGGAACTTGCTTTCATTAAAGGTCAGAGAGACAATTCTGGTTCTATTGGACCACATCAGATTGGCTTGCCAGATCAACCTGAGCACAACAGACAAGTCAAAAAGCAGAAGCGGCAAGAAGACGAAAGAAGAAGGCTTGCTGAATATAAGCAGACAAGTAAGCAGGATGTTTCAATGCCATCAAATTAAATAATTTTCTCTGATGATGAAAATGAAGAACAAATAGCTGATGCTCAAGATGGAAAGGATGGAAGTTATGAAGTGACATTAGAAATACCAAGCACGTCTTCAACTTCCAATAAAAAGCCAGAGTACAACACATTAGAAATACCTAATGTTGCTATGTATAGCATCAGATATGGTGTTGGCCTGCGTGCCACAGCTGCTATCACCACTGCTGCCTTTATGGAAGACAAGAGACTTGTAGTTGATCACAATAAAGTCAAGAGGGCCCAAGAAAAAGTTATGAGATCCCTGGCTCAAGAATTTGATGATCTTTGTAAGAAGGGTGAAATTGACTGCATCTTCTTTGACGGCCGTCAAGATACAACTAAAGTTATGCTGAAAGCAGACACTTCAGATCGTCAGTTCCCCAGCATCATCAAAGAAGAGCATTATTCTGTGTGCAGTGAGCCAGGTGGAAGATATCTCTACCACTTCACTCCTGAGAAATGCTCAACGAGAAAAAAACCTGCTGAAGTTATTGCTGATAATCTTGTAGATTTCATGAAGAAGAAGGGCATTGATAAAAGCCTGCAGGCCATTGGAGGTGATTCTACAAATGTTAACACTGGCTGGGAGGGTGGTTCCATGCATTGGGTAGAGGTCAAGCTTTGCCGTAAGCTGATCTGGTTGGTTTGTGCCCTCCACACTAACGAGTTACCCCTGCGACACTTGATCACAGCACTGGATGGGAAGACCTTGTCTAACAACAAGTGGACAGGTAACATTGGCAAGATGCTAGACACTGCAACCGAACTTGAAATTGATCCTTCATTCACCAAACTCTCAATCTCTCTACTGATCAAGCGTACGGGTATAGGATCACACAGGCCATAAGGACAGGAGAACTTCCCACAGATCTGGCCCTTCTTGAAATTGGTCCAGTGAGCCATTCAAGGTGGTTGACAACAGCAAACAGGCTTTGTCGCATATGGGTTTCAAAACATGGCCTTAAAGGCAAAACCCTCAACAACTTAAGACTGATAGTGGAATACATTGTTGGTGTGTACTACCCCTGTTGGTTCAACATCAAAGTAAAACACTCTTGGGTGGAAGGCCCACGCCACATCTTGTTTCAGCTGCGGCTAGTTAGGCTGCAAAAGAAGGCTGTAGTGGATGCTGTTTTGCCAACCATCAAGCGCTCAGCATGGTATGCATTCAGCGAAATGACAATCCAGACACTCTTGTGCTCAGATGACAGTGAGGAGAGGAGAGCTGGTGTCCAAAAGATTGTTGACATGAGGGGTGGAGATGATGACACACTTGGAGATCTTTCTGTACGTCTCAGGAAGACACCTTCCATTAACCCCAGTGCTTCTTCCGTGTTGGAGCTGACAGACTGGTCTGACGTGGGTATTTGAACCTCCTTTGACATGTAAACTGACTACAGCGGAAGTAAAGAAGTTCTTTGACAAGCCTATGCAAGTTTCACAGTGGCCCTGTCATGCTCAGTCAATAGAGAGGTGTGTGAAACAAGTCACAGAGGCAGCAGGCAGGGTGTATACACATGAGAAACGTGAGGGCTATATCAGAGGCCAAGAAGCAAGTCGGCGGCTGATGTCCAAGAACGAATCAAAGCAAGACTTGATGAAACTTCTTGTTTAAATATTTTTTTTTACTGATGTCATTACTTTCTAATGTTGTTTTATGATTACAAGGATATGTTTTATGATTACTAGGATATTTTTTATGCAGAGAAACTAAAATTTTTATAGCATTACCTGACATTTTGAGAAGCTAAAATTAATAAATGTTGTTTTCCGAGAGCAATTTATGTGCTTTTTAATCAAACGTAGATTTACCAAGCTAAGTGTTGAGCAATCACAAAAATAATAGCAGATTTGAATTCTTCACATCCAAAAACATATTTTTAAAACCCCTCAGTGAAGGAATTGGCAAAAATTAATTTTCACCTCCCAAATTGACACACCCTAATGCCACATGCCGATGAGCAACACATAAGAGAATTGGGATGGAGAAGAATATTAAAAGCACGATCAAAACAATCACCAGCGGGGGAAATTCGAGCCTTCGCCATGCCTGAGCTGCTCTACGATAGTCAAAACTATTACGAAATGATCAACTGGCAAACGGCTGAGGTGACCGAACCCCCCGTTACAAAAACAATACCTGATACCCGAATAAAAGAGTTTGTTGAGACGGGAGACCAGCCTGATGGACTGATCCCACTATTCCCTTGTCATACTCAAGCTGTCGAGAGACTCATCAAATTAGTAACCGAAGCCTCTGCCAGTGTAAGTGGAATAGAAGAGAGGGACGGATTCATCCGCTCCCGTCTTCACTCCCGAACAAAAATTCCACGATTTGATTCTAAGAAAGATTACCGTATGTAAATCGACATGCAGCCAAAGGAAGGGTGGTTGGGGCTGGATAGGGTGGAACTCGACGTACAGCCACCTCCTCGTGGTGAGTTCTGGGTTGCTAATTTTATAAAATTAGCAAGCGAGGAGCTGTACTTAGGACTTATCGTACTTATAACATCGCATTAACGTAATTATAATCCACATTTAGACTTTTCTCGGGGACAGAAGATATTACTCTAGAGTCATAAAATTTTGCGTGTGTGTTATTTCATACCTAAGCAACGATATAAATGCTATGGGAAATATATAAATGCATTATTTAAGACAAAGAGCCGATCTGAAAATATGTATATAAATTACCTATGTTTTCAACATTTGACGTTGTTGCCGGGGGCAAAAGATATTAACGTAGGACAACGCGCTTGGAAAAACGATCATATGAGGTCTTTTTCATCGACTTTATAGTTATTAGGAATAATTTTGATGCATATTGAAATATTTTAAAAATTATAAGAAAAATACGTTTTTGACTACTAAAATATGATTTTCATCGCTCTGCCGGGGGCAGAAGATGATTACCTATTAAGCTAAGATTTTGCAGAGGCTATTTTCTCATGCATGCGCAAGTTTTTGTCTCTATTAGAATATGGAAATCGAAAAAAATGTAAAATCGATCCACCCTACCGGTGACGGTCTTTATGCTCAATCGTCAATACAGGTTTTATAGCTGGACGGCGAGAAAAATACCCTGCCTCGTGAAGTCTGTTGTTCACTGTATTTGAGCTACAACGAAGGTTCAGGTGTCTGTAAATATGCGTCGCTGGAACAAACGGATGCTCTCTGGCATGATTAACAATCGCAGCATCTTCCTCTTGAGATGTTGAACGCGGAGGACCAGACCTCGGCAAAGTAGCGATTGAGTTTTCTGCTTCATACCGATGAATCCACCGTTCCACAGTGCTTCGATGAACGTCTAGTCGTCTTCATATTTCTCTTATTGGCACACCATATTCATGCAATGTCACCATTGCTCCCCGCATTGCCTGGGTCGTCTCGTGGTGCACAGACGGCCTTTCCATCTTTGTGTAAATGGCTTATGTGAAGCGTGCTGGGACGATAAAGGAAATGAGGATACCATGCATCCCTTCTGAAATTGATTTCGGTTGTGAAGGGTACCAACCCTTCGAATGGTAATAATAATCAGCCAATTTCCTATTTTGTTGAACATATGCATAAAACATTCTTCTTAAAAGCCAAGGATCCAAAGATTGTCAGCAATAGTTTATATCCCAACTGAATATAGTCAGCCATCAACAGTATAATCATATTTTATTTCCATAACTACTCATGACTACTCTGTCATAGTAAATAACCTTATTATGACCTAGGTAGTAGTGGTAATCAGTGCGTCTAAGACCAGATCTTCTGTTTCTGTCAATTCATTGTTAGTTTAAGGTATTTTGCTCTTTGTCTTTCTATGTCTAGGGCATTAAAATAAATATTTGAGTTTGTGCTTAGCATTTCCTCCTCCCTTCGTAATTCCCCACCCAACCTCGTTTCCTTCGACATAGCAACGCTTACCTCCATCCTCATTCCACTTCCTTCATTAAACCTATTATCGCTTTTACTGTCCCTTCCTTCCATCCTTCAATGCCAGCGTTCTTAAACCTAGCACATAAATTATATATGGAATCTAACACCTTAGGTCTCTACGCATTCATGTTACTTGAAGACGCCTGTGTCTTAGGGGAATCTAAGTGTTGAGAGTGGGCTTGAGGGGTAGTCTATAGATTATTACAGATGACCTTGAACGCTCCAACTATTTAAAAATGATTATTTATTACGCACATCATATGGCATAATACACACATGAATTTAAGTATCTCTTACACTATAGGAATGGAATTGAATCCTACCAGAGTTAAAAAGTCGCAAAATATGATAGATTAGTTTGTATTAAGAGGTCACTAAGAGAAAAGAATTTGGAGTAGAGCGGAAGAGAGAGAGAGAGAGAGAGAGAGAGAGAGAGAGAGAGAGAGAGAGAGCGCTTTTAAATCACACCTTTTAAATGGTTTGTGGGTAAGGGCTTCACGTATGTTATTTTAGTCCAGGGTAGTTTATGTGGAGGTGTTAACGTAACTTGCACTTGGGATTGTTAATTGTAAGACAACTACCATAGCTGGGACTGAGACACGTTATCCCCTGCATACTCTATATATATCTATATACAGTATGTCTCTATATATAAAGAGATAGAGTGATCAACACAATGATAATGTGGACGTCATTGATGGGGTTAGAGCAATTATGTGCACCAATCCGAACACACCTCCGCGGCCATAAGGACCGCCCATTTTATACCTAACAGACTAGCTTGGGACGAGACAGAGGCGCGAGACTTCTTGTAAGCACTGTACATCATGTACAGTGTATCAGCAGTTTAAAATTTGTAAATCCATCGCAGATAGCAACACCAACTACACAAAGAATAGTTACTAGTTCTCCATTTGCATTATGTACTGTAGATATAGGGCAGTTTCCAACTACAAGTAGAGGTAATAAATACTGTTTAGTGTTAGTAGATGATTTTTTCAAAATGAATGATAGTTGTTCCATTACGCAAGAAAAGATACTCAAATTCTAAAGTTTCGAGTCATACTATTTTTGCTTCGAACACCAATTACGTTATTAATACTATAAACACCGAGGAATGTCTGTCAGTCTGTCACGCTCGAAAAGAGAAGATTCTTGATATATATGGGCGATATTTGTATTTTAATGCATTAGAAAAAGGCGTAATGAATTCTACTTCTAATCATAATTTTAAAAAGTGTAAAAAATATTTGCTTTTGCTTCAGCTTTGAGCCGAAATTTAATCTGCGGCTAAGTTCAAAAATTTACCAAATGAGTTCTTGTTATGCACTTTCATACTGGTGCTGCAACCATTACAGACTAAATATTTTTACGGCTTTCAAAAAGTCTTCGAGTTGTCAATTTTCTTTTATATCAGAAATTCATTTAGCCCACGATGAACGAGGATCATGCTGAAAGAAAACGACGTTTAGCAACAGAAAGAAAACAACGATGGAGAGAGCGTCAAACACAAGAACAAACTCAATCTCGACGTTCTTCTGATGCTCACTCATGCAAATAATTTCATACGAAAGATTTTTGATCGGAATATTTTAAGCCAGTGAAAGCCTAATATTTACTTTAAGTTCACGAGGCACTTAGATTTTAAATGCAACTTCACAAATTTTAACTCGCTGATTTTGGATGTGAAACTAAAAAATTTTGCCTTCGTTATTTTGTAAATTTATTGACCGACTTGCTTTTTCTCGATTTAAAAAATGTGTATGAAATTTTGTACAAGCGTCGTCTGATTTGATATACGTTGGTAGCCTTTGGATGTACCCTCGATTGGACAAAGGGAGTTAAATACTGTAGATCAACCAACCAACTTGACTTATCTATACTATAAAAAGACAGTTCTGTCTGTCTGTAGACACCATGTATTTACTATTAAACGATTCTGAACAGAAATAAATGTGCTTTGCTTTGTTTCAACTTTTTACTGTATCGCGTTAAGATTTTCATTGCTGCATTCTTTTCTATAGTTTTATTGACCAAATAATTGAACCTTCAGTAAGTGGGGGGGGGGGGTCAATTATTCAGACAATAAAACTATTGAAAAGAACCAGCGATGAAAAGCTTGAGCTTCACATTGTATCAAGATTTGTGAAGCTTAAGATTTTTATGGCTGCATTCTTTTCTATAGTTTTATTGACTGAATAATTGACTCCCCGGTAACTGGGGGGGGGGGCCTGCGGCTCCCCAGTTGCTGAGGCCAAAGGCCCCAGCACCACGGGCGTAGCTAAATGGGCCCGTAGGGTCCACTTTAGCTAGTTTTTAAATAATGGATCAAAGTTCATTACTGAATTATTTGCCCAAACTTTGCAAGAATTAGGTATCATTCGTGTTAGAACTTCACCAAGAAAGTCCAGTTCGAGTGGTTCAGCAGAGGCCGTAAATGAGACTCTCGGACAGTTCTTTAGGCTCCTAGGAGAAAATGCTGCTGATTGGGGTTGACAAATTCTGGTAGTTTTATCTATACATACTGTAATACGAGTACCATCCTCATAGTACCATCCATTCTGAGAGGAAACTGAACCCTAGTAGCTATATACTGAATATAAGCTCATGAAGAAAAATTTTCCCATCATTATTTTCAAAGGTTCAAGCCTTCTGGCAAGAAGGTAGTCCTCTTTTCTACCTTTTAAAAATGAAAATAAAGTACCTAAGAAAGTTTACTATCAAGGTAATACTGTATCAAATAAATTTGGCTATCGATATCACATTCAATATTACGAAGTTAAAGCTCATCCTGATCAGGTGACTTACCTCATTAAACGGAATCCAACTGATGATAATGAGAGTCCAATAAATATTCATTAAACATTTAGTAAATGGATTAAAGTACCAAAACTATTAATGAATAGTATGTTTAGACAAACGTTTTATTCCGACCTATCTGATAAAGATCTAAGTATATATACAGGGTGTTTCACAACCGGTCTGCCATACTTTGGGGGGTGATTTTGGGGGTGATATCGTGTAAAAGTGTTAATACAACATAGGTGCTATTTCCAACCGTTGCAGAGCTACGGATGTTTTAAGATGTCCAAACAACAAATCCCTACTTTTGTGTAATTCGATAGATGGCAGCACTGGTGGTAGTTTTGGTTAACGAAGTTACCACTACTAATCCTCAATTTTTTCTTTCAGTTGGTTCTGATCTGTGTGTACGAGACACTGTGTTGGGCTAAGGTAAACAGTCAAAATGAATCAACAGTTCACACCCGCTGAGTATGCTGATATCTATTTCATTTATGGATTCTGTGATGATAACAGCAGAGTGGCAGTTGAGGAATATCGAAGACGTTTTCTGAACAGCCGAATACCGAACAGACAAGTGTTTATTGACACACACTAGATATTAAGGGAAACGGGGACAATTGTTCCACGTAACCATGAACATGTAGCACGATGGCCCGTTGCTGTGGAGGAGCGCATACTGGACTAGTACAACGTAGCCCAACTACCAGTGTTCGAAGGATTTCTAGACGAATTGGTGAATCCACATCGCGTGTATGGCGAACCATACATGATGAGGGTTTGTATCCCTGTCATTTGCAACGTGTGCAAGCTCTTCAACCGGATGATTACGATAAACGTGTTCAATTTTGCAAGTGGATGGTTATGCATCGCCAAATTCTTAATCGCATACTGTTTAGTGATGAAGCACAATTCATTCGGGATGAAATTAATAATAGACGAAATTCCCACTTCTGGTCCTTTGATAATCACCACGGTATCGTTGAAGGAAAACTTCAACATCGATTCTCGGTGAATGTTTGGTGCCGTGTAATTGGAGATCAGCTGATTGGACCGTTCATTTTGGAACACCGATTAACTGCTGATATTTATCTGAACTTCCTTACGAACAAATTGCCGCTTTTGATGGAGGACGTGCCCTTGGAGACAAGGCGCAGGATGTTCTTTAAGCACGATGGGGCGCCACCACATTTTGGTCGTCATGTTACGGATTAATTATTTGAATCAGCGGTACGGGAATCATTGGATTGGTCGTGCTGGTCCAATATCGTGGCTCCCGAGATCTCCGGACCTAACCCTGTTAGATTTCTTTTTATGGGGCCTTATGAAAGAAATGGTCTACAAGACGAAAGTACAAACGAGAGAGGAACTCTTGCGTCGGATTATGGATGCCGCTGCTTACATACGAGAACACCCCGAAATGATTGAATAGGCAGTGAACTCTTGTTTTGAACGAGCAAGGCTGTGCAATGAAAACCGAGGCGAACATTTTGAACATTTATAAGGTGTATCTCATAAAGTGTAGCAATAAATACATTAGATTAATACGCTCATTTAGTTTTTTCTGTGCACCTTAAAACGTCCGTAGCTCCGCAACAGTTGGAAATAGCACTGATGTTGTATTAACTTTTTTACTCGATATCACCCCCTCCCCCAAAGTATGACAGACCGGCTGTGAAACACCCTGTGTATATATATATATATTATATATATATATATATATATATATACACTTCTCTTTCACTGTATACAGTGACTTTGAACAGTGTTTCTAAACAGCCGGTCGCCGAACCGGTGACAGTCCGCGGAGGGAAGACTATCGGCCAGAAAACAAGTGCCTTAAAAAAAAGTTTAAAAAAAAGTGAAGAATGATTCTTCACTAAAAATGAAGTTCCGAATTGTCAATCACTTCATTCCTGAATAACAGAGAAAAATGAATACCCGGAACTGTCAGAGTTTGCGATCAGAGTTCTCCTACCATTCCCAACCACATAATTGTGGCAGGGTTCACCGCCATGACGATTATATATGAAAAAGAAGCCAGGCAACGGGTATGATGTGTATGACAATCTGCGCCTTTCACTGACAAAATTATCGACAAATTTGTGAGAGAGATGCCAGCACACGTTTCTCACTGAAAGCATAAATGTTGGATTGAAAATAAATCAATAAATTTGCCGTTGTGAAAGTGTTTTCCTTTCTGCAAATACATACGTCTGTGTAGACCTATGGATTGTTTGTTTTTAAGTTTGTGCATATTATCAACAACGATTAAGCTTTGAGTGTTTTACCTTACTTGTATTATATATTTATGTCTGTGAAGTTATGTAAAGTTGAATTTATAAGTATACATATGCTATTTCTTTTGTTTATGAATTCCTAGTACTATAATGTCTTTATTTTCCGTGTTATTATAGTTATGAGCAAATGAACAACTTATTGAAATGTATTCTTCTACTAAAGTTGTTCACGTTATTGGCAATCCTCCTTTTACAGAAAATATTACTCTATGAAGCTATGAGAGATGTATGACGTGGTGAGGTTTAAACCCTGAACAAAGTCGTTCCCAATTACCAGTCCTCGGTAATTTATAGCTGAGTTTTACCGGTCCCTGTTGTGTAGAAGTTTAAAAATCACCGACTTAGTGTCCAATGAATTAGTATTTTCTGACTCCGATTTGAGACACAATGAAACATTTTTAACTGATTTTTTTTTTGTGCAGAAGAAGAGAACTAAAATCAAGGTCCGGGGTTTTCGAGGTGCCTAGACACTGTTTCAAAGATTGGAGGTCATAGATAGGGGAAAGACGGATTGAGGAAGATTGTTCCAGAGTTGACCGGTTTAGTACAGTAAAGATTGAAAATACTGATTAACCCTTGCGTTTTCGTTCGTCAGGAAGTTCAGATAAATATCAGCAGTTAATCGGTGTTCCTAAACGAACTGTCCAATCAGCTGATCTCCAATTACACGGCACCAGTGGTGGGCACAGCTAACCGAAAAGTTAGCTTCGATAACCGCTGAACCGCTAACTCAAAACTTAACTTCGATAACGCTAAACCGATAAACCGCTAAAAAATTTAGCGGAAGCTAACGATTACCGCTAACCGCTAACTTTTATTATATGAATTTAGCTTAGGTTTGGTTTTTTGGCTGTAAAACCCATAAAGAGAGCTGAAATTTTAATATGTTGCAGCTTAGACATAGAGCTTTCTAAAAAGGTATAGCATGCCAAGATCAGATGATGATCAAGGTGTACATAAATAATTAAATGAACAAATGAAATTAAACATTAGTTTACATTCAACATACAGTTTATTTACAGTACAAAAAGTATTAAACGAATCAAAAATATTAAGAAATAAAAATACACATAAAAAATAACTTTAATAATCTAATAATGCATTCACTCTGGCTTGGCCTCCTGCTCCTTCTCCATCGCCTCGACGTGATGCTGGTTGCCCTTCATGAACATCAGCCTCTCAAAGTTGGCATCTGACAGGGTGGCTCTCTTGGCGCGCAAGATGTCCTTGCCTATGGAGAACAGGCGCTCAACTGCAGCACTGGATGGGATGGCTGTGTTGTACTTGATGAACAGGTCGATCAACACTTGCTCACCCAAGAAGGCGACGTCAGTCAGGACCTCCTTCGAGCCGGCCTCCAGCCAGGTCTTCACCAAGATCTGTGCCTTGGACTTCAGTGACCTGTGGCTCCTGCTCACCTGGGGCTGAGTGATGCTGCTGAAGAAGTCATCTTCCTCATCCTCATTGCTGGTGGTGCAGCTGGTGCTGCTGCCCTCCTCAATGGTCTCCCTCAGGGCTGTCTCCACGCCGGTCTCCATGGCCTTCTTTACCCTGCTGAACTAGCTGTGATTATGCTTCTCCAGCCAGAACAGGCGAAACCTGGGGTGGGAGGCAGCGGCCAGCTGGCACTCCTGGTCTTGTAGGAGGGGCCCAAACCTTTTGGTGATGCCTGCCAGTATCGCGTCTACCAGAGGACTGCAGTACAGGAGGCCTTTGGACTTGGCGTCCTTCAACCTCATGACGGCAGCCGCTACAGTTGGCAGAAGGCTCCCGAGATAGGCCTGGTCCTCCCCCTGGATCTTATCCAAGGCCTTGGCAACAATGGACATCACCTGGGCGTACTCCTTCAGGAAGCCGACCTCAGAATCAGTGAAGGTCTGCAGCTTCAGCTGCATCATCACCCTGTGGACAGCTCCCCTCTTCTTCTCCAGCAGGTTGTTGAGGACAACAACAGAGTCATAGGTGGAGTTCCATCTGGTACTGTTGGGGACCACCAGCCTCCTCTTCAACTCGTCCAGAATGCTGTCTGCCGACACCGTGATGCGGCTCTGCTGGTTCCACAGCGCCTGTGCCTTGGACATGGTATTCCTGTAGGCCGACTTGAACGGAGCGCTGTCAAGCGCCTTGTCGGCATCCACGCTGGCTACCAAGTTCAAGGTGTGGGCTGCGCACCTCATGTGCACTGGCAGGTTGTGGCCCAGGCCGCTGGACTCTTCAAGGGCGGCCTCAACAGAGATGTACTCCACCTCGTCCACAGCCACATCCCCGGGATCCACGTCCATGTCCACATCCTCGACGCCCCCCACGTCCGGATCGGCAGCAGGCTCAGGAATGTCTGGCAAAAGTTCAGCTTCTGTGCCAAACTGTACAAACGCCTTGACGAAGTTGCTGCCCTTGTCCGTCGTGGTCCTGGTCAACTTGTCCTGCAGGTGGAACTTGTAATGGGTGTCCACCATGGCCTCGGCGAGAACATCAAAAGTGTGACGCCCTCTGAGCCGAGAGCAGGCCAGGACGGCATACTGTCTCGTGCGGGTCTTGGGGTCCAGCCAGTGTGCCGTCATCCCCAGGTACGACCTGTTGTTGGCCGACCAGCAGTCCGCGGTGGTCGCCACCAAGGGGACATCCTTCAGCAATCTGTAATTAAAAATTATAAATTGTAAAGAGACATAAGTTGTAAAATTAAAAATATATAATTAAGTAATGACTATGTCTATCTATATTTATTAATTTTAATAAGCAAATCATATGATATGATTTGCTTAAGGGGACCATCTGACGTATTTTGGGAATAATCGAAAAAATATGGAATTCGGGTTTTTTCGCTCATCAACAGAGGCAACATGGCAACTAGATCGTGGAGGTGGGAGTAGAGAATTTGGCGGAAAATTGACTTAGATTTGGCTAACAAAAATCAAACTTATTTTATGCAAAAACTTATTATTATATTATATATATATATATATATATATATATATATATATATATTATATATATATATATATATATATATATATATATATATATATATATATTATAATATATAGATTATATTATAGATTAATCATAGTCAAGATAAAATGGTATGAAAAAAATATGAAATACCATTAATAATAATTTAATAAACTTTTATAAATTATAAATACCTTATAAGATACTCCTCCAGCTGGTTATGACTGGCCAAGATCCTCCTGCCCAGGGTGCGGCGGGACATCGACGTCTTGCTGGGGTTCAGCGTCTTGATCAAGCTGACAAAGGTGGGGGACTCCACTACATGCAGCGGTAGCATGTTGCAGACGAACAGGTCCACAATCCTTGTGTCCACCACAGACTGACGGACGCCAGTGCCAGCAGCTGATTGGCCAAACGCCTCACCAATGGTGGGCTGGCGTATTTTCTTTGCAGGTGGCTGCGACGACTGGCTGCTGCTCCTGCTACTGGCACTGCTACCAGAAGATTGCCTGTGTCTCCCACGGGAAGAGCCGGCCTTGATCCTCTCCTCAAACTGGATGGCATGCGCTGGGTGGTTCCTCTTGACATGCGACTTCAAGTTGTAGAGGCTCGACGCGTGTCCCTTGATGGTGGTCTCCTTGGGCTGGCACAAGACGCACCGGAACTACAAGAGGTTGGCGTTTTTCTTATCCCTTGACATAAAGACAAAGTAGTCCTCCAGGTGGGGCCACGGGTTCTGAGACTCCTGGTTGGGCTGGTCCTGGCGGACCTGGCCATCAACAGGCCCAACATCCTCAGGCGGAACCAAAACGTCTTCACTTTCCATTGCAAAAACTTGTAGACTCGGTAAACTGACGAAAATATGCTTATGATAACGTACGCTGTCGCGACACTGTAAGACTGTAACGTCGTAAGTGAACTGAACTGCAGAATTACACAACGCTGCTCAGCTGCTGCTGCGTCGACCAATCACGTCTTCTGTTTACACGTAGTCAGCCAATAGCGTGCCAGACTGACTGTTGCAGACACGCTCAGAACAGACTGGAATAAACATGTATGATTTTAGGGATAGCGGACTTAAAGTTAGCGGACCTAAATTTAGCGGAAGCTAATTGGTCCGCTAACGATTCTCAAAGTTAGCGGAAACGCTAATCCGCTAACGGAAAAGTTAGCTTCGCTAATTAACGGTTAGCGGATTAGCGGAACCGTGCCCACCACTGCACGGCACCAAACATTCACCGAGAATCGATGTTGAAGTTTTCCTTCAACGATACCGTGGGGATTATCGGAGGATCAGAAGTGGGAATTTCGTCTATTGTTAATTCCATCCCGAATGAATTGTGCTTCATCACTAAACAGTATGCGATTAAGAATTTGGCGATGCATAACCATCCACCGGCAAAATTGAACACGTTTATCGTAATCATCCGGTTGAAGAGCTTGCACACGTTGCAAATGACAGGGATACAAACCCTCATCATGTATGGTTCGCCATACACGCGATGCGGATTCACCAATTCGTCTAGAAATCCTTCGAACACTGGTAGTTGGGCTACGTTGTACTAGTCAAGTATGCGCTCCTCCAAACAGCGGGCCGTCGTGCTACATGTTCATGGTTACGTGGAACAATTGTCCCTGTTTCCCTTAATATCTAGTGTGTGTCAATAAACACTTGCCTGTTCGGTATTCGGCTGTTCAGAAAACGTCTTCGATATTCCTCAACTGCCATTCTGCTGTTATCATCACAGAATCCATAAATGTAATAGATATCAGCATATTCAGCGGGTGTGAACTGTTGATTCATTTTGACTGTTCACCTTAGCGCAACACAGTGTCTCGTACCACAGATCAGAACCAACTGAAAGAAAAAATTGAGGATTAGTAGTGGTAACTTCGTTAACCAAATCTACCACAAGTGCTGCCATCTATCGAATTACACAAAAGTAGGGATTTGCTGTTTGGACATCTTAAAGCGTCCGTAGCTCTGCAACGGTTGGAAATAACACCTATGTTGTATTAACTTTTTTACCCGATATCACCCCCAAAATCACCCCCCCCAAAGTATGGCAGACCTGTTATGTAACACCCTGTATATATACGTGGATCTTTATCAGATAGGTCGGAATAAAACGTTTGTCTAAACATACCATTCATTAATAGTTTTGGTACTTTAATCCATTTACTAAATGTTTAATGAATATTTATTGGACTCTCATTATCATCAGTTGGATTCCGTTTAATGAGGTAAGTCACCTGATCTGGATGAGCTTTAACTTCATAATATGGAACTTGATGTCGATAACCAAATTTATTTGATACAGTATTACCTTGATAGTAAACTTTCTTAGGTACTTTATTTTCATTTTTAAAAGGTAGAAAAGAGGACTACCTTCTTGCCAGAAGGCTTGAACCTTTGAAGATAATGATGGGAAAATTTTTTCTTCATGAGCTTATATTCAGTATATAGCTACTAGGGTTCAGTTTCCTCTCAGAATGGATGGTACTATGAGGATGGTACTCCTATTATGTATAGATAAAGCAACCAGAATTTGTCAACCTCAATCAGCAGCATTTTCTCCTAGGAGGCTAAAGAACTGTCAGAGAGTCTCATTTACGGCCTTTGCTGAACCACTCGAACTAGACTTTCTTGGTGAAGTTCTAACACGAATGATACCTAATTCTTGCAAAGTTTGGGCAAATAATTCAGCAATGAACTCTGATCCATTATTTAAAAATAACGTAATTGGTGTTCGAAGCAAAAATAGTATGACTCGAAACTTTAGAATTTGAGTATCTTTTTTAGCGTAATGGAACAACCATCATTCATTTTGAAAAAATAATCTACTAACACTAAACAGTATTTATTACCTCTACTTGTAGTTGGAAACTGCCCTATATCTACAGTACATAATGCAAATGGAGAACTAGTAACTATTCTTTGTGTAGGTGGTGTTGCTATCTGCGATGGATTTACAAGTTTTAAACTGCTGATACACTGTACATGATGTACAGCCATCTTCACCTACTTGGTTAACCCTTGGATGCCATAATTGTTGGTAAATCAATGCGAGTAACTAACAAATCTTAAAAAATTACATAATGATAACGTAAATATACTTAATGGTATATGATCCCATTATAAAGTCAAAATTTCTCTCTATGTGGAGCAAAGAATTTAAGTACGTTTGGTCATTCCTGAACAGAAGTTCGATTCTTAATCACTTTGACAAGTTTTGAAAGAAGTGAATCTTATTTTTGACAAGCTATTATACAGTAGTTTGCCCATCAGCTAATTTTTCTTTTACAGTATCCATTAGTTTTATAGGCTCTACGAGTGTACATTATGCAATTAATATTGACAATTTTTATATGTTTTAACCTTTTTTTCCAGTTACACTGTTTGGTAACCTTTTTGGTTTATTCAAATTATTACCAACACTATATTTATTATCATCAAGAGTAGCATTGTCAGATTCTTGTAAGAGGTTACAATGTACCCCTGCTAAACAGCTTAGTTAATATGTGCTATGAACATTATTCCCATGTATTAATGGACGAACTGCTCCACAATAAACCTCAACTTCAGCTGGGTGAACCTGGCTATGTGAAATGAAGAGCCGAGGAAAACAATTCTCTGGAACACCAAGCCAGAGCTAGAGGAGGGTCCACCAGCGTGACCTTCGTGGGTAGAGAGATTTACGCGCGGAACCCTTGATAAATTGAAAGATATATACCCTCACTCTGGGTGCTACAGGTTACCCGTGGCACTTTTTGGTTTATTCAAATTATTACCAACACTATATTTATTATCATCAAGAGTAGCATTGTCAGATTCTTGTAAGAGGTTACAATGTACCCCTGCTAAACAGCTTAGTTAATATGTGCTATGAACATTATTCCCATGTATTAATGGACGAACTGCTCCACAATAAACCTCAACTTCAGCTGGGTGAACCTGGCTATGTGAAATGAAGAGCCGAGGAAAACAATTCTCTGGAACACCAAGCCAGAGCTAGAGGAGGGTCCACCAGCGTGACCTTCGTGGGTAGAGAGATTTACGCGCGGAACCCTTGATAAATTGAAAGATATATACCCTCACTCTGGGTGCTACAGGTTACCTGTGGCACTATTGGAATTGTTTTTATGTCCGTAAAAATTGTAATGCAAAGGAAAACATGTGAATAATCGCTTATAATGCTTAATTCAACCACTTCTAATCCCTCATATTTACTTCAAACGTCCTGGTAATAAATATAACCTTCGTTATACTTATTCTGTTTCATACTACATAATGAATCTCTTTTAGATTTTGAATAGTAAAATCAAAAGGTTTTATATAAAAGAAAATGTAATGTATGTAAATTTTTAAAATTTATTGTCGAGAAAAAACTTCACATAAAATATTACTTTAAAATTAAATACAATGAAAATAAAAAATTCTAAGAACTGTAATTAACTACCAAATAACAATACTAATAATAAAGAAATAAAATACAAACAATTCAAATCTAAGCAAACAACAACAACAATAGAAAAAGTATGACAAAAGAAAAATCAGAATTTGTTTGCACCATTCCATGCCCGCATATGTAATGTTCCTCGCCTCACAGACGACTCCGTACATGTGGCAATGCCGCAGTGTTAGTCAAGATACCACAACTGGGGGGAAGGTGGGGTGGAAGGGAGACAACTGAGTCCAACAACATATAACACAGACATATACTGTATATCTAAAGGACAATTGAATGTGTAGTCATTGGCATACAGGTAATTATAATGTAATGTCTGTGTTCATAAAGATAAACAATTAATATGATCGTGATCAGCCTTGAACTTCATGTAGTTTAGTAGTCTTATACAGTAACTAGCGGAATGACCCGGCGTTGCCGGCTGGAAGTTGAACGCTATATATATAGATATATAGTTGAACGCTATATATACTGGATATACTCATCATCATCATTGAGAAGGTTAGACAGAGTTGAGGAAGGGGTTAAGGTTGGTCCGAGATTAGTAGACGGGGAGGAATTTAAAGTAGTTAAGGGTGGAGATAGGCCACGTACTTTAGGTGATCGGAACCCCCCGCCTATTGAGGTTTCGAACCTTTTCGCCCAGTTGGATAGGGATGTGATCATGTGAACGAGGGGGAAACTTTTAATTGGGGACTCCTTAGTGCGTCATATGGATAAGGAGTTCGTTGAACGGAATCCAACCAAGAGGAGGAGGGTCTGTCTACTAGGGCGCCAGGGTTGACAGAATTAGAGACGAAGTAGATAGGATTGATGTTGCCTCCCGTTACTCGATGTTGGTGACGACGGTAGGCCCGATACGAGAGTACTTGACCTTTTGGCGAGATACAGGGGGTTAATTATGTCCCTGAAGGCAAGGTCAGATAGGTCTTTAGCTTTAGGTATTACCCCTAGGCAAGGTTTGGGTCTTAGGATTACGTCAAAAACAATATTTTTGAAAACTAAACTAGAAGAGATTTGTGCTCGGGAAAGTGTACCCTTCGTAAAGCTGTGGTCATAATTTAGTGATCCTAGTCTTTTATAAAAGATAGGGTAGGTTAATCGATGAGAACGTTCGAAAGCTGTATAGGTCGAAGCCCTCTTTAAACGTTGTGGGTCCGGGAAACGCCAGCCCGACGTGAAAAATAGTTTAAAACGCCGATCTGTGGTAAAAAATAATGTAAACGTCGTTTATTGTAAGGCGCGTAGTATTAGAAATAAATTGAACGAATTTAAGGCGATAATTTATTCCGGGAACTACGATATAGTTGCTATAACCGAAACATGGTTAAAATACCGTGAGTCGGGACTTATTTGGGGAACTTGATATAGCGGGTTTTAAGCTTTTTACTAATGATAGGTTACATAGGATTGGTGACGGTGTTTTGTTGTACATTCGTAATTCCCTTAGTGCTATCGAGGTTAAGGTAGATTTTCCGGCAGCAATTAATGCGATATGTGTTGAAGTTAGAGCGCAGAGAATTAGCTTTTATTTCGTTGTTGTTTATAGACCTCCCGTTCAACCCCTCGATACACTTCTTGGTAACTTTATTAATAATCAGGATAGTATAATTGTCGGAGACTTTAACTGCCCTAACGTTAATTACAGATCTACAGATCTACAGAAGCTAAGGCTAACAAAGACCCTAAGATCCACTCTAAGGTTAGCCCGAGAGAAAGGAAAGAGTAGCGGGTTAAGAGAAGAGGAGAGAATAAGGGGTTAAGTAAGAGCAACACCTATCACTCATGGGTTAACATTCATTCAGAAAAAGAGGAAAAGTGTCTCACCATCATCATCCGCCGGCCACTGCCGACAAGTCAGAAAAATAGTCGGAGAGAATAGGAGAGGGGTGAAAGATGAAAAGAAGTAAAATAAGAACGCTTACAAACCATGCAAACACAGTCTTAACTCACTGTCATACCATGCAAACTACAAACATGCAAGAGAAGAGTTAGACACATGCAAAGTAAGGAAAAAAAAAAAAAAAGTAGGTAAAGTTAAACAAAAAGTGGGTTAGTTTACGTTATGAGCTACATCTACATTCGTGTTAGTCTAATTTTTTTTATTTTTTTAATAATTTTATTGCTGGCATCACACGCTGGCATGTCACAAGCTGGCATTCATCGTCAACAGACTCATCCTCGAGCACCACCACCAGAGCTCCTGTTGTTAACTTCTTTTTTAATTTTAAACAACGTTAATATTTTTAAAATGTCTGTCAAGACGGTTCTTAAACACATTAACGCTGGTAGAATGAACGACTGACGCGGGAAGATTATTCCATTTATCAATTACTTTAAACGTAAAGAAGTTTTTAGCGATATTAGTAATGAAACGTCTGCCACGCAACTTGAATCCGTTATTGCGAGTATTACTATTATCGAAAGTGAACAATTTGTCAAAATTTACGTTATCGATGTTATTAACGATTTTGAAAACTTCAATAAGCTCCCCCCTTAATCTCCTAGTTTCGAGTGAATACAAGTCTAACACTTTAATCCTATCTTCATAAGGCTTATTGCGCAATGACGGAATAAGTTTCGTGGCACGACGCTGAACCCTTTCTAACCTATCAATATCCTCACGCAAGTACGGGCACCAAAACTGAACGGCATATTCTAAATGAGGCCTGACTAGGGACTTGTAAAGGGGCAATATAATATCCTTCGATTTAAATTCGAAATTACGCGCTATGAAGCCTAACATCCTATTAGCTTTTGCGCAAGACTCCAGGCACTGGTTCCTAACCTTTAAATCTTTAGTTACGCGTACGCCTAAATCTACTTCCTCGTCAACGCTCGCTAAATCCCTATCATCCATCGTGTACACGTAATTATTGTTGCGAGAACCTATATGCAAAACTTTACATTATCTACGTTAAATTGCATCTGCCACTTATCCGTCCACTCCATAATCCTATCTACATCGTCTTGGATCCTATTTCTATCGTCCTCGTTAACAACCTTACCGCCTATTTTAGTATCGTCCGCGAATTTTGACACGTTACTAATCAATCCTACATCTATGTCGTTAATGTAAATTACGAATAACAATGGGCCTAACACTGAACCCTGTGGGACACCACTACCTACCTCTAACCACCCCGATTCACTACCATTAACTACGACCCTCTGCCTCCTAGCACGAAGCCATTCTTCTAACCAGTTAGCTACCTGACCGCGGATACCGTGCGCTTTAACCTTCGCAATTAGTCTCCTATGAGGAACTGTATCGAACGCCTTTTTAAAATCTAAATAAATAACGTCAGCTGCCCTATGCCTATCGTATTCGCGCACTATTTCGTTATAAAATTCTAACAAATTAGTTAAACAAGACCTATGGCGTCGAAACCCGTGCTGACTACTATTAATCAAACCCCTACTTTCTAAGTGATCGATAATACGATCCCTAACTACGGATTCCAAAAGTTTACCGACAATTGACGTTAAGCTAATGGGCCTATAATTGCTAGCTACCGCGCGGTCGCCTTTTTTAAAAATAGGCGCGACGTTAGCTAATTTGAAGTCTTCAGGAATAATCCCCGTTTCGAGTGACTGATTAAAAATCTTCGCTAAGGGGCCTACGATAACGTCTTTCAAATCTTTCAAATGTCTAGGATAAAAAGCGTCAGGGCCTGGAGCCTTGCTAACTTTTAGCCTATCGATATAATGCGCAATCTCAGCCTCGTAAACAGTTATTTCATCTAAAATAGTCTCGCTACTAAATGGAACGATATCGTCAACGTCGGGGACATTATTTACGTCCTCTACGGTAAAAACTGTCGCAAAAAAGTTATTGAAAATACCCGCCATCGCCTGAGCGTCAGAAGCCAAAGCGCCATTTACATCCACTAGAGGGCCTATGTTATCCTTTACCGGCTTACGATTATTTATGTATTCAAAAAACTTTTTGGATTATGTTTACTATCCGCAGCTATAACTATCTCTAAATTACGCTTGGCATTCCTAACTGATCTTTTAACCTGACGTCTAAGCTCGATATATATTAAAGTTAGCTACCTGGCCATTGCGCTTGTTAAGTCTATACGCTCTATTACGCTCGTTTATGAACTCGCCTACTTCCCTAGTCCACCACTTCGGCCTACCACGATTTCTAACGCGCTTGGGCCTACGAGGAATAAACTCCCTTTCAATATTCCTAAAACTTTCTTTAAACGCCACCCAACGCAAATTTGTATCATTACCCATAAATAAGTTATCCCAGTCCACTACTCTCATCCTATCAGCAAAACTATCAAAATTAGCCCTACGAAAATCAGGGACTTCTATTACGTTACTATCCTGTGTGTTTTCTATCAATAACTTAAACCTAAGAATTTGATGATCGCTACATCCTAAACTCTCGCCTACTTCTAAACTTTCGACTATATTCTCGCCGTTCGTCATCACCAAATCTAAGATATTATCACCGCGCGTTGGTTCGGTAACTATCTGTCGTAAAAAGTTATCGTCCATAAACTCAACCAGTCTCAAACCCTCTTCGTTACCCGTAAAATTCTCGTAATTAACATTAGGGCAGTTAAAGTCTCCGACAATTATACTATTCCGATTGTCAATAAAATTACCAAGAAGTGAGTAAAATCTAGTATCTATATCGAGGGGTTGAACGGGAGGTCTATAAACAACGACAAAATTAAAACTAATACTACGCGCCCTAACTTCAACACAGATCGCATTAATTGCTGCCGGAAAATCTAACTTAACCTCGATAGCCCTAAGGGAATTACGAATGTACAGCAAAACGCCGCCTCCAAATCTATGTAACCTATCATTAGTAAAGATTTTAAAACCCGGTATATCAAGTTCCCCCAACAAGTCCCGAGTCACGGTATTTAACCAAGTTTCAGTGATAGCAACTATATCATAGTTGCCGGAATAAATTACCGCCTTAAATTCATTTAATTTATTTCTAATACTACGCGCGTTGCAATAAAAGACGTTTAAGTTATTTTTTACCACGGGCCCGCGTTTTAAACTATTTATCACGTCGGGCCCGCGTTTCCCGGACCCACAACGTTTAAAGAAGGCTTCGACCTATACAGCTTTCGCACGTTTTCGTCTATTAACCTACCTAGCCTAGCATTACCTATTTCATTAAAATGCACCCATCTTTTATAAAAAGGCTAGGATCATTGAATTCGGACCACAGCTTTACGAAGGGTACACTTTCCTCAGCACAAATCTCTTCTAATTTGTTATTCAAAAATATTGTTTTAGACGTAATTCTAAGACCCAAACCGTGCCTAGGGGTAATACCTAGAACTAAAGACCTATCTGACCTCGCCTTCAGGGACCTAATTAACCCCCTATATCTCTCCAAAAGGTCAGGCACTCTCGTATCTGGCCTATACGAGTCGTTGCCTCCTACCATCGTCACCAACATTGAGTGACGGGAAGCAACGTCAACCCTATCCACTTCGTCTCTAACTCTGTCAACCCTGGCCCCGGGAGACAGACCCTCCTCCTATTGGTTGGATTCCGTTTAACGAACTCTTTGTCCATGTGGCGCACTAAAGAGTCCCCAATTAAAATAGTTTCCCCCTCATTCACATCCCTTTCCAAATGGGCGAAAGGGTTCGAAACCTCGATAGGGGGGGGATTCCTATCACCTAATGTACGCGGCCTAGCTCCACCCTTAACCTCTCTAAATCCCTCGCTATCTACTACTCTCGGACTAACCTTAACCTCTTCCTCGACTCTATCTAACCTTCCCGACAAGCGACCTAAACTAGAAACTAAGTAATTTAGAGATACTTATAGCTGCGGATAGTAAACATAATCCATAAAGTTTTTTGACTACGTCAATAATCTTAAGCCGATAAAAGATAACATAGGTCCTCCAGTAGACGCTAACGGCGATTTGGCTTCCGACGCTCAGGCGATGGCGGGTATTTTTAACAACTTTTTTGAGACAGTTTTTACCGTAGAAGACGAAATAATGTCCCCGATGTGGACGATATCGTTCCATTTAGTAGCGAGACTATTTTGAATGAAATAACTGTTTACGAGGGTGAGATTCGCATTAT
Organism: Bathynomus jamesi; assembly: GCA_023014485.1. NCBI lineage: Eukaryota > Metazoa > Arthropoda > Malacostraca > Isopoda > Cirolanidae > Bathynomus > Bathynomus jamesi. The sequence continues at coordinate 767,014 of JAJOZX010001334.1, forward strand.
ATCGATAGTGTGCAGAAGAGAAGCAACGGATATGGATGATGAGTCTTGTTGATGAGTGATGTGACTGGTGGTATCATGTCATGCTGAATCATACCGAGTACGCGTACCCTGCGGCTGTGAATGTAAACCTTATCATCATGGACAAGCTAAAGTACTTTTACCACTACATTCATATATATCATGACGAGGTTCGCAGTGAGGTTGTGGCTAAAGGCTTGTGTGAGTTTTTAATAGAGTTTAGAGACGTGTATCGATTGTTAAGCAAAAAGGATAAATACGGTCACATGTTTCTCTCAAACAGTGCACCGGATTGTTAATGTATGGAGAACGTCTAGTGCGCATAAAACATTAAAACTGAAATTATCCCATGTGTCGGAAAATTGTCAGGTATAATGGATACAAGTACTCGCATGATTCATGCTAGAACAAATCCGTGCACGATTTAACAGCTTATGGTGTGACACGTTCTCCCCGTCCAGCCGATCCGCCCACCCGTGGCTCATATTTATCCCAGAGCTTGAACCGACTGGACGTGCACTCCTCGAATACGATGGAACTTCCTTTGAGAAGCATTCTCAATGCCGCGTACGATGTGTCCGTGACGAAGTCATTGCGCGTGTTCAGGCGTGAAACCGGTGCCATTAACTCTGTACTTGAAACGACTTGTAGACAAGCAAACTCTGGTAAACGGAATGTTATTTATTTAAGTGTTGAGGAGATGAATAGAGTCTTCGTGATAGTTGAGAAGTGGGGTGAGGACCGTTATAAAATACCTACAGGTGTACGTACAAGAAGAGAACAGATTAGTGATGCCCCCTCATATGCCGTTGTTTGTACGTTGTGTATAAATAACGATCAGCCATGCATTGATATACGACTGATGTGGAAGAATGCATCTGATAATAACGTTCTTGTCCCTACGCGAAACCGATTCATCCCCAACAGAATGTTTGAAATCGTCGGTTTCCGCAAGATGAAGCATATATTAGACGCGCGTGTTACGGATATGATTTATTTTGACACGGTTCTTGAATACGCATACACCGCTCTGCTCGACGGGTTTATCGAATGTAGGAATGAACAAGACGAGAATGGTCTAGAGCTGGATGCTTATTTCAAAGGTTTACACTCTTCGAAATATCATGAACTTTGGTACAAAGGACTTGAGCGATACAGGGAAGAGCTCGCCTACACTGTTCACCCTGAAGAATTGTACCTTTATATAATGAGCAGCTGTCGTTACGACTTGGAAGATTATTTCAATTGCCGCTATGCGTTGTGAAGAAGAGTTCACGATTGAAAAGTCCGGGTCGGTAAGAAAAAAATCTCGATTGGAAAGGAGTGTTTATAAACTTGTATTTAATAATGATGTGTGGCTATCGATGACCTCTTTGTGCATGCTTTTGAATATATTCTATCCGTGTTTAAAGATCTTGCCAACCGAATGTATGTGGGCACAAAAATAGTATTGAACGATATGAAGGCCATTTACATCGAGTATAGGTATCCCTCTAACTTGAGCGGTAAAATAATGTTAAATCGTATTTACTGCGTAGTGCGAAGCAATAATGATGTGACTGTAGACTCGATTATGTGCGAGTTTAGTGTTTTAGTTAAGCGCAGTAGAACATAAAGCGAATGTATTTTTATGTATATTTATTTTTCAATATATTTAATTATTTAATATAATTGTGTATGTGTGTATATTTTTCCTGTACTAATATGTTGATTATACTCCATCGTTTTGTATATTTTTATTTTTTTATTTTCAATATATTTAATTATTTAATATAACTGTATATATATTATATATATATATATATATATATATATATTATATATTAGGGTGTTTCATAAATTAAAAGTTTGGAAAAATTTTAATCCACATGGATCCCCTTGTTCCATTTGCTGAGGAGACTGATAAACCGAAGTATTAATTCAATAGTTTAAAGTTTACGGGTCCCCAGTTTGATGCTCTGGCAGATCATAAACGGAAAAAATTAAACAAAAATCTGTCAATGAATTTTTATTCAACAAACGAGTACCATTTCACTACACATTTTCACAAAGATACAAAAAACATAACCACTTCTTGCGAATCATTTGTCCATGAAATCCTTCTTGGTTTTATTCGGGTATTTCGCCCTATGCTGCATCACAGTTTTGAGCAAATACTGCTTCTGCTCTTCGTTCTTCGTCAGAGAACAGTTGAACTCTTTGGTGAGCGCGATGGCTCTTTCGGCCCGATCGTTGACGACAGAGATTTTGTTAACAGTTGCCGCTGCTTGCTTGAAGCCCTCTACTTCAGTCCACTTTGCAACTGGCTTTTTCAAGAATTCTGTGTCCAAGTCGAATGCATGGAAGAAAGCCATCGTCTTTCCTGTCACGAACTCCGCCAGGTGTTTCGAGGCAAGATTCCTGACGTTCTTCCCTTGGGGTCGCTTGAGTTCCTTTTTCGATGCGGGCTTACCCAAACTGACGACCATCTGAGCCTTTTCTTCATCTGCCACATCTGCGTCGAAGAACGCCATGGCAATAAGAGTCTCAGAGATGTACCATAGGTGTCGAGACATGGCTTCTTGCGCAGCGTTAACACACGAATATCCCGACATGGCAAAGGCTTCCGCGTCACGCAGAAATTCCAGATCAACTGCGGCAGCCTTGCTTGAGGTTGCAGCACGAGTCCAACCTCGGATGTAGACGAGGGACACGAAGAGACCTACGGCTGTCAGAGCTTCCAACTCGTGACTCGACATCTTGAACTGCTTCTTCAGTAGAATTACTTTCAAGGAGTAGATGGCTATCGCCATCCATCGAGCGTGATGGTAAGCGCCAGGGGCTCTGAGAGGGAAATCCACCACTTTTGCTTCTCCCAGGAAGATGAGAACCAACTGTAGCAGTTCCTTGTAGTCATCGCGCTGATGCGACGTGCTCACCATCCCTCTCACCAGCAGGACTGACTTCTCCCTCAGTTCCCTCATAGAGTCATTGACTTGAGCAAAATCGTACGGCCGCACGTCCAACCGGTCGATGAACTTCCATTGTGCCTGAAACCTCTTGAAAACGGGTATATCGGGGCCACTTGAAGGGCCGTATGCACGCTTGAAGACGGAGCTGAGGATGACTTCATAGATGTGATGCCGACAGGGGAAGTACATGAGTTCTCTGCCAAGACCTTTCTCAATCAGGACGCAGGCCCCGATATGAATCCCGGTGTTCGACGCTGTCGTGTCGAAAGACAGTCCCCGCACGCGCTCTTCCATCCCGTGTTCCTTGACCAAATCCAAGCAAACTCGCGCTATCTTCTCGCCGGTTCCGGACGTCACCTTAGGAACGCCGAGCAACTTCTCCCTGCCGTCGCCAGAGACGAGGACGGCGATCCGGTCAACGCTCTCCTTCCATTGCTCATTTTGAGGTAGGAGCTTACCGTCCCAATGCAAGACAAGAGGCTGACCAGGACAAACTTCGTCGGATTGATAACTTTCAGCAGCCACCTTCCTGAGAGCCTTGCGTGTGCGGTACATGGTACTGGCAGAAATGGACAGTTCATCCAAGTCAAAACCTAGTGATTTAGCCGCTGCAGCGTACGACATAGCTGAATCGCGGTACGAAATATTCAGCCGATCGTAGGTAGTCGTCACATCCTGTGAGATCAGATTCCTGCGTCGCTTCTTGGTATTTCCCTTGGAGGAGGATGGAAAAACTTCCACGGTTGGGTCAACGACATCTGAGTCAGTCTCTGACGAAGTTGAAATCACTAAAGCCCCCTTATCTTCTGCAGCTCCTTGTTCCTTCCTGGCCTTCTGTTGTTCCTTAATCTTGTCCAGCCTCTTCCTTTTCCTAATCCCTTATAGTGAAGCTTCATGTCAACAGGGCCCATGCTGCAGGAATTTGGATCTTCACGCTGCATGTCGAGAAAGTGGATGTCCTCCTGATTCTTCATCATTTCCTTAGCCTGTGAATGAGCAATGTCCATGATCTCCTTCGCTATTGCCTCCTTGAACATCGCCTCCTTCACTCGGAAGGACTCTGCTTTATGTGACTTGTGCTTCACAAGCCGGTCGTATTCCTTGAGAAGGGATTCCATCTTCCTCAAGGCCGAATCTCGACGCATCATGGGGATTCTCGCTCTCTCCCAAAATATGAGACAGGCATCCAGGCACAGGTTCAGGCATTTAGTACGTCCAAATTTTTGCTCCTTTTGGTGGTAAAAGTACTTTTTGAGTACTTGCAACTGAGTTGGAAGGCCACTTGATGTGATGTTCGCATCCGTCTGGCCAATAAGAAACACTTCTGTTTTCGCTCTGGTAGACACCTGGAAAAGAAAACAAACTAAATAATTCCACAGAAATAATTTCACATCGTAATTAATTTCATTAATTAAATAAAGAAAAGCAGTAACTGGGACTCGAACCAGTGTCATAGCCGTTTGGCGGCATCGCTCAAGTCGGCGTACACAGCACGCTATCCACTACACCATCTAGGGAGTGGATAGCGTGCTGTGTACGCCGACTTGAGCGATGCCGCCAAACGGCTATGACACTGGTTCGAGTCCCAGTTACTGCTTTTCTTTATTTATAAAACTGATACGTGTACACTACGTTCTCTTTGACAATTCATTAATAAATAAATTTCAATACCGCATAAAATTACATTAATTAGTATCATAAATAATTACCAGCTTAGTTGTCCAATATGCAACAGACTAATTAATTTCATGTAATATTAATAATAAATATCACTACCACAGTAAAATGACAGAAATTAAATAATAATAAATTTCAATACCACAGTAAAATGAGATAATTAGTAGCATATATAATTACCTCCATAGTTGTACAATAGGCTATACAACACGAACCGCTCAAGTGACGAAGAAAACCGTCTTCACTGCAGGCAGGCGAGAAATGAACTGACAAAAAGTCGTCAAGTTGGGGACCTCTAAATGCAGCGCGATCTGGTTCAAACTTGCACAAACGTGTTTTCTTGTTCTTTAGAATACGGAGAAACGTGTGGATTAAAACTCCAAGCTCATTTTTATTTTACCCTATAGGTATGAAACACCCGTAGTATATAGATATATATATATATATATATATATATATATATATATATATCTATATATATATATATATATATATATATATATATATATATATATATGCTAAGTCCATAAAATGATGCATATGCACGCAGATATATTTATTTTTAGTTTTTAGTTTTATTTTACTTTTTCTCTTACGACTATCCTCTTATCTCACACCACTTCCCCTTATCAAACACATTGTTTACACAGCTGTGATTAAAATTTTGATCTTTTCCACTTTTCTCCTCTTTTACCCCTTTTTTCCCTTCTCCCCTCTTTTACCATTTTTCCTCTCGTTTTATCATCACCTTTTTCTATTTCCACACGTTTCCTCTTTTCTTTTCACCCCTTTCCCCTCGTTTCCATGACAACTATTCTACATATTTGAACCATACTACTCTATTGTTCTACTGTGAAATATTGTATGCGTGGGTTCAGTTTTCTTACTGATGAATTTTGGTAATGATTTTCTCTACCTCTGGTATAGAATATAGTTTGAAAGAATCATTCCTAAAAATAAAATCTAAAGTCAAAGAAAAAATATTAAAAAAAACGAAGGTTTCTAATGTTCAGTAAATAATCTCAATTACGAGATGAATTAAGAGATTAAAACCACAGTGAGAGAACAGATTTATTGGAGCACAAGCTTTCGGCCTATACTAAGGTAGGGCGGGTCGTACTCGGGTGACAACATGAATCTGAAGGAAATCCTACCATCAGGAGTGTCTAAATTATGTGTTTTTACATGGGGAATTCAAATATGAGCTTCTTTTTTGGATAGGATAACTCTAACCTACATCATTTTGTATTTCTAAATTGCCAATTTTACCCTTTTGAACCCCTTTATAATATATTAGAAGATATAAGGTAAATCATTTATATTGACAAGGCCAAATCAACTTTACATATATTTATTAATAGGTGAACTGCATGTATATCACTGGATATAATTACAAAGAACATTCTCCTGACATCTTGAACTTTGCCAGGTTGCACAAATCCTGCTTTGACTCAGACTTGGACATCAGCTTCCTGCTGGTCTCCTGAGCCCTGATCCCTCCATCCCTCTTTTCCTGTGAGAAGTACTTAGCAGAAGCCTCAGTCACCATTTTAACAACCCTCTCAATGCTTTGTGTGTGGCAAGGTCAGTTGCGCACCTCCATGCGGGTGTTGATGAAGTTTTTCACCTCTGAGATGCTTAGAGAGCAGGTGAGAGGTGGCTCTGACACACCTTCTGACCAGCTGATCAAGTCACCGATGCTGGAAGCATCACAATTGATGTCAGGTGTCCTTCTGCTCCTAACAGAGGAGTCCCCCAGCTGAGTGTCCGGGTCCCCCTCTCCCCTGATGGCCAGGATTCTCTCCACCCCTTCAATCCTCTCCTTCTGATCCTCAGAGCAGAGTAGTGTTTGGAGGATGACTTCACTGTGGGCATACCAAGCAGATCTTCTCACAGTTGGCATCACAATATCCAGCACCTCCTTTCTCTGGGACTTGAGGCAGTCCAGCTGAAAGAGGATGTGCCTAGGCCCTTCGATCCAGGAGTGCTTGACCCTCACGTTGAACCAACATGGGTAATACACTCCAATGATGAATTCCACAATGAATTGCAGAATCTTCAGGTTCTTTCCTGTAAGTCCGTGCTTTGACACCCAGAGCCTGAGAAGTCTGTTCGCTGTGGTGAGCCAGCGGCTGTGGTTTACTGGTCCTATCTCTAACAGAGCCAGCCCTGCAGGAAGTTCTCCATCCCTGACTGTACAGACAATTTTATAGCCATAGTATTGATCAGTTGAGAGATCTTGACTGACCTTGTCAGGAAGCTTGATCAGTGGAGGGCCAACAGAGATTCGGGTGAAGTTTGGATTGATATCAAAGTCTGTAGCAGAATCAAGGAGCGTTCCTATTGGCCCGGATAATTTTTTGTCTGACAGAGTAGGGCCATCAAGGTCAACAATGAGATGGCGCAGGGAAAGCTCAACAGTGTGCAGGTTGCACACCAACCAGACCAGCTTTCTCCCCAGGTGCAGCTCCAGCTTCCGCATTACTCCAGCTTTCACACCAGTGTTGACATTTGTTGAGTCTCCTCCAATGGCCAACAAGGTCTTATCATAACCCCTCTCTTTCAGCCAGGCAAACAGGACCTTAGCAATCTTCTCCGCATGTGACTCCTCTTTAGTTGCTTTCTCTGTGGTAAAGTGGAACAGATAGTAGCTGCCAGGCTCACTAACAACACTATAGTGTTCTTCCTTGATCTTTGCGGGAAAAGATTGGTCACTGGCTCAGAAAATGGCCTTATGCGCGCCAGAAAACCGTCAAAATATTTCATATACCAAACTGTATGATAATTACAATTAAGTGGAATGGCACACCTTTTTATTTGAGTATTTAAATATTATTATTATTATATAGGCTGACCATATTTCCTTGAGACAAAAACGGGACATTGGGATGGCAAAAAAGGGACGGGGGTTATGTAATATTCTGTATTCATGAAAAAGTAAGTACACAAACGGGACAAAATTGACATATTTATTAAAACGACGGGATGACCAGGAAATATAAAACAAACGGTACTGTCCCGTTCAAAACGGTACGTATGGTCAGCCTATTATTATATGAATTACATTATATGTGTTTATATGAATTAGTTAGAACAATGCTCTATGAGAGATAACGTGAGCAGCCATGATAGAAAACGTGAGAAGACATATTCTGGGGTAACTACAATAGTAAAATAATCAACAATTTAATAATAATCAACTGCAAAATGATGTAGGTTAGGGTTATCAGAATTAAATATTTTCTTCAGAATTGTGTTCTATACACCAAAATATGTCATTTGAACACCCCTCTCCATTGATTTAAAAAAAATGCATAGTATGACCCGCCCTAAATTACTAAGGTCTTCCTCAGGTGCAACTCATGTTGAAGACCTGATAAAGCCCTTAACCCCAAGCTGAAAGTTTGTGTTCGAATAAATCCATTCCCTGATTGCGACTTTACTTCGTTAAATGTTTCTAAAACACGTGTTGAAAACCTAAACAAGAAATGCAGTTAAGTATAGAGCCCATAATATTGAAAACAGACCTGGAATATCATGAAAGCCATTGAATCTGAAATAAATATACCCCAGTATTAGATTACTCAGTAAGTGATGTACAGTAAATCCGGCAGCCGTGCTGCAGTAATGCGGGAATCTACTGGTGTCAGAATTACCTCATCCACAGTCAAACATAAATTGCTTCAAGAAAGGTTGAAAGGATACTTTGCACACACACACACACACATAAGTAAACAAGTAGAAGATAATTATTCTTGACTAAAGAGAGTAATCTCTATCTACTTTTTACTTGAATACCTTCGTTTTTGCTGTAAACCTGAAAAGACGATGAAGGTTTATACGAAGCATCGTCTTTTGAGGTTTCTGTTTTGTGGTTTTTAATTTGCTTAAAAATACGCTTTATTCTGCGTTATCATATCTATCTTTCTTTTATGCAGGAACGGGGGGGCAAGGGCGAATGCCCGCAAAAGCGCCTCCACCATAGAAGAAGAGAGCCAAAATCAAGGTCAAGGCTTTTCGAGATGCCAAAACACTCTGCATTTAAAAGATTGGAACAATCTTCCTCAATCCATCTTTCCCCTTATCTATGACCTCCAGAGTTCATCGGTTGAGTACATGAAAGATTGAAAATACCGATTAACCCTTGCGTTAGAGAGTTAGACAGAAAAGGAATGAGAAAATATCGAAAGTCTGGTGCTACGTGCTTTCCTTAAAGGAGGAGGCATGCAGTTCGAGAGTTCAGAAGAGCAGTGTCCGTTATAAAAGCGATAGTAAAGAGAGACTGAGGCAACATTGCAGAGAAGAGAGAGAGGGATTGAAGACAGTGAGTAAGAGGCGGGGAATTAATGAGACGAAAAGCCTTTGATTCCGCCCGGTCAAGTATGGCTGTGTGGGTGGAGCATACTCCATACAAGGGCAAACAATTTCCCTGTACAGAGACAGCAACTGAATGGGGTTGAAGAAACTGCGGAGGCGGTATAGCACACCTGACCTCTGAAAAGCTGTTTTGGAAAGAGAATATATATGTGACCTTTCCAAAAAAGATCACGAGAAAAGGAAACGCCAAGAATGTTAAGAGAAGAGGAAGGATTGAGTTGTGTATTGTTGAAGGTGAGAGGACAGTCGTGTGGAAGATTATAACGAATAGACAGATGGAGGAACTGAGTTTTAGAGGCATTGAAAGCCACAAGATTTTCTCTGATCTTTCTGCTATCTCTGATTGGGACAGAGGTCAGGTGCCCCATAGCTGTCCTACGCAAATCATGGAGTGACTGTTGAGAAGGGCGCTTTGGAAAGCGGGTGGAGAAGTGAAGAGTGGAATCATCGTCATTAGAGTGGATAGAAAAGTAAGTGCGAATTAAAAAATCATTAATAAATAAAAGGAAAAGAGTGGGTAACAGGACAGAACCCTGACGAACCCCACTGTTAATAGCTTTAGGAGAAGAACAGTGGCCATCTACAACTGCAGCTATAGATCGGCCAGAAAGGAAATTAGTGATGAAGGCACAGATAGAAGGATAGAAACCGAAGGAGGGCAGTTTGGAAATTAAATATTAGTTTCATAGAGTCTGGCACAATTTCGATATATCAAGCGCAATAGCAAAAGTTTCACCGAAATCCCGAAAGCAGGATGACCAAGAGTCAGAGAGATATGCAACAAGATCGCCAGTCGAGCTTCTCTTCCGGTCCCTTCTTTGGGACAGGCTGAATGAAGGGGAACTTCCAGCAGAAAAAAAAGTACCAGACGAAAGAGTTTGCCTAGGCAGGGTGCCAGCAGTGAAACAGTTCTTAAGAACAATAGGAGGAACACTATCAGAACCGTACGCCTTCCTGGAGTTGAGCCCACATAGGGCAGAGATAACATCTTTGGAAGAGATTTATTTATTGTCCCTATGGACAATAAATATATATATATTTGGACTAATGATATTACAAGTTAAATCAAAAAACATAAAGATATTTTACAGCTTAAAATGTGTAATAATTTTTCCTCAGAGGGAGGAGGAGGGAAGATGAGATGGAGGAACAGCACCGGAATCGTCCAGGGTTGAGTTGTGAACGAAAGTCTGAGCGAAGAGTTCAGCTTTGTCAAAAGAAGAGATGGCAACTGAGCCGATTGAGTGGGAAAGAGGAGGCAAAGAAGAGGAAGTAAAGTTGTTTAAGAGGTTTTTAACTAGCTGCCAGAAAGAGCGAGAAGAATTAGAATTAGAGAAGTTTTCATAATTTTGTCTGATGAAGGAATTTTTGGAGAATCGAAGAACAGATTTTGCACGATTCCGGCCAGAAATATAAGCTATGAGAGTTAGGAGTTGGATGGCGACCGTACCTTTTGTTGCGAATAGCATTACAACAATTAGTTAAACCAAGTTTTTTTTTTTTGCATTAGTGATAGGAATAGAATATGGAATGTACGCCTCCATGCCCGACAGGACCACCTCCGTGATGCGCTCAGCACACTCGGAAGGGCCCCAGCCACGCAGTCAGTAATATCCCATGGGAAATCATTGAAGTCCTGCGTAAGGGCCTTCCAATCAGCGGCGCCAAATCTATCTGTTTTGCCTGTTCGCAATTCGTCGAAGTATGAAAATCTATGAGAGAGCGTCATAATGGGCCCTGCACCGACCCTAAATGAGCCGACGACACAGGAACAGCATTCGGAGACAAATGGCTTGGTTCGAACTCTAACCGTTTGTGCGGAGAATGGTGAAGATGTAGAAGGGGAAGCCAACACCGAGGAAGCCGGAACCGTTGCTAGGGGAACGTGGGAAACAACTGTAATCGCGAGGGTGATCTCGCTCTCGCCGTGAGCCAACGTTCATCGAGGGAATGTGGATCACTCGAACGAAGAATGTTATATAATTTTAGGTGCAATAAATTTATTAAAAACAGGTATTGGTTCTCATTTTATTCACTCTAATTATTTATTTGATGTTTGGTTCTGTATTTTTACACAGATTTCGTTTCCAAGATTTTTAATTTGTTTCTTAGTCATAATCATGTTCCTAAAACGATGTGCTGCGGGGTTATTAATCCTCTTGTTAAAGATAAAATGGGTAATGTTAGTGATTCTAATAATTATTATCGACCGGTTAAGTTATTTTCACAGATTTTTAATAATAAAACATCTCTGTGCTCCAGACAATTTGGCTTAAAGGCTCATACTTCTACAGTGATATCTGTTTTGACAAGCCAAGAAATAATCATAAATTATTCTGATGATGCCTCTTCGGTGTATGGTATATTTTCAGACCTAAAAGTAAGGCTGTCGATCGTGTTAATCATTACGCTCTAACTGAAAAGCTGATGGAATTAAAAACGCATCCTTCCTTCGTAAATATTATGAAATGAAATGAAATAAAAAGGTTTATTGGCAGACTATAGTCCATATGACAAATATTATTTATACAGTGACAGTTCATATACTAAGGAGAGAAATATATACAATTGATTAGAAATAATACTGTAATGTCGATGTTAAGTGGAGCTACAGACAGACGTTTTCGTACCAAGAAGTCCATAGCTTAGAGGATAAATGGCAGGAATCATGGATAGCTTGGATGATCGGGTTGGTTGATTTTTTAATTCCTTGCATTAGACTGTGTTGGGCACGTCTTGTTACCTCCGGGAAGCTCGGGACATTGCGGGTAGCAAACATTTGCGAAGCTGAGCATCTCGGGGGTAATTTATGTAAGAGTCTAAAAGACCTGTTGTACAGCAAATTTAGGGTTCTGCCAGAACCTTTTTTATAATTCACCCAGAGTTGCTGACTGTATATATTACTGCAAAAAGTACGAAAGAGTGTGTCTTTAACTTCACTTGTACAGAATCGAAAGTTCCTTATGGTCATATTCGCTTTAGCACACAGGCTTCGAGATTTTCTTATATCCGAGTCATCACTCAAGGAGCTGGTAATAGTTTGACCCAAATACTTAAACTCTTGTACTTCCTCAATTACTTCACCATTCATTTTAAACCTTATATCAGCTGGCTGATTACAGCTTTTAGGATGAAATTGCATAACCTTACTTTTTGTAACATTAAAAAGAATATCATGTCTCTGCGAATACACTTCGCAGACGTTTAGTAGCCGATCCAGACCTTTAACAGAGGGACTTATTAACACCATATCATCGGCATAAACTAAGTTATTTATCCTTGTGTTATCTATAGAACATCCCACTGTTGCCTCATTAAGTGAAGCAATTAATCTGTCAATATACACATTAAACAGCATAAGGGAGAGCAAGGAGCCTTGTCTCACCCCGCAAGAGGAGCCAAAACACACTGATAGTACATTGCCCCACCAAACTGAAAGATTGGTAGGAATACCAAAATTTCAATAAATTTAATATGTACATGGGAACCTTCCTGTCTTCTAGTTTTGAAAATAAAATATTGTGGTTCACTCTACCATATGCCTTACTTATATCAAGGAAAAAGCTATAAATAGTTGAATTACTGTCAATGTATTTAGATATTGTTTCTTTAAGTACATACATCCACAGGTCAGTTGAGTGGGACCTTTCAAAGCCAAACTGATTAGGAGATGTCCATAAGAAATCATTTAATCGGAGTAACAAGAGTTTTTCTAGTTTCGAAAAGCAGGAAGCGACAACAATAGGCTTGTAATTATTGCTGGACAGAATGTGTCTATACTTATTTTTGACCAGGGGCAAGATATATACCCTCATGAACTCTGCAGGGATATAGCTATGAGCAAGCATGGCTGATAGGAGCAATGATATATGCAGACATACTACGTCATTTGCATATTTTAAGTGCTCATTCGATAAGTCATCTACCCCTGACGCAAAACCAGTCTTTAACTCTTTACTTCAGAAAATGATATCAAAGTATTTTCCCTTGTCCCTCCCACAATCATTTCGCTGCCATCTATCTTAAGATTATCCCCACTCACACTGTTAAGAATGTTAGAGTAGTGGTTTTTCCACAGCTTTGCAATTTCATCCTCCCCCGACACCCCATCGATTGTCGGAGGGAAGACATTTTTGACACCAGTTAGATTCTTAACAAATTTCCAAAATTTGTTGTTATCGTTATTTGTGCGAGCTTCACAGGCTTTTGATGCTCGAATAGACTCTTCTTCCTGTTTACGTCGCCTTATGGTCGCCTTATACTGACCCCGACTTCTACACATATTCAAGTATACTGGTCCTAATCTGGGTCTACCATGAAAGCACCACAAATCATATAGTCTTTCGATTCCCTCTTCAGGGGGGCAATAAAATCATTCCATCCAGGAATAATCTTAGTATGATAGTTGTAAGATTTAATTAGGGGGCTTCCTGCTTCTCTTAACAGGGATATTATCTTACTATAATACCTATCTATGAGTTTACAGTGAGAATCATTTGAGCAAGGATTATTACAGGCAAGGTGCAAAATTTCTAAATTATTAAAGAGGTGATTTGTTCTGTCTTTGATTTCCATTTTCTGCTGCATATTAACATTGGAGCAATCGACGCGATTATTCTTACCTATTGAGTTCTTGTTAAGTCGTGTTGCGCATAAATTGGTAACGTTAATTAGTATTTCTAATGGTCTATGATCAGAAAGAAGGAAATCATGCAGAATATGAACTCTAACAATTCGATCCTTTAGATTATTACTAGTGAGATAAGGATCAATCCACCTGGTGGTACCACTCATATCACTAACGTATGTAAAATTACCACTGGCTACCCCGAATATAACTACATTACTTATACTTAAATTGGCCGACTCGCTCATGTTACCCAATTCTACAAAGAATTCCGAGTTCACATGTGCGTTAAAGTTCCCCATTATTATACAGTGAGAATATTTGGGGTTATCTGATAATGACTTAATTTTGTACACCAAATCAATGTATTCATCTAGATTACTGCCGTTGTTGTATGGTAAAGAGCAGTTTCCAATTAATATGCAATCATTGTTCACTTGTAATTCAATGCCTAACAACCTTACATTATCGCTTGTTAAAAATCTTATGTTTTGACAAATTTTTCCTTAATAAGAAAGCAACACCACCAAAAGGCCTACCGTACATTAATTCATCTGACAAGTCTACTGCTGATGACGCATGGTACATAAAGTCATCATGGATGGTTGAGAGGAATTTTAGCTCTTGCTTAGGTAGCCAGTGCTCCTGCAGGAGTATCAAATCTGCACTGTCGCAGATTTTATGGACATCTACAGTTGAATTCCTCACTGACCTTACATTATATGAGACTATTTTCAACAAGTTATCCGCCATGACTGATAGAGAATTTATTATTAGTAAGATTATTATTATTATTATTATTATTATTATTATTTTGCCTGTTATCAAATCTCCTGGAAAAGTAAATAAATTCCTTAATAATAATACCGTCTGGCCATTGGCTCATATTATACAGGTTGAAATGCGCATTTACACCTTTAATTATTACTTTAAAAGAGTTATAATACGGAGATTTCATGTTTGGTTCATTAACTATCACTATACTGTGTTCACCAATGATTTCTTCCATCATGTGTCGAATATCGCTTGCCTCGTTCGAGAGCTGAATTCGCGACACAAATAGGGTGAGATTCTCCATCGGTGGCCTCGCCGCGGAGACCGGTTGAGAAAACCTTCGGGAAGGGCGCCTGTTAAGTTACCCACCCGTCCTGCTCCCTCGATCTCCGTGAGGCAGGGTTCGCCTGCCTGGGGGATGGGTGGCACAACCTTTGGAGGATAGGAGGCCTTTCCCTTACTCTGTGGCTTGGTGAGGGTCTGTTAGCGGTGTTTATAACCTGACGGCCGCGCGTGCCTCTCCGTCTTCGGTGGGAGGGGGGGGGGAACTGCGCACCGAGCGAGGCATAATCGAACACCTCTCCTCTGCAGTGGGAGGCAGGGAAGAGGGCAATGATGCCTCGTCTCTCGGCATTGGACCGTCCCTGTTCCTCATTGTGAGATCGGGAGCAGGGGTCCTTTTCTGAACGCGATGGGGGTTGACCGCTACCCCTGCATGCTGCGTTTTCACCCCACCTTCAGGGGGGGGGGAGTTGGAGGCGGGGATTTCGTTTCCCTCGCTGCCCGACGCGCTTCTTGGAGATCTGGCTTGCTGAACTACTTCCGAGTAACTGGGCTTTGGGAGGAGCGTCTCTTTCAACGCATCTAACTCTGACCGGAACTGTTCTAGCGAAATCGCGTTTTTCTGATTTGACACCACGTGTTGGTGTTTCAGTTCAACTATCGACTTTTGTACCTCATTATACTGTTTGAGGAGCACCGAGACGTTTACGTCACCCATAGATATTACCGATATTCTATGGAAGTTAGTAACGTAAAAGGTAATATTATTCTCATTATCCCGGAGGGTTGACACTTTATTTATAATGTCTTTCAGGGTATTCTCGTTTTTAGAATTACCTCTACGAGTTGGGAGGGTAGCACCGAACAGGGTGTCTAATTGTACCCTCGCATGTTCTATTTCTTCTGAATCATAAAAATCATGACAGACAGATACAAAGTCTGACCTAATATGATCTACTTTGTCAAATATAAAACATAACAATGGATTTTCAACAAGATTTACAGCAGACGACCCCATTGTATCTGTAACGGTTTGTGGGGGAGCGTAGCTGGTGGGGGTGGTTCGGAGTGGAGATGGAGGGAACGCCGAAAGGGGTCCCACTTCTCGTCCCTTTAAATCATGCTCGGGATACGAACGGTTCGATGCTCAGGCATCTTTTCACATTAATTATGTAACTATTACTATGACACAAAAAGTATACACGCGGAGTCACTGTACGATTATACCGTAATGAAACATACATTTCCCGCGATCACCGTCAAAACTTTTACTATTACACGGAAGATTCGCAGTGTATATGGTGGGAGAAGGATTATATATAATATACTGTATACAGTATATTAATCAAAGCGTCTTATCCATTTAAAAAACAAGTTTTCTTATGAATGGCAAATTGAAAAATGGAATGCCGTAAGGTGGCGTTTATCTCCCTTATTATTCAATATTTATGTGAATGAAATTTTAACTGATATTTCTTATTTAAAAATCGGACGTAAGGTGAGCAGACACATGACTAATATTCAAACATATGCTGATAACTTCGTTTTATTGTCACCTAAACAGGGACTTTAAAGTATGACTGATATTGCTGCCTTAAAAATGGCTGATTTGTCTTTAAGTTTAAACGAGCAAAAATAAAAATTTATAATTTTTTATTCAAGAAGACATTTGTTAAACGAGGATAATTATGTAACTTTAAACAGTAAGAGTATTAAATGTGACTCCTCATTCAAATATTCAGGGGGTTGTGTTGGTAAGTAATTTGAGTGATGGAAAACAGTCAAAAGAAACTTTTCATGAATTTAATTTAATCTATAGAAAATTCAGTATTGTTTACTCTTCCATTCTTGCTAAATTATTTAAAACATATTTTATAGATTTTTATGGTTACGAATTATGGTATGGGTAAAACTGGATGATGTGTTGAAATGAATAGATAAAGAGTTGCGTACCATAAATGTCTCAAGAAAATAATGAAAAAGCCTTTTTGTCGCAGCAACCTTGTCGTATGTAATCATATTAATATGTTTACTTTTGTTCATTTTTTGAAGTATAAGAAAATCATACTTTTGTATAAGTTATATTTTAGCTGAAGTTTACGTATTTATCATTTGAAAGTGTTTTTAACTGAAGATTCTCATTTTAATAAACGTGTGAAAGCCCTATTACAAGACATATATGGTTTACCATCCACCTTTGATAATGCTCAAGATGCTGTGCAAGGGCGGAACTAAGTATTTCAGTAAAGGGGGTTCAAAAAAAAAAGGGCACCCCCTAAAATAAAAAGGGCACATTACTAAAAACTATTTCTTAAAAGAGACCATCAATGAGCTAGTGTAAAATCAATTATATTGTTATATTAGATCAGTCTCTTTCAAATATGATACAAAATAAAAATCTAATTTAAGTACAACAATTATCATAGGGGTGGGGCGAAATTGTACTAAATTGTACTAAGGGCACCTATGAAAACCACTGCAACTACAAATTTGGAAGTACAATGTATACAGAAAAAGACTCAAAATAGAATTTGAATAAAATAAAATAAACATGATCTATTTACAAAAACAATTTGTTTTCAAAGGCATACACATCATTCAAATAGGGCACTTGCAAGAAATTGAGGTGGGGTCCGGACGTCACCGACCTCCTCCCCCCTAGATCCGCCCTTGACTGTGGTATCAAGAATAAGAGTTGTGCAGGATTGAGAGGACAGACTGCGATGATGAACTGCAAATGTTATTGTGATTTGATTCTTAGTTTGTTTCTATTAATTTTATTACGGATTATTCAGTACCTGGAGAATTTTTTACGAATGTTTTATTAATTTTATTTTAACTTTTAAAAACTGAAGAAACTTTTATTTATATTTATTTATTGTTCTTACATTTATTTACATAGTTGCTGATTATATAATTATATATATATATATATATATATATATATATATATATATATATATATATATATATATATATATACATATATTATATATATATTTGGACCAATGATATTGCAAGTTGAATCAAAATACCTAAACATATTATACAGCTTCACATGTGTAATATTTTCCTCTCAGAATTAGGCTAATAAGTGTATTTTAAAATTATACGATGCGTGTTTTCTTCTTAAAATAAAAGTTTATTGCCAATTTATTTCACAGTTTGTAAAGCGGTGACTAAAAATGGAGGAATATACTGATTTCTTGACAAAAACATTAAAACAGTCAGGCCAAACTCCTTCCTGCACAGGTGCCACTTGTAGCATGCTAAGGTTTCATATGGGGCACGCAGGATGTCGGCAATTTTGTGCCATAAAAATAAACACCATATTTCATTTTGCCACTCTTCGTTGATCATTAAGGTCGTCCTGACAAGGAGAAAGAGAAGATAAAGGCCATCTTTACAAGTGCCATAGAAACGTACTTTTTAGTGTTTGTTTTTTCATGCGTTGCCCAACAACGTTGATTGTAAACGTTTGGTATGTTTCAGTAACGCTAATTGTTTGATATATCGTATTTTCTGTATAATAGCGCATGTGTATATCGGTCTTTCACTTGGAGATTTGTTGAAAATACCGCGTCGACGATAATGATTCTAATTTTAAAAGTGGCTTTCAAAATAAAAGTCTGACCACTCCTGCTTATAGAATAGTGTTTAAGTCTAGACGCTAGAGAGAGAATCACGTGGGTATTCTCACTTCCGCTATTGCGTAGTTTGGGTTAAAGTTGCGTCATCGTTAAGCTGAGGTATTTTTTTGGCCTGTGTTTGCCTGTAATATTGTATTGTTCGTATATAAGGATTCATCAAAAAGTCACTTTAGAAATTTGATTTAGGCTGCCGTTCGAAGCGTATTTATTGATAATAACATAAGTCGATTAAAATACCATAATTAAAGTGGTTACCATCTCTGCCTGTAAAAAAATAAATCCTTATTGTCTGTGCAGATGCACGATAGTATTAAAATTAAAATTTATTCATATCTGAAATCAGTTACTTCATAATATAAAATTTAAAAATTTTCATTGTACAACTGTACATATTAAAATACTTCTATAATTTAATATCTATTAAAATGGACCCCACTTAAAATTATGCCTCTGATAGATATTTTTAATTGACATTTCAATCCAAATTAAGAAAAAAAATTAAAATTATTAAATGAGAAGCAATTTTCGAACGTAAACCAAACGATTCTCATTCTAAAGTTTTATAATTTAATCCACATAAATTTGATAAAAAAAAAAACATTAAATTTATACTGACATTAATTTCCACAAATGCTTATTAACTAACTTTTATCGACCTATTATAATTTTAGATGACTTCTTAAGCCAAAAATATTTGTATCCCAAAAGCTCATTCTGTCGAAGTCAGTCGTAATTCCACGAAACACCCGTTTTGACCACCCCACAAAGTTAATAGGGTTTCATTAACATTTTCGTTTTCTATATAAAGAATGGACGGTAATGGAATGGAAGCGTCGAATCAATACGAAACGTAACACAATCGTTATTTCTTGTTACAAAATCCTTTTTTTTTTTACCGTGAATGGTTCGACTGATTTACAATAAACCAATATTAGAGGAAATAACATTTGTGTAACATGATTCAATCATTACTAATGTTAACATATTCTATCATCATACTTACAGTATACATATACTGCGAAAACTATGACTCCAAAATTTTGTTAACTTTATATCACTTTTAACTTACTGCTTTTCCATTTATTATGGAATTATGATGTTAAAAGTTTTATAGTGCAGTTAACGTCATATTTTATTAACTAAAAAATAGGGTGTTTTATATATATATATATATATATATATATATATATATATATATAATATATATATATATATTCACAAGCCTGACCTTCCTATGATGAGGGAGGGACTGTCATGAAATTCTTACCAGGAGGTTACTTACTAGATGTATCGTGTATTTACACACACACACACATATATATATATATATATATTAGTGGTGGACCGGATGTCAGTTTTTCAACATATGCGGATCCGGATGCCAATCTTTAATTTCAATATCTGCGGATGCGGATATTTAGTTAATCTATCAATATAATATAGAATTATGAATATATGACATAATTTTTCAAATTTCGTGATATTACTGTTATGGCAGGCAATGCATAAGAATTAAAATTAATATTAATGTTTTCATTATGATAAAAATAACTTTCTCAGGAGTTTCAGCAGCAGAAAATTCAATAAAACAAGTTTCATTCAATTTTCTGTGTTACAGGGTATTTATATTTTGAGGTTTATGTATTTGTTTGTTCATTAATAATAATTAATACTTTACATGAAATGTGCATGACTGGGCCTTATATGCTAATTTAATTGTAAATTGCATAATTTATTAGAGGTAATATATGCATAACATCCGCATTCATAAGTGCGGATGTGGATGTTAAGAATGGTGCGGATATCTGCGGATGCGGATATCTGGTCCACCACTAATATATATATATATATATATATATATATATATATATATATATATAGAGAGAGAGAGAGAGAGAGAGAGAGAGAGAGAGAGAGAGAAAATTCTTTTTAAAATTGTGTAAATTTCATTAGTGTTGAAAATCCAAAATAAAATTTATGAAAGATCAACCAAATTTCCATTTAATTAATGTAGGAAAGAGTAATTATATTTTCCTTTTGGCCATTACACATGAATTAATTAAATAATAATCTATATGTGGATTTGTGTTCATAGTGTGACATCCACGCTGTCATAAGTGTCACACTTTGGCTTACCCTTCTCAACTTCTCTCTCTCTCTTCCTCCACTTCATTTTTTACACACACACACACACACACACACACACGTACGTACGTACGTACGTATAAGAATGAAAATGAGGACCTATGTTAAAGTGGAGAAAATTTTATTTCTTTAATATCCAAACGTTTCGGAAAATTCAGTTTCCATTCTCACTACCTACAAACTCCAAAAAAATATACACAGTATGTATATATATATATATATATATATATATATATATATATATATATATATTATATATATAAAGGCCTTCCGAAGCAAAAGTAGCACAAGCGCCATCCTGGGCAAAAATGAGTTATAGCCACTGAGAGGTTCTTCAGACCGTATACTATCATATGGTAATGGATGAATTGCAGAAACGCCACTGTTCGTATGGTCAAAAGTCCCGCGAAAAATAAAAAATATCTCTGTCCGAAGGTCGCATAAGTTTCAACGCGTTTTCTGACGATTAAAAAAATGGCGCTTCTGCTACTTTTGCTTCGGAAGGCGTGTTTGCAGTTATAATGTATATATATATATATATATATATATATATATATATATATAAAATTAAACTTCACAATTTTAAAATTTTACAAAATATATTGCTAGTGTTAAAATTAAAACAAAGGAAATAAATTCGAATAAGTATGAATTCATACTAAAAGACTCATTTGAATTTGTCATGGTAATAAACTCACTAAACCACGAGGATTCTTATCTGACCAATTTTGATGCGTAATCACCCCATTCACAAATATCCCAGTCAATGAAACTTCTGAAATTGTACAGGGTGTCCAAGAAGTCCCTGGCAATACTTTGTCGAATTGCCAGGGACTTCCTGAACACCCTCAAGGTCTGGGGCTTCCGAGATGCCTGGACACTGCGTTTGAAAGATGGGAGATCATAGACAGGAGGAAAGATGGATTGAGGAAGATTGTTCCATAGTTCACTGGTTGAGTAGCTGAAAGATTGAAAATACCGATTAACCCTTGTATTAGATAGTTCGACAGAATAGGAATGAGAAAGTGTAGAAAGTCTGGCACTACGTGCTCTCCTTAAAGGAGGAGGTATGCAGTTAGAGAGTTCAGAAGAGCAGTGTCCGTTATGAAAGCGATAGTAAAGAGAGAGTGAGGCAACATTGCGGCGAAGAGAGAGAGAATGAAGACAATCAGTAAGAGGCGGGGAACTGATGGGACGAAAAGCCTTTGATTCCACCCGGTCAAATACGGCTGTGTGGGTTGAGCCACCACACACATGAGAAGCACACTCCATACAGGGGCGAAGAAGACCCCTGTAAGCTGAGTGAAAGTCATGAGTTGGATGTCGACGGTGCCTTTTGAAAGCCTTCTCTGTGTTAGGAATAGAATATGGAATAGAATATGGAATGTATGCCTCCATGCCCGAGAGAATTACCTCCATGATACGCTCAGCACACTGGGAAGGGCCTCCCAATCAGCGGCTACAAAATGCCAAAGGCGCCTCCTGATGGGAGGATCCAAATGCCGAATTGGAGCGATAGGACAGAAAAGAGGAAAAGATTGTGGTCGGAGAAGCCCAATGGAGAAAAAAGTTTGACAGAGTTAAGAAGGATAAGAGGTAAGAAATAAATCCAGAATGTTGGGCCTATCTCCGAGTAGGATGCTGTGCAATCTGCTCTAGTTCATTTCGGATAGAAAAGTTGTAAGCTAGTTCACTAGGAATGTTAGTGAAATGGGAGGAAAGCCAAAGGTGGTGGTGAACATTGAAATCTCCAAAAATGTTGATTTCAGCAAAGGGAAAGTGACTACCTCACTACCAAAGTGAATACATTTTTTCCAAAGAATTTTCGGTAGTCAGTAGAATTAGGAGAAAGGTAAACAGTGCAGATGTATTTAGTTTGAGATTAGCATGAGTAGTATCCCCACAAAAATGTAGTGCAAATCAATTGAATGCAACATGATCAATAATGGTTGGGGAGGGGCGTTAGCCACTCCAAGGGGGGTAGAGGGGGTATTCAAAAAGTGGGGAGAGGGTTATCCCTCCAAGGGGTATGCATGAAGGGGGAGAGGGGTTAGACCCTCCAAGGGGGTATGTATGAAGAGGGTAGAGGGTAACCTAATCTGGAGGAGAGTGGGGTTGAAGAGGCCCCGGGGATAGACCCTCCAAAGGGGGTAAAGTAACCTAAGAAGGGTAAGAAAAAGGAAAGAGGAGAGAGAGAGAGAAGAAGAGATGTTCTCGTTGGCGACATGGGAGATCTCCCATGGGTACACCCTGTGACGCCGCACTCAGGACGTGGGCATCCATGCCACCAGCACCCGTTAAAGGAGTACAATGACTTCTCACCAGTGGTGGGGGTCTCACTTAATCCATCAACCGAAGAAACACGGCAATTGACTTTGATTGCCACTTCCTCCGTGTTGCGAGCGTGCTTTATATATACACACACATCTGTCTGGTGCTGTTTGCGAGTGAGCCAGTAAATAGCCTTATAACCATAACTGCGCGGGACGTTTCGGAGAATAATTGCAAGTGTCTTAAGGCACGAAATTATTCTTGAATACGGTAAAACACAATGATGCGATCGTAGTTGCTGCTTGTAACTGATCACAGTTGAAGCGCGTTATGTACATCCTTCTAAAGGCTTGGAAGCATACTCTACATACACGTAAATCGTTCACACAATAATTTTCGCATTCATACGCTATATTGTAAGGATTGTCTTCATTAAACCTGTTGTAGTAGAGCTCAAAATCCTCGCGTTCGCTTGTACTCATACATTCATAGTTAAAGTAATGTTTAGGGTGTGGTGGTCCTATATAATTATGAGTGTCATGAGTGAGGAATGTGTAAGGGAAGTACCCTTTTGAAATTTCAGCATCTATCTCATCACCTTGGGTACCTTGGATAATTTACAAGGTGTGAACAACAGGGTGTCTTTAAACTGAACATTTCCCCTTATCTGCATCTGTACAAGTTTGTTCCCTGTTTCCAAGGGATCACCCGTGAATATCTCTGAGGACTCTTGCTCAAGCAGCTACTTATAATGGAACTGATTGTCAAATTTTGCAGCGTTGTGGGCAAGAATATAAACAGTAATTTTTTTTTAACTGGTCCGCTAGCTTGACAGTATAGGCCACAAACAGTTTCACCTTGTAATTTCTTGCAGACACCTTAAAAATGTTTTTCCGCTTACCACAGCGACATTCGTTACACTTAATGTTTATACATTCATCACAAATAGTGTGGCTTAGGAGTAAATGGGGATAACCTCTTTTGTTTCGTGATTGTGTAAGTTTCTATGTCATAATATACGGTTTTACAGGGCTTATTTTTAGGTTTGGCATCTTTCATACAACATACATGTTATACACCATCGGGCCTTTTATTCTTCATGGCATGTAGAACAGTGAATTTCATCACATATATGCTCGAATTTCCCACAGCTGTCCATTATATGAAACATACCACACTCGCAAATTCTCATTTTCCTTCACGTCCCATTTGATTTATGGAGTCCAAAATAGGTATTATTGAAAAAACATGCGTTTACATATATTACAATCACGTTTCTCAGCTTCAACTACACGACTTTCACACCTGAGACATTTACACTGGGCGCAAACCATGTGGCACTCCTTACAATGCTTCAACAGGTAATTCGTAAACTCGACACTACTCTTACACAAATCGTGATGTCTACCATATTTTCGGCTTTTATCATAACTCGCGTAAAATGCCCTTATATTACGGATGGGGAAATACGTTGCCTCAGACAAGCCGAAAATAAGTAGGGGCTTTTTACATTCTCTCACGCTGCTTTTAAAAACATACAGAGGCCTACGGCTATCATCCAACCCAAACACAACTATATGTACACCCATTTCCTGCTCTACTCTTCGCAGCTCTTCAGGGCCAATATCACAGTCTAACTCAAGTCTACAATCTGTCTACATGCACACTTCACTACAGTAGGCATCCAATATTTTGGGCAGTTGTATTTACCCCAGTAAACATATGAGCCAAAACTAATGCGATAAAACCGCAACCACTATCGAAAGCAGTGTGTCTTTTGTTATCTAGTAACTGTTAAAGTTAAGAATATAAGGCGTTGCGCTGCGACCTACAGGTCGGAAGACGTGATCGATATCAGTCGTGAAATTCTCCAAATTAAACTCGGGGCCGCTTTGAGAGGCCTGCATTATACGTCCCAAAAGGTACGCTACATCTACGGCGGCCAGACGCCTGTAGGGTATTACTACCCCAAAATCGTCTCTATCACTATCATCTGACCCGAACAAAAGGGCCAATCACGTCCTGGTTTCACGTCCCTCACTGATCTGAAGGGTAAACTCCACAATACGTTCAACCATGCGCCGCAGTCGTGTTCGAAGCCATTACTATACATGACTTGGGGATCGATCCTGACTACGTATCGATTTCTAGTCAGGGGTGGGGTGGTGGTGACGCTGCGCACCAATTCGAATAATATGCTACTGTCTACAGTTTGCTGCTTTGCTGTCGAGGTGAAGGGCATGGACGGTATTGAATGGGGGTAAGTGGGTAGTTTTATTTGTAGATGGCGCTACTGAAGGGGGCGTACCATAATACGTGGAGAGTTTCGGTTCTATTACTGTGATTCTAACGGTCGACGATTTTATCCGCTTTGACGTTGAAGGTATTTCACCGATGTTGTCATGCACCCGCTTTCTTTTCGAATTGAAGAGTGAGGGTGCTACGTTTGTCACTGCTTATGGTTCGCTGGCGGGGTTGGAGTCTGTAGTCTCAACTACACTATCGTCGCCATCACCAGCAATATCTATGATAGGGACATGTTGCTGGTACAGTACCTCATCCTCGCCATCGATCACGGTTCTGGGGAAGAAGAAAAACAATATTGTAGAACAGGGGTGGGGAAACCCTCGCCCGCGGGCGAAATTTCGCCCACGAGCTAATTTCAATTCGCCCGCTTAGGTATTTATTATTTACTAAAAATTATTTATTTACAGCCCAGCAAATAGCTTTTTAAAATACATCTTATATACAGCGTGTCCCAAAGAAATGTATACCCACTTTGTTCGATAATACCAGCTATGAGGATAATAAATATATTACTTTTTATATGTTTTTTAATAAAGAATTTTCTCCTGAATCTAAATATGTAATTATTTTTATTAAAAATTGAAAAACAAAAAAGTTACAGATGTTTAAATTATAATTATTATTTTCGAGACTTCATGTGCGATATTTTCTAATATTTTTGCACGTATACGAGATAAGTTTGAAACCGACGGCACTGTGCAAAACTTACAAAAACAACGTTCTGGAAGACGTCGAACATCTTAGATAAAGTGTCATTTAACCATGGAATTTGTAAATGTTTTGAATTAACTAATAATTACAACATTTATGCTTCAATATCAACACTAAACATAAGTATCTCAAAACAGTCGGTTAAAATATTAGAAAATATCGCACATGAAGTCTCGAAAATAATAATTATAATTTAAACATCTGTAACTTTTTTGTTCTTCACTTTTTAATAAAAATAATTACATATTTAGATTCAGGAGAAAATTCTTTATTAAAAAACATATAGAAAGTAATATATTTATTATCCTCATAGCTGGTATTATCGAACAAAGTGGGTATACATTTCTTTGGGACACGCTGTATATAAGCTTAAAATTTGCCAGACGCCCGCAGAGGTGTTTATGTTATCGATTTTCGCCCTTGGTACTGAAAAGTTTCCCCACCCCTGTTGTAGAATATAAGGAGCAACACTTAAAATTTTGTTATTTCGTAAATGTCCCATTTAGGAAGATGTCGTGTTAGAGATGGATTCTGAAGAAAAATTCAGGTTCACAAGCCCTGTAACCTATGCATTATAACCGGTCCTACAGGCTGTGGCAAAACCGTGTTTGTGCACAAAATTTAAGAACAGATTCTCCTTATCTTTAATGATTTTAAGCATAAAGTCATATGGTGCTATTCAATACCAAGCTGTATTCAACGAATACCAAGATGATATTTTGTTCCACAAAGGTGTTTATGATGTTAGTTCTATAAAGGGTGATGAGCACACGGTTATTGTAATTGACGATCTCATGTTAGAAATGGACAGAATGTCTGCCGAGACATTTACAGTATTCTCCAACGATCTTAACATAAGAATGTTCTTCACCAATAAAAACCTGTTTTTCAAGAATAGATACATACGTGATGTATCGCTAAATACACAATATCAAGTCTTATTCGCGCAACGTAGGGATGTGGCACAAATTGGGGTATTGGCCAATCAAATATTCCCGAATCAGCGTAAGGAATTTTTGGAAGTTTTAAAGAAGTTACAAGTCAGAAGGTCATAAACCAAATATCCATAACGCTAAGATATGTGACCTTCTAAGCGCATGAAACCGGTCGTGGACTTATTTTTTAAAAACTAATATAAGGTAAATCTGGTACAGCTACCTCTCATAGGTGATTGTACAACTGAAGTGGAAGGCTGCATTAACAGTTGCTATGGCCCATTTTTTTCACCCCCACAGTTTGGAGTGCTACAAATCCGAGGTAAATCTATTTGATGTGCCTCCAACGCAAACAAGTATTGTGGAGACCGAATTCGTCACAGTTCATCCTCTCAACGCCTTTGGGTCAACGACAGCGCCTATACAGTTCATGATTTGTTTGTCAGGGAGTCATTTTTATGACCTTTCAACGTGTTTCTTTACACTAAACTAAGAATTGCACATTCGGATGGCACAGATTGTGAAGAGGGTTATGCAATATTCCCCGAAAACAACTTCCTACACACGCTAATAAGTCAATGTGATGTGTACCTAAACTAAACTAACGTTTCACCTTACGCTAGCTATCATCATTATAGAACCTATTTAGAAACCGTTTCAAACTTTACGAGAGTCGCAAAAGAGACACATTTAGCGGCTTAGGGTATTATACCCCCGAATTGATGGACAGTGTGAAAAGTAAATTTAAGAATTCTAAAAAGAAAATTTACGATTGCTACGCAAGGTTGCACTCTGATTTTTTGTCAGAAGATAAACTGCTTTTAAACGGTGTTGAAATAAGAATCAAAATTACATGTACAGACCCCGAGATATGTTTAAATCTGGATGAGGGTAGCGAGCAATCTGTCAAGCCTACTGTTGTACACATTTTAGGTACATTTCTTAGAGTTTAACGCGTGAAGTTATCCGCTACCAAGCAGCTGGAAATTGAGAAGCGCTTGTTGAAAGATACAGTTAAATATCCAATGAGACGCGTAATTTAAAAACGCATCCAGTCACGGCGGGTGTAAATACCAAGCAGATAGAAAATGTGTCCTTGTGTATTCTCCCACAGCGCGTCCTTATCGGGTTGCTTGACCATAAATCTATGGTTGGTGAGTATAAGAAATCGGCCTTCAAACTCCAAAATTTCGGCTTGAAAAGCATAAATTTACATATTAATGGCGGATCGTTTGACGGAGCTTTGGAAGTGAATTACTCTAAAGGAACCGAGTTTTCTTTGTTCACGCTCATACCACAATCTATTCCGCGATATTAATGGTTATGATGTATTTCGTTCGGATGTCACTATAGACGAGTTTATAAATGGAAGCACATTGTTTGCTTTTGATCTATCGGCTGATCAGTATGGTAACGTGAGAACACATATAAACCCCCAGTTACACGGCAGTCTTCGTGTAAGATTTGAATTTGGTGAAGCATTAGCCAACCCGATAAGTGTACTGTTTTACTTGGAATTCAGAGCATCATCGAGATTGACCGTTTCAGAAGTGTATATGGTGATTTTTAAAAAATAATGGATGAAATGACGATACGCGAGGTTATGATGCAGGATTATTTCACGCGAAACATGTTCGCCGGGACTTATGTAAAAAATGAAAAATTTAAAGAACCGATTACGAAAAAAAATGCCGCATTTATATCAAACATCGGCTCCCTTGGTAGCCCGGGTACCTACTGGTTCGGGATATTTGTTAGAAATAGAGAATGTGTCTCTTGTTATGACTCTTTAGCACCACAATTATGGCTCGACCCCGTAGTTATGGGGTTTATAAAACAGTTACGATATCAAAGTTTTTATCACATGTGTGCAGACATCATTGCCTCTGCTTTATTTCATTTCTAGCTCGTGGGAACAGCTATTCAGATTTCTTAAAAACGCTGGAGTTGTGCGATTATGACGGTAATAATAACCTTATGTTTAGGGAGGTAGTTAGTAGATTTCCACTTGTAAGTGAAGCAGACACGCGTATTGTATAAAATGAGAACATCTGTTTATATATATATATACAACCTATGTACCGTCGCAATAAGCGAGATCTGTGTGTTAAAATTACGCTAAGTTAATTTATATCAATGTAATAAAAAAATCTTGCCCCTAATTTTATATCCTCTAAACTCTATATATAATGTGTAAAAAATTATTGTCACTCCTATATGTACGATAAATCTTTGAAGCCAATATTACGTAAAAAAAAAATCTTGTATACAGTAAACAGAATTATGCATTAATTTATAAATATACTTAAAATGTTACCCTTGGTTTTATTATTTAATAAAATGTTCAAAATACTTGCTTTATTCTTACCACGACCCACATACACACACGTACAAGAAAAAATAATAAAAAACTTGCATCGTTTCACCAACGATCGCACATTCCCAGGAAATATCTTCGCGTAATGTTACCTGGTCGTACCTAAAAGATAAAATATTAACGTAAGCCACCCTTTATTATTTTCAAAGAATAAAGCGAGAGATATTTGTTATCGTTATTATTCCATAGGATGACGAGAGAGATATTTATTATTTTTATTTCACAGAATAATGAGAGAGAGAGAGAGAAAGAGATTTTAAAATAAAAACAGATTCTTACCAGGTAAGGTCGACTGTTTGTGCTTCCAATGTTCGTTCATACTGTAGCATACAACGTAGCAGAACCGCGTCGGGCCTTTAAAATAAAAAAAATTAATAAATATCTTACATCTAATTTTACATGTCTTAAAACTGTATATATATATATATATATATATATATATACAGTTTTAAGACATGCAAAATATATATAATATACATGACGTGGTTTTATACTTTATTTTTAAGGTGTGATTTATACATTTATTTTAGCCTGTTTTCCTTTAAACCACATTACAGGGTGAGTCAAAAGTCTCCATACATAGGCAAAATGGTTATGATAAATAAATGATTATTTATTTTTATTTTTTTGCAGGTGATGTGCTGAGATGCCTTTGTCCCAAGAAGAGCGTATAGAGATCATTCTTCTGGCAGGATCAGGAAGCTGTCGCAAGGATGCCGAGGATTTTAACAGGAGACATGCCCCCGGCAGGCACATCACACACGACACCGTTGCCAAACTCATTGAGAAGTTCAAGAAGACTGGAAGTGTTGCAGACCAACCGAGAAGTGGCCGTCCACGAACAGCCACCGATGAAGGCACAACGACCATGGTGCTGGCAGCGTTCTCAAAGAGTCCCCAAAAAAGCACTCGACCGATGTCTGCAGAATGTGGTGTCAGCCAGAGGAGTATCGTCCGCATTATGAAAGAGCACAGATGGCATCCATACAAAATGCAAATGTTGCAGTATCTTAGCGAACACGACCCAGACAGGCGGCTGGAATTCTGAGAATGGGTAAGAACAAAAGTGGACGAAGACACGGAGTTCTCGGCTGGCATCCTGTTTTCAGATGAAGCCAACTTTTATGTTCCTGGAGAAATTAATCGTCAAAACGTACGTTATTGGAGTGATGACAACCCGCACTGGATGAGTCCCTCAAAGACGCAAGGCGCTGGAAATGTGATGGTGTGGTGCGGGATATGGGGCAACACAATTGTTGGCCCTTTTTTCATTGACACCAATCTGAATGCCGAAATGTATCTAAACATGCTGCAAGACAGTCATTCCGTCCCTGCTGAACGAGGACGGGGGATTTCTAGCGTACTTTCAGCAAGACGGGGCGCCACCCCATTACGGTATCTGCGTGCGCCAGTGGCTGGATCAGCAGTTTCCGGGTCACTGGATTGGCTGCCGTGGTGCCGTGGAGTTGCCTCTGAGGTCCCCAGACCTCACCCCCCTTGATTTTACTTGTCGGGGCACTTGAAGGCCATGGTGTATCAGGTGAAAATACAAAACACGGACCACCTAAAGGAACGCATTCGTGATGCGTGTGCACGCATAACACCAGACGTGTTAACGTGCGTTTGCCATGACTGGGAGGAACGCATCCGTATGTGCATTCAGTGTAATGATGCCCACATAGAGCATTTTTGTGACTTACAAGTGATTGCATAATAAAGTGACCATTTTTCCCCTGTATGGAGACTTTTGACTCACCCTGTATATAAATTTAGCCCAAGGTTATTTAATATATATAAATAACTTGCTATATATTCTTATTCTCTGTCAATCCGTGTAGGGGAATAATTGAAAACTCTTTTACAAAAATAATATATTCATCACAGACTTTCTAAACCAATTACAGTGCAAAATGAAACTTTTGACAGTAATGAAATTTTGTCTATGAAGGACGCTTCATGATAAGATAATTAAGTGAAAATGCACAAGCAATTTAAATTTGACTGTTTCACAAGTTTAATCTACAGTTGGTAGTTATTTAACTTAATACAGCCGTATTGTAATACGCAAGGCCATTAAAAATGAATGAACGCATACATACTACAATTTTGATTTAATTATCTTTAGAGTAACAGTTGTTTCTCTCTCCGGCCTTTTGACCGTACATAATCCAGTTTCATAGAATGATTTAAATCCTATCTGCTTATTTGACCATTTCAATAAAAATGAACTTTGACATCAATTACTTCTTTAAAGAAAAGATATTCGAGACAACTGACCTTTGTCTTAAGAATTCTTAGATTCAAAATTAATACAATACAAGACAATTAAATGAAATGGTATAATGTATAAGATAATAGAATTAAAGGTGAATGTACAGTATAATTTCAACAATTACAATTTGTCAGCTACTTATCTTACAGCCGTAACCCCCTTTAAATGGGATTAATTTATTCTAATTACATTCGTTATCCACCTTCTCATTCTTATTACAATAAACACAAACTTTAAGGAGAGACGTTTGCCTTGAGTTATTCAAGCTAAGTCCGTTTTGCTATACTCTTATAGGGTGAACTAATTTGAGCCATTTCACTTTTTGTGAGCCACACATTTTCTCTGTTATATTTTGGGGAAACTAATTTTGTGACTTTTACTTCAAATTTCATTTGGAGGCTTTTCCGACTTCACAGTTTCACGTTCAGAGAGGCACTGCCCCTGTGCATTCCTTATTGTTTCAATTTGGCATCTTCCGCTTTGAATTTAGATCATAATCGAAGAATTAAATCCCATCTTTTAACAAACATAATATTATGCTACGTTATTCCGCAATAGATAAACTGTAACTTTATATAAATTTCATTCTCGTTCTCCGTTTTAATAAAATTTGATTTTTTAACGACAACTCCTTTTTACTCGACCTCTGATGACCCTTTGCCGCTCTAGGCTGCCAAGCGCATACCCAAATAAGATTCTCCCCTTGATTCATTTTATTTTTAAGAATTATTAACCTTTCAGGTGTAAATTTAACATGCCATTAAACTTGTTAATAATGTAACACTCTAATTCTGACGGAGTTTTCTTCTTTTATACATAATTGAACGTTAAATTTTATAACGCTTTCTTTCTTTGTTTGACGTGAAACGCGGAAACCCACGTGCTTTCACACAACTGGATTTCTTTATTTTAATGTAATAGGCAATTGAATTCGTCTTTTTCCCTAAATTACACGAGTATTTAACATGTATGCATTTTAATTTCATGTACTTAAGAAATTATAAACTGTCCTTTCAGAAACACCCGAAACCATACAGGAATGCACCCCCGCCACTTTGACGAACAATAATGCTTTAATTGTTTGTTTGAGCTTCGCTTCCCGTTTGGTGTTACACCTATAAATTCATTCTGTTTGCATGATCAATTTTGTGTGGGTTAATTTATAATCAGGAATTAATTAACCTTATTACATTATTCCCATACATAACAATATACACTAAGCGGCAGGAAAATCGGCTCACTTGGAATATCGCGAAAAGCAAAAAAATGGACAAGCTTCTGTTTATAAAAGTTTTAAAATTCGAAAATTTAGTCTATGAGGATACAAAAAATCTTCAAACACGTGCTTAATACAATTTATTATAAAGAAAATACTGTACAAAAAATTGTAACAAAAAACAACGACTTCGACAAAAACAAAAAATTAAAAAAAAAAAAAAAAAAAAAAAACAACAACTTGTGATCCAGGGTTAATAAGAGGTGTTGCCTCCCCTAGCTTGAATGACTGCAGCAATTCGTCGATTCATCCCATGAATGAGATCGGCGATCACAACCTGGGGGATTCCCTCCCACTCTTTAGTTAAAGATTGTTGTAGCTCCTGTAGAGTGTTAGGGGATACTAGACGAGCCCTAAGACGCAGCACCATCGTGTCCCAAAGATGTTCTATGGGGTTCAGGCCTGGACTTCAGGAAGGCCACTCGATTCGAGGAATTCCAGCTTCGTCAAGGAAATCCCGAACGGCTCTTGCCGCATGGGGTCTAGCGTTATAGTACTGTAGAAGGAAGTCTTCGCCAACGAAAGGAGCAAAAGGGACCACATGCCCCAGAAAGATCTCTTCCACGTATCTTGCGGATGTCAAAGACCCACCACCACCAACAACGACGAGCTCTGTGCGCGAGTTTGAAATTATACCACCCCAGACCATGACTGAACCTCCTCCGAAAGCAACCCTCTCCGTAAAAGTGCACGGGGCGAATCTTTCTCCTGTTCTTCTCCACACTCTTTTCCGTCCATTGGATGTACGAAGATTAAATCTTGATTCGTCCGTGAACAATACTCGTCCCCATTGGACCATAGTCCAATTGACATACTTAAGAGCGAAAGCAAGACGAGCATTGGGGTGGTGTGGGAGCAATTTCAGGCCCATTGCTGGACATCTAGCATCTAAGCCACTTTCCATAAGTCTCCTAACGGTTCGCTCCGATACACTGACGTCTCGAGAACTTTCCAGCTCAATGCGGACGTTTGTGGCAGTCAAGCGACGATCTCGCAAAACGCTCAAGACGATGAAACGATCGTCACGGGCGGATGTGCTGCACAATCTTCCAGATCCTGGTCTTCGGGTGTACTCTCCTGTCTCTACATAACGTTGTTAGACACGTCGAACCGTTGTTCTTGGAATTCCTAGCGCATCGGCGACGTAACGCTGGCTCCGACCATCTTTAATTAGGGCGACGACTCCTGCGACGTTCACGGCACTCAAATCCATTGTAAATGTCCAATTCTGAAACCCAAAAGAATTAGAAGTCTATCTGTTACTAAACGCAAATGCCTACTCCCACTAGTGGAAGAAAAAAGTGGCACAGCATTCTAAGAGCAAGTGAATGTCAGACTGTAGAATTCTTAAAAGAAGTCGAAAATTCGTTACAGCTAGTGTGTTCGCAGCTGACGTTGTTTTGTCTCGTTATTTGGTTGCCTCATAGACTATATTTTCGAATTTTAAAACTTTTATAAACAGAAGCTTGCCCACTTTTTTGCTTTTCGCGATATTCCAAGTGTGCCGAATTTTCTGCCGCCCAGTGTATATATATAATTATTTATATATATATATTAAGCAAAAATGTGACGTTTAAGCTAAATGAACTTAATAACTGTGGCACAATCAGTTTATAAAATGTAACATATACCTTTTCAAATACAAAATAAAATCTTGGCTTTTTTAAATAAACAAATGTTGGAAATACCTGGGTAATTCAGCATGCGCACACGCGCACACGTACAAGAATAAAACTTATATTGTTTCACCAACGATCACGCAATCATTGGAAATATGTTCGTGTAATACCATCTCGGGTCCCCCAAAAAAGAAAAAGTATTATTGTAAGCCCCGCTTTATTATTATTTTCTTAGGATAAAGAGAGATATTTATAGAAAAAACGGATTCTTACTCGGTAAGGTCGATGGTTTGGGGTTCCAGCCCCAACGTGCCCTCATACTGTAGCATGCAACAAAGTAGATCTGCGTCAGGTCTTTAAAATAGAAAAAAATAAAAACTATTGCGTCATTCATTTCAAAAGAGGTTTTATGTAAGAGAAAAGTTGCACGAGCTATTGAGATACACCCTTTACCCTTTCACTCACTGGGTAGACAATTGTGTAGCTGAAAAATAAACCATATTGGTTCTTATATAACCACACATAAAGGCAAATTTCTTTTTTACCCAATGTCATAATTCGTGAGCGAAAGGGTTAAACAATAGGCTGTTTTCGAATTACATACTAATTACATAACGTAATCGGCACTGCTGGAGTCGGGGTGAGCGCCAACTCATGTGAATCTTGTAGCAGCGCGTACTTTAGTACTTGACTCGAAAATACGCAGCCATTGCCCATGCATCCCATCAAAAGAACGCACGCATTAGCACTGTAAAATAACGATGTATACGTAGAGAATAGGTATTATATATATAGATAGATAAAAATAGCTACTCACACTGTGTCACCGCATAGATACAGCTCTGTCGTTGTTTATTCGCTGAGACATTCGTGTATGGTAGAATCGGTCCTTCAGATAAAACAATAAAGTGCAAGAAAACTTCACAAAAAGCACACTTCTATATAAATGATGACACAGGATAAAAAGATTCTATATATTTCACTCAGAGCACTATTGAATAAGTTCATTTGTGTAGAGCACAATATACAGTATACCACGTAAAAGAACTCGCATGATGATATTGGGATATCCGTCCGACTGCATTCTTGCTTATAAGTTTGTACGCACCAATGAAATGCTCCCCTAACCTGAAAATGATTCGCATATGCCCCTGCCACACCTTTTATAGGACAGGGGAGAAGGCTTCTCCTAGAATGGGACATGTTGAAAAAAGACTTCCCCCTTCCGCACACTTTCAGAAACCAAAACACTCATTGGTTGAACGTGTTTTAGTCGGCGGATTCTGAACGACGTTTAGTGGGAGGTCCTTAAGGTTTTACCAAGCCGAGAGAGAGAGAGAGAGAGAGAGAGAGAGATGGTTTAGAATTTAATAGATGTACGTAGAAAATGTATTTTACGTACAAGTCTTTTTCAGAACAGCGAGTGTGTGTGTATATATATATATATATATATATATATATATATATATATATATATATATATGGGATGAATTTCACAACTAAACACGTGAAATGAATGAATGCTGCAAACCCACAAGGAAAAAGAAAAACGATTCCAAGGCCTTTCGTGTATTCAGAGCTACACCTCGTCATTCCCTGACGAGGTGTAGCTCTGAATACACGAAAGGCCTCCTTGGAATCGTTTTTCTTTTTCCTTGTGGGTTTGCAGCATACATATAATATATATATATATATATGTGTGTGTGTGTGTGTGTGTGTGTATTCATAAAATGTCAGAGAATATTTAAACATTTCCATGTCTGTAAATTATCTATCACTATATTAGTTTGAAAAAGAGAGTTAAATCTATGACATTTTTCTATAATTTACCGAAAGAATACTTGGAAAAAAAGCTGGAATTTACTTTAATGTATTGAAAGGAAACATATTTCTAAGTAAATGTATATATTTGTATTCTTAGTAAGTGAACTGTCATTGTATTGTTAATATTTTTCATAGGGCTACGATTTGTCTATATGCTTTTCGACTGTGGTCGGTCCTTAAAACTTTCAAGTCATATATTAGTGCCAGAGATAGTATTCAGAGAGAGAAATTAGGGCCTGCTGGAAAACATTTATAGAATCAACATATTTAATTTATAACCCCATTAAATAAAATTCCATTTTCTGTATTACAAATGCCCATACAAAATGGCCTTTGCACTACTTGGGGTAACATTGTTAAAATGAAACTGTGGGTTTCTATAAGCACATACAGGGTGTTTCTAAAGTAACCATCTATTTTGGTGAAATAGGGGGATTTTAAACAATTGTTATATTGGCATAATGGTATGTGCATTGTTATACAAAATTCATGTATTTATAATATTTCAATTGCTTTACACGATTTTTTGTTAATTATTTTATTTTATTTTCAGACCCATATCAATGATGATGAATGTGCAAGAACAGGTTTATGTAGTAACATGCAGGATAAAAGGCATGAAGTGCAATGAAATTAGAGAAAAGTTTGAGAGAAGGTTTCGTAAAACAGGCCCTAGAGACCAGGCTATTCGCGAATTAGTAAACAAATTTATGAGGACTGGATCTGTGCATGACGAGCGTAGATCTGGACGGCCAAGAAGATCTCACGAAAGAATCGAATCTGTTCAAGAAGCATTCGAAGAGGATCCACAATTATCGATTCGGAGGGCATCCCACAGATTAGAAATTCCACAAACAACGGTTTACAGAATTCTACGTTATGATTTAAAGAAAAAGCCATACCACATTCAAGTGTTCCACAACTTACAAGAAGAAGATTATCCACGAAGAGCAACAATGTGTGCCGAGCTTACAAATATATATATATATTTTCATGTTTTAAAGGTGTTTTTTTTATAATTCATATTATTTCGCAAAATAGATGGTTACTTTAGAAACACCCTGTATAACATTTCTATGTCCTTCAAACATCTATCACTACAGTATATCTCGTTTAAAAAGATGGAGTTAAATCTATGACATTATTATATACTGTAATTTACCGAAAAGAATACTTAGAAAAAAACGCTGGTTTCATTTTTATATATTGAAAACAAATATATTTTCCATAAAGCACTAATAATATTTCTAATTAAACGTATATACTGTATTTTTTATTCTTAGTAAGTGATCTGTCATTTCGCGTTTAATATTCTACGCATTATAAACTGCTCTTAAACTCAGCATGTAACTGATGGTTTATTTACTTGAAAGAAATAAAAACAATGTTTTCGATTAAAAATGTTTATTTAAAACGTATTCTTCGGTATTACAGTACTTTGAAATGAATTTGACACGCATTAGGTTTGAATATATAATAATAATAATAATAATCATAATAATCATAATAATAATGGGAAATTATTTGATTTAGATTCAATGTCTGATTACAGTAATAGTAATTCAATAAAGATAGAGAAAATTGTTGAAAATTGTTTATCATACATATTCTACGATTTTAAAATAAATATACTGTATGTTTATAGATATTACAGTTTTTATTTTGATTCGAATGGGAGTATTACATCTTTATCTTTTTGTTTTCTAAATTTCGTTTTTACACTAGAGTGTGAAACGAAATGGGAAGATATCAGAAATGTACGCGCGAGTCAGATGGGTGATGTGCTTCCTTCCTTAAAATCTGTCTCTAGGAGGCTATATCCTGGACGGATTATGTTCACCTGTGTTTTTCGGGCGAGCTATCAGAGGCGCGTGTCGCACTTTAGTGTTACAAGCATAAATATACGGGTTAAGTTTGGTGTAAATTGAGATGCACCTGTGTTACGTTACAGGCAAATATATTAGGTGTTCGAATTACATGAGCTGTTTTAAGTGTCCTTGTCCAGCTTTGACACTAACGTGATAAATACATATGTGCTTCGGTTGAGATATCCGACGAACTTTTCTTTAATTGATGGGATTATTTTCTGTGTTCAGTTTTGGAAGATTTAAACGCGAGCCTTCATAGCAAACACTCTTTTCGCAAGATAAAGAGAGAGTAAATTATTTTAAAATAAAACTGGATTTGTTTCCTTAATCTGATGTGATAGGACTTGTATATTCTGAATAAAGTTGTTATAATTCTTTTGGTTTGAAATTGGTATATTATTTATGGATGAAGTAATTGTGTGCTTTAATTGGTTTTAAATGCAGAATTACAGTAAATTATTTTAAAATAAAAACAGATTTACGTTTCCCTGATCTGAAGTGTAGTAGGACTTGTATAATTTAGGGCGGATCAAAAATGAGGTTTTTAAACTTTTTTTCGAAATTCAAATATGGCTAGTGCGGAAAATATGTGGGTGCTATAGATAATGACTGTTCATAAATATTAGTCCTGCGAAATTATATCTTCAGGTGCCACAAAGCCGTCGAAAAAAGTGAAATATAATGATTTTCTTATATTCTGCATTAGTACAATAACTGAAACTTACTTGTTATTATTATATATTAAGTGTTCCAATTACCAAAATAGTTACTGAATTACGCAGCTCTTAGTTTATTTAGATCAATGTTCTTTTGATTAATGATCTAAATAATCCAGAACTCACCACGAGGAGGTGGCTGCGTGTCGAGCTCCACCCATGCCCTCCGAACCACCCATCCTTGCGCATGTTTTTTCTATTAACGTTTTATTTAAACTTTATATTCAGCTTTACTTTCGAATGATGGCATTTTTTTACGTGACCGAAGTGTTGATCTTATGAAGCCATCTCGCGCGTTCAATCCAAATACTTTTGATGATGCTTCAGTCACTAATTTTACCATTCTTTCTACTACTTGTGTATGACAAGGGAATTTCTCGAATGGAGGGGTACTCTTGTTTTCTATGAATTCTTCAATCTCATTTTCTGTCAGGTGTCTTGTCACAGGTGGTTCAGTGACAATGCATTTTTGCCAATTAATTAAATCAGTATAATCAGTAGCTTCAAATTGAATAACAGGTACTGTGAAACGCCTCACAACTTTTTCCTTGTTTGTTTGCCTTGCTTTCTTTATTCGCCTCCACGCTAATTCTCTTATGGCGCTGCGGTCATCTTGAATCATTGATGCTAGAATATTTTCTGGATTTGCAAAAAATGCATTTCTTTGTATGACAGGGTTTACAATATCCTTTACTTCGTCATTCAGTGTTCTTGTTAGTTCAATAGTTTTTGAAAACATGTTTTGAGCCATTGACAAAAGACGTACTTTGCTTAATAGAAAACCACATTGGGATGTAGACCTTCATTATAAAAGAAGCAATGTTCATGAGGTTCTCAGATGGACTTACAGTTGAAACGTATAGACGAAGCAAACGATTTGCTGTAGTCAGCCATCGTGAATGTGCCATTTTGCCTGGACTACGATGAGCAAGATCTGGAGAGCAATATCCCTTTGTTATGGCCTGATAAATATCAAT
This sequence comes from Bathynomus jamesi, assembly GCA_023014485.1. Classification (NCBI taxonomy): domain Eukaryota; kingdom Metazoa; phylum Arthropoda; class Malacostraca; order Isopoda; family Cirolanidae; genus Bathynomus; species Bathynomus jamesi. The sequence continues at coordinate 806,668 of JAJOZX010001334.1, forward strand.
TAGATATTTTTCGTCGGTGCTAAGATCTTCACAGTCTACAGTTGGTTCCTCAGCATCAATCCTTTCAAACTCGACAATAGGAAGACTCTCACAGTTCTCTAATTCCCTGCCAATAGGACCGGTGAATCAGCGGGGGCCAGATGTTTTTCCATCCAGCTTTGCAACTAAATGGCGTAATGGCAATTCATTGGCATGGAGCTGGCACACTAAATGTTGAACTGGCTTCTTCAGCTTCAATTCTATAAGCCTTATAACGCCTCCCTTTTCTCCAGTGTTGACTGCTGCACCATCGCATCCAATGGCAACAAGGTTTTCCAGGTTCATGTCATTATTTCCAATATACTCAAACATTCCTTTACATATTTCTTCAGCTGATCCAGAATTCACAGAATAATGGCCCAAATAATCTGAACTAGGTTCTCTCACTAAAGTGATATGTTCTTCTGTTACCTTCTTCTGATATACTTTGGACTCTTTTTTTTCTTGGAAGAGTGTAGAATCTTTTCGACCATCAAAATAGATTCCTCTGATTGGGACCTGATTTTGATCTTTCATAATTTCTGATCTCTTCTTTTGTCTTTCTCTTCTGATTTTACTCCTATCCACTACTTCAGATGTATTGTCAATAGAAACTTCTCCAATATCTTGCAATACTGCACTAACAATGAATGCTGCAGCTCGATCTGAAACTGCAGTCCTGTCACAAGCAGTAGCCACTGAAGGTAGATTTGTAGTTTTCCTTTTCTTGAATAATTGTTCTTCAGGTTGTTCGAGCTTTCTCTTCGAGCTAACTGGCTCTGGAAATGTATCGTCTGATATTTCGCCAGATTCACTTTCACTATTTGATGTCGATGATGATAATTCAACATTTGTATCCTGCAATTTCTCCTGTGAAGATTCTTTGGTGAGCCTCACAGCTTCTTTTTGCTTTCTTAGCAACGTAGATGCTTTTTTCTTTGAGAGTGTAATATCTACTCTATCAATAAACAGTTTTCTTTCACTCCTTTGATCTAAGAGGAACGTCACTTCTTCCTTTGGAACCGTTTTTTTCTTTGGGACAAGAACATTGTGTTAGTACTTTGCACTTGCACGCTGCAATGTCAAAAAGTTTCGTGTGTGCTTCTTTTTAGAACATATCAATCTTTGCTTTGTAAGCTTCAGAATTTTTTCTGCTTTGGTATGGCTTCATAATGACACGATACTTTTCGTGGTAGCTTCTGAACATTGTTTCAATTCGCCTGTCTGACAGAATTGGGACGGAAGCACTTTCCCAAATTGTTTTCAATTTATCAACAACTTGTTCTAATATTTGAGATATTGAAGGATCTTTATTAGTATTCTGTTTCAAATCGTTTCTTAAAAACAAGTAATATTTAAAAACTCCTTCGTATGTAGGAAGATTCCTGTGCCACAAATCTTCCCCCATACCAAACATGGGGCACTCAGTTGAGGCCCTGGTTGATTTTGCACAAACTCGAGACATTTTGAAAGTATACAAATCTGAAAAAGAAAGAGCTAATATCAATTATACGTTAATTTCAGTTAATAGTACATGGCAAACTTAGGGCAACACAATACAGAAATGCAAAATATATAAGAAATATAGTTTAGACTATCTGAGTAACGCCAACAACAGAACACCCACCTGCTACGAGAGCGACAGCTACACTGAACCGAGGTACTCACGTGACAGCTGAGTGAGCTGACTATAGAAAACTGTTTTTAGAGAATAGAAACTTTTTTAAAGGTTGACTGAGCTATTTTTATACAAGTGTGAATAAATTCTTGTCTATTGTGCATCGTGGACTCTTCTGTAATTATTGGTTAAAATCTGCTTTTTTCAATTTTTTTCAATATTGAAGGTCATTGTGGCACCTGAAGATATTAATGTTATGATTTTAAATTTATACCAGCTTATTTCCTCACTACTCCACACATTTTCCATACTAGCCAATTTGAAAATTCGAAAAATGAGTTTTTCACTCCGCCCTATATGTATATTCTGTATAAAGTTATAATTCTTTTGGGCTGCAGCAGAAAATAAAAAGGGTGCATGGAATTAACTTTATTAATTCCAAAAATATTTGTTTAATATATATATATATATATATATATAATATATATATATATATATATATATATATATACCCCGATTTGTGACTATATATACAGTATATATATATATATATATATGCATATAACTGCAATGACCACGCAGAAACGTTCCTTAATACCTATGTCGTTTCTATTCATTTATATACTGCGTGGTCATTGCAGTTATATGCGCATATTCACGATTTGCGAGGGTGCCCTCTCAGGGCATTGGTTTCTGCCCTATGTGGGAGAATTTCGATTTGTGATTAATTGAGGTTCGTAGCATAATGGTAGCGCGTCCAACCGGCAATTGGAAGGCCCTGGGTTCGATTCCCAGGCGGTTCGCCTCATTTTTCATTTATTCGTTATCTCTCCTCCTCGTGTGCAGAAACGTTCCTTAATACCTATGTCGTTTCTATTCATATATATATATATTTAATTACACCAACCCGCAAGGAAAAAATATAAAATTAATTATAAAACAGTATTTAAAAAGGCTAATTAATTTCGGCTGGTCACAACCAACCTTTTTCAAAGCCATAAACTAATTAAAATATCTAAAAAAGTTATAAAACTTCCGTCCTGCGGAAGAGCTAAGGTTAAAATGACTGTGAAGGCATAAACACGGACAGAGATGGTAACTGTCGGTACGTCTGGCAGTTGGCAAAGGCAAACTATTGTCCAGATTTAAAACCTTCGAATTGAGAAATCTATAAGTAAAAATCAATCCTGTACATCTGGCAGCCGATCACGACCCGAAATTGCCCTAAAATATTTTAAAATGTTAAAAATAAAGCTATCCATATTATAGGACAACTTAATATTGGAAATGATAGGTTTAGAACAGTGGTCTCCAAATTTTTTTGATCACGCACCTTTTAATCAGCAAAAATAAATAACACGCACCCCTAATGAACATGAAGATTATATATATATATATTATATATATATACAGGGCGTCCCAAAAAAATGTATACACACTTTAACAGCTGATAGCTCAATTGATGTTTCTTTCTTTCCAAGTTAAACCCATTAGAATTAATAATGGCAGTCAGACTAAGCTTTGAACAAAGGAAATTCATTCTAAAATGCTACTGGAAGTGTGAAAACGCAGTTGAAGTGCAAAGACAGTTTAGGAGGGAGTTTCAAACAGATCCACCAACGCGACTTACCATCACTCGAATTAGAGATAAGTTTGAAGCCGATGGAACTGTTCAGAATGTCCACAAGAAGCGTTCCGGAAGACCACGGACATCGACAAGCCCCACAAAGCAAGAAAGAGTACTGGAAACGTATCACCAAAGTCCAAGAAAATCTGTGCGGCAAGCGAGTCGTGAGGTAGGAATTTCAGAATCATCTGTCCAACGCATTTTGAAGCGCTGTCAATGGAAAAGTTACATTCCAAGATTAGTCCATGCTATTAATGAAGATGATCCGGACCGAAGAGTGGAGTATTGCGAGTGGTACTTGGCACGATGTGGATGTGGATTGGAGGAAGGTGTTTTCGTAGAATACCCTCCGCGTTCAACAGACCTCACACCACTAGACTTTTTTTATGGGGATACTTAAAAGACAAAGTCTACGCTATAAAACCTGCAACAGTCGCTGAATTGAGAGCAGCCATTGAACGAGAATGCACACAAATACCAAACGAAATGTTTCGTGATGTTTGCGATTCCATTGCTTCGCGTTATCAGCAGTGCCTGGACCAGAACGGACGTCAGTTTGAAAACAGGCGTTGACAAAACAATTAAATAATGTCTGTAGATTCTATTACATTTTGAAAATGAAATGTATTTTAATAAACACTGCCTTTATAAGTATTTAAAGTGTGTATACATTTTTCTGGGACGCCCTGTATATATATATATATATATATATATATATATATATATATATATATATATATATCCATCCTTTCATTATTTACTAGTAAGTTAATAGTATACAACAGAAATACGATAGGGTGAAGATATACTTACCAATATAATTTAATGAGAACAATGTGGCTGACTGTGCTTCATAATTTCTGAAAATCTTCGTTTGACACTTTGTGATACAGCGATTCGAAGGTCCGGTTCCAAGTTCAGTTTATTTCGATTCTTGGTTTTAATACCTATCATAGCAGAAAAAGACACCTCACACAGATATGTAGATCCAAATGGAAGGAGCGCATCGTTCACTGCGCTTACTAAATCTGGGTATTCATTTTTTAATCCAATCCACCAATTGTGCACAGTTTTCTGTTGAAATTCGGTTCGTATCTTCCCTGATGTCAATCAACTGTTATTTTACAAAATAATGTGGCGATCTCGAATTGTGATATTTAGTTTGCTAAATTTTAATCGCAAGTAAGCGATATCGCGGATACAATCTCGCAAATCAAATTTTCTTCGCGCACCCGACTTTGGAGACCACTGGTTTAGAATCCTGGAAGTTAAAAATATGATTATGCTGTTCCCCATGCTGAACTAGGATACTATAAGTATTACCCGATCTCGGGTCACGTTTGTGGGTTTATGCACCGTTGGAAGCCCATATACTGTACAGTATATATAAGGAAGATGGGGCAAATAAAATTTAAATCTTTGAAAAAGTTCGGGAGAGTTTTTAAGGATTCTTCCCAACTCCTTATTAAAGGAAGCCTGGGAATTCTTAACTGGAGGATCATTGCTGACTTTGGAATAAACGGATTCATCAGCCGGTCACGACCCGAAATTGCCCTAAAATATATATAAAATATATATAATATATATAATATATATAATATATATAATGATACCCGCTGAACTTAGACTATTTGTTCTTCACCTTTTTAACGTTTTCACTTTTTGAGGGAGTCTTTTTACAACTATAAAAATGCTGTGATTAAAGGCCATAAAACAAAATTGCGGTTGAATTTTTTATATAATTGTCTAAATAACAAGATTTTACCTAAATCCTTGGCTTTTGGTTCTACTCAGTTTGACCCTTCAGATCCTTTTCCGCCTTGAGCTGAACACATTTTAATTAATAGGATTGACTCGGTTAAGTTTTCCAAACACCATGCTTTTTACAGGGTGAGAACCACGTTTGAGTCTTTTTTGAGAGCGATTAAACCTTTTCCTAATTTTAACAATTTTACACTTACGAAGATTTTAGATTACGTTCATTCTTGTAAGAATTTTTATTGATGTCAGTGAAACGAGACCTGGATTTGAAGTTTGATACACTATTCAGGGACAGTCCATGGTTTAAATTTAGCAATTTGGACTCGGTTGTCAATCTTACAAATGTACATCTTTTTGATCTGGAAAAGCTACCTTGGGGTTCGTATTAAAATTTTCCTTTACTGCGAATGCCAGTTGTTTGGTTAGCTTTTTAAGCTCGTTCGAGTACTTTGCCAAACACTGAACAGCCTCTAATCTTAATTTATTTACTTTGAAAGGATTTCTTTTAAATGAAATCCTTCACTAAATGCAAAAAACTTCACTTTTTTACGTGAAGGTCAAAATATGAGAATAAAAACCCACTCTAATAGACAGAGTTTATTTCCACGACAGTTTCGACGCCCACTGGCATCCTCCTCGGGTGGATACAGAAACACAAATGAAACAAAACAAGAGGGAAAAACAGTTCAGGGATCGACCGTTAAGAAATTCGCACCTAGGTTAGATTCCATTCTCTCGAGACAGGAGGGGCATTTTCATTAAGTACATTCGCACAAATTTTTTAAAAACTATCTTCCTGTTCTAAACATACAGATTCTATTATTTTTACATAATTATTACATTTATAATTAAATTTATTACATTTAATATTGCATAATTATTAATTACAGAAATTATAAATTTATTATTACATTGGTTATTACATTGTTGTTTATTATACAGAAATTATAAACCGAAAAAACGAATGAAAAAAGGCGATTAGGAAATAATCCAGAGACCATTGAGAAATTCGCACCTAGGTTAGATATCGTTCTCCCGAAACCCGAAGGGCATTTTATTACAGGGTCAGCTTATAACTACATTTCCACAAATTAAAAATATCTTCTTGTTCTATACATACAGATCCTAATGTTTTGACATAATTACTGCATATATTTATTTCCACATTAATTACTTCCATTATTACATTTACTAAAAGCGAGTAAGGAAACATTCCAATCCAGAGACACACACTTAGGTTCGAACACGTTCCCACGACTCCGTAAGGGATTTATTGACCAAGAATCTCATTAAAGGGTCTAACTTATAAGTACCTTCGCACAAATTAAAATTATCTACTTTTTCTATACACACAGATTCTATTATTTTTCTTTTGACATAATTATTACATTTATAAAGTACCTTACTTGATTCCCAATCTATAGCATGATTATTTTGGCTAGCGTGATAAAAAATGGCATTATTAGTATTACAACTTCTGAAGGCATATTTGTGTTCTTTGATACGGGTTTCAATATTTCTTCCAGTTTCTCCCACGTATACTAAATCACAACTTTTACAGGGAATGCTGTAGACACAGGCTTGTTCCTCTTTTGCAACGTTATTCCTAACCAATTTACTTTTCACGGTAGACGAATATTTGAACGCCAAAGCAAACTTAAATTCTTTCGTCAACGGTTTTACTCTTTCTAAGCCGGCAATGTAAGGCAAACTCACATATTGTTTTTGGTTAACTGAAGGTTCCCGAGGGGCATAAAAGATTTTCTGGCTTTAAAATACGCCTTTCTGATAAACCACTCAGGATATTTTAAATCCTTAAAAATGTTCCAAATCTTTGAATTTTCCGGATCCAGCAAATGTGGGCTACAAATCCTGAGTGCTCTTAGAAACATGGAAGAAATAATTGAGCTTTTAACCCCTTCATCATGATATGAAAAATAATGAATGTACGAATTACAATGAGTAGGTTTTCTATAGACCTTGAAATTGGGCTTTCCGCTTTCGTTAATGACCAAAACATCTAGAAAAGGTAATTGTTTGTCGTTCTCCCATTCATATTTAAATTTAATAGAGGGAACAAGATTATTTAATGACTGAAAGAAAGTGTCAAAGTTGTTCCAGTGGTCAGGCCAAAATGAGAAAATATCATCTACATAACGAAACCAAATTAGATTCCTGGGATTCCCAGGAATCTAATTTGGTTTCGTTATGTAGATGATATTTTCTCATTTTGGCCTGACCACTGGAACAACTTTGACACTTTCTTTCAGTCATTAAATAATCTTGTTCCCTCTATTAAATTTAAATATGAATGGGAGAACGACAAACAATTACCTTTTCTAGATGTTTTGGTCATTAACGAAAGCGGAAAGCCCAATTTCAAGGTCTATAGAAAACCTACTCATTGTAATTCGTACATTCATTATTTTTCATATCATGATGAAGGGGTTAAAAGCTCAATTATTTCTTCCATGTTTCTAAGAGCACTCAGGATTTGTAGCCCACATTTGCTGGATCCGGAAAATTCAAAGATTTGGAACATTTTTAAGGATTTAAAATATCCTGAGTGGTTTATCAGAAAGGCGTATTTTAAAGCCAGAAAATCTTTTTATGCCCCTCGGGAACCTTCAGTTAACCAAAAACAATATGTGAGTTTGCCTTACATTGCCGGCTTAGAAAGAGTAAAACCGTTGACGAAAGAATTTAAGTTTGCTTTGGCGTTCAAATATTCGTCTACCGTGAAAAGTAAATTGGTTAGGAATAACGTTGCAAAAGAGGAACAAGCCTGTGTCTACAGCATTCCCTGTAAAAGTTGTGATTTAGTATACGTGGGAGAAACTGGAAGAAATATTGAAACCCGTATCAAAGAACACAAATATGCCTTCAGAAGTTGTAATACTAATAATGCCATTTTTTATCACGCTAGCCAAATAATCATGCTATAGATTGGGAATCAAGTAAGGTACTTTATAATGTAATAATTATGTCAAAAGAAAAATAATAGAATCTGTGTGTATAGAAAAGTAGATAATTTTAATTTGTGCGAAGGTACTTATAAGTTAGACCCTTTAATGAGATTCTTGGTCAATAAATCCCTTACGGAGTCGTGGGAACGTGTTCGAACCTAAGTGTGTGTCTCTGGATTGGAATGTTTCCTTACTCGCTTTTAGTAAATGTAATAATGGAAGTAATTAATGTGGAAATAAATATATGCAGTAATTATGTCAAAACATTAGGATCTGTATGTATAGAACAAGAAGATATTTTTAATTTGTGGAAATGTAGTTATAAGCTGACCCTGTAATAAAATGCCCTTCGGGTTTCGGGAGAACGATATCTAACCTAGGTGCGAATTTCTCAATGGTCTCTGGATTATTTCCTAATCGCCTTTTTTCATTCGTTTTTCGGTTTATAATTTCTGTATAATAAACAACAATGTAATAACCAATGTAATAATAATTTATAATTTCTGTAATTAATAATTATGCAATATTAAATGTAATAAATTTAATTATAAATGTAATAATTATGTAAAAATAATAGAATCTGTATGTTTAGAACAGGAAGATAGTTTTTAAAAAATTTGTGCGAATGTACTTAATGAAAATGCCCCTCCTGTCTCGAGAGAATGGAATCTAACCTAGGTGCGAATTTCTTAACGGTCGATCCCTGAACTGTTTTTCCCTCTTGTTTTGTTTCATTTGTGTTTCTGTATCCACCCGAGGAGGATGCCAGTGGGCGTCGAAACTGTCGTGGAAATAAACTCTGTCTATTAGAGTGGGTTTTTATTCTCGAAATCCTTCACTATTTGGGTAAGGGCTCTAGGTTTCCCAAGATTTTATTGGATGCCCTTTCCAGATTGAAGAACAACCCGAACCTTATGCTTGTGAAGTCTGATAAGGGAAATAAAGTCGTCATTTTGGACACGTGTGATTATATCGCTGAAATGAATGTCATGTTGGCTGATGAATCCGTTTATTCTAAAGTCAGCAATGATCCACTTAAGACTTCCCAGGCTTCTTTTAATAATGAATTGGGAAGAATCCTTGAAGATTCTCCCGAACTTTTTCAAAGATTTAAATCTTATTTGCCTCATCTTCCTTATATATATGGGCTTCCAAAGGTGCATAAACCCTCAGTACCTTTGCGCCCTATTATTTCTAATGTGGGAAGTTCTATTGAACAGGTGTCTAAATGGCTCTCGAGCCTCCTTTCGCCATTAGTAGGCCAAATCTCTGGAGCACACCTTAAAAATTCTGCAGAGTTTGTTGACAAACTTCGAGGTACAGACCTAACGGGAAAGAAATTGGTGAGTTTTGACGTGGTGTCTTTGTTTACCAGAGTCCCTTTGGATCTGACCTTGCAGTTCCTGGAAGAGTGGCTTCATGATCATCCTGAGACCATTCCGTTTGATTATGGAATTATTTTGGAGCTTGTTAGACTTTGCTCAAAACATAACTATTTTTCTTTCAACGGGTCATTTTTTAGACAGAGGACAGGTTTACCTATGGGCTCTTCGCTCTCTCCAAATTTAGCTAATATTTTTATGGAATTTTTTGAAGTTAATTTTTTGCTGGAATCTTTGGTGTCGGGGGTCAATTGGTTCCGTTACGTTGATGAAAGGTGTGTTATTTTGGAATCTCGTGTGGATCTGGATGAGCTGGTGGGAGTTCTTAATAGTTTTGTACCCTCAATACAGTTTACGTATGAAGTTGAAAATAGTGGATCTCTCTCGTTTTTGGATGTTCTTACTTTAAGAGATCCCAACCAAAGACCTTCTTTCAAAGTATTTAGAAAGCCCACGCATTCAGACAGCTACATTCATGCTTTTTCCAATCATTCTCTTTGTACTAAGGCGTTATTTCCGGTCTCTTTTTGAGAGCTTTCGGGATTTGTGACCCCATTTATCTTGATGATGAAGTTTTACATATTAAAAGTATATTTATATGTTTGGGTTATTCCAAATTGTTCATCGATAAAGCTTATTTCGCCGCTAGGAGATCTTTCTTTTCTCCCAAAACTGGGAACCGGGATAAAGACATTTCATTTCTGAAAGTGCCCTTTGAGGTAACAAAGGGTTTTCCTCACTCTTGCCAAAGCAGATTAAGTTGGTCTTCGTTGTGCCTAATAAATTTTCTTCGTTCATTCGTCATCCTATTACTAAAGCCTCCAACAATTCTGGCGTAGTTTATGAAATCTCATGTGAAGGCTGCCCTCAAAATTACATCGGGGAGACAATTGATTTTCAGAGAAGGATTAATTCCCACAAACGTGACCTGAGATCGGGTAATACTTATAGTAGCCAAGTTCAGCATAGGGAACAGCATAATCATATTTTTAACTTCCAGGATTCTAAACCTATCATAAAGGTCAGGGACCAGGAACAGAGAGAAATATACGAGGCATTTTATATTTTGGAAGAAAACACCATTTCCAATATTAAGTTGTCCTACAATATGGATAGCTTTATTTTTAACATTTTAAAATAGTTTAGGGCAATTTCCGGTCGTGACCGGCTGCCAGATGTACAAGATTGATTTTTACTTATAGAGTTCTCAATTCGAAGGTTTTAAAACTGGGCAATAGTTTGCCTTTGTCAACTGCCAGACGTACGACAGTTACCATCTCTCTGTCCGTGTTTATGCCTTCACAGTCATTTTAACCTTAGCTCTTCTGCAGGACGGAAGTTTTATAACTTTTTTTAGATATTGTGGGTTGGTGTAATTTTATATTGTTGCGGTTATTGCAATTAAAGTTTATATATATATATATATATAGAGAGAGAGAGAGAGAGAGAGAGAGAGAGTTACAAGGAGTTACAAGGAAAAGAAGTACCTCAAAAGGCCTTGCGGCCAATACCGAGGAGGTACCAATGGCAACGGGTGCCAGGGAAAATTTTGTGAAAGTTTATTTTTCTTTCAACTATCCTAGCAGTAGTAGAAAACTGGATAGAAAAGTAGAAGGCTCTCTCCCCACCCTCCGCTCCCTCCCTGCCAGAGGCAGGTACGGAAAAAGGTTGAAGAAAATACCTTGACCCTGGAAAAGTAGCCAAGGAAATTTTACAGGAAAGTGGAGAATATATAAATAGCTCTATATTTAGCTTGCTCACAGAGACACCGAGCAAGCGAACTCCTGCAGAGTTTTCTGAGGTTTTAATCTTAAACTATGAGTGTGTTCAGTACTTTGTCTAGCCTATTTTTAAACAGATTTACACTTTGACTGGAAACAACCTCTGAGGGAAGTTGGTTCCAGATATTAACTATTTTATAGGAAAAGAAATTTCCGCAGACTGAAGTCCTAAATGTCTTTACACACTCAAATAGTGTGCAAGATTTCGTCTACCCTTTTCTTGAACTGATCCACAGAGGAACTGTTCACAACTTCCGAAGGTAACCTGCTCCATGTGTCACAGATCTTATACGTAAAGTAATTCCCACACACACTAGTCCTAAACCGTTTCAAATCCAACTTCCAACCATTGTTGCGAGTTGGGTTATCATTTAAACTAAACCTACTTCTAAAATCGACATCGTTGAACCCGCGTAAGAGCTTGAAAACCTCGATCAGTTGACCGCGCAGCCTCCGAGTTTCAAGCGAAAACAAGTTCAGGGCGCGTAACCGTCGATTGTAGCCCATATGCCTAACGGAAGGGATTAACTTTGTGGCCCTCGCCTGCACTCGCTCCAGCCTCACAATATCTTTCCTGAGGGTGGGCGACCAGAACTGCACAGCATACTCCAGGTGCGGCCGAACAAGGGAATTGTACAGTGAGAGCACAATCTCCTTGTTCCGAAACTGAAATTGCCTCCTGATATAACCCAATAGTTTCTGGGCTTTCTTTTCCACCTCTACACACTGTTTCGTAAACTTAAGGTCGCTGCTAATTAGCACACCCAAGTCCTTTTCTAAATCAGTCACCTCGATATTACTACCCAACATCGAGTAGTCCGACTTGGGATTGGCGTAGCCAATGTGCATCACTTTGCATTTACCCAAGTTAAACGGCATTTGCCATTTTTCGGACCACTCTCCTATCCTACCTAGGTCCGCACGCAGTTCCTCGATCGCTTCGGGCGTCCCAACATTGGCCCCAAGCTTGGTATCATCAGCGAATTTCGCGATCCGACTGACGATGCCACCGTCGATATCATTTATGTAAATGATAAACAACAGTGGCCCCAAAACGGAACCCTGAGGAACCCCACTAGTGACCGAGGCCCAACCCGAACTAGCCCCTTTAATTACAACCCTCTGCCGCCTATTCCTCAGCCAGTTTTCAATCCACCTACCTATTTCCCCACCGATACCCAGCGCGCGCACTTTCGCCATTAACCGGCGGTGAGGTACCTTATCAAAGGCTTTCTGAAAGTCGAGATAAAGTATTTAGAGAGAGAGAGAGAGAGAGAGAGAGAGAGAGAGAGAGAGAGAGAGAGAGAGAGAGAGAGAAAATTAAATGATAACCAACATGGGTTTCAGTCAGGCAGATCATGCCTATCACAACTAATGGAACATTACAACAACATTATTGATGCAATGGAAAGTAATGATGTAATATACGCAGACTTTGCCAAAGTGTTCGACAAGTGTGACCATGGAATCATGATACATAAACTGAAACATATGAGAATAACAGGAAAAGTAGGGAAATGGATATATAATTTCCTTAGTAAGCAGCGGCAAGACGTTACATTACAAGGATTATCTTCATCAGAATCAGAGGTCCTCAGCTCAGGTCCACAAGGAACAGTATTAGCTTCACTATTCATAATCATGCTAACTGACATAGATGAGGATGTTACCAGCGACAGCACAGTAACATCCTTTGCTGATGACACAAAGATCAGTAGAAAAATAAGAAACCCAGAAGATATAGGATAGCTACAAACAGACATGAACAGAATCTACAAGTTGACGGAAGTTTAACACTGAGAAATTTCAGCTGTTACGGTACGGAAAAAGAGTGGACCTAAAATCCATGGAATATTATACCCCAAATGGACAGGAAATTCCGAGAAATTCTAAAGCAAAAGATTTAGGGGTTGTAATGACTGATGATGCGAAATTTGAAACATAAAATAAGATATCAGTAAACAGAGCAAAGAGAGTAACTGGGCAGATACTGAGAACCTTTAAACGAAGGGATATAGTGGACCGGCCAAATATTGAAAAGTCCTCTAGTAAAAAACAACGGCGTTTTCTGTTAATAGCAGGCACCCACCTTAGATAAGTAGTATTGACGATGCCAAACAAGATGTGGGTGGATGCCACTCTGAATTTTGGGTTTGAAGGTCCCATACAAGGTTACAAATGTCAAATTCTGAAAAATTTCGAATTTTTGCATTTCAGTCGTGGCTCTATGTAACAACGTGTTTAAAGGTGTATCATTAGCACATAAAGCATATTTTTGTGATTTTATGGATAATAATTGAATGTAACTATGACTCTGGATGTCTTTATTTCCATTAAAACTACATTTAGCATGCTGGGTGAGGTGCGCATGTGCCTACTACCAGTGGTGGGCACGGTTCCGCTAATCCGCTAACAGTTAATTAGCGATGCTAACTTTTCCGTTAGCGGATTAGCGTTTCCGCTAACTTTGAGAACCGTTAGCGGACCAATTAGCTTCCGCTAAATTTAGTTCCGCTAACTTTATGTCCGCTAACCCTAAAATCATACATGTTTGTTCCAGTCTGTTCTGAGCGTGTCTGCAACAGTCAGTCTGGCACGCTATTGGCACACAAGACGTGATTGGTCGACGCAGCAGCAGCTGAGCAGCGTTGTGTAATTCTGCAGTTCAGTTCACTTACGACGTTACAGTCTTACAGTGTCAGCGACAGCGTACGTTATCATAAGCATATTTTCGTCAGTTTACCGAGTCTACAAGTTTTTGCAATGGAAAGTGAAGACGTTTTGGTTCCGCCTGAGGATGTTGGGCCTGTTGATGGCCAGGTCCGCCAGGACCAGCCCAACCAGGAGTCTCAGAACCCGTGGCCCCACCTGGAGGACTACTTTGTCTTTATGTCAAGGGATAAGAGAAAAGCCAACCTCTTGTACTTCCGGTGCCATGGAGACCGGCGTGGAGACAGCCCTGAGGGAGACCATTGAGGAGGGCAGCAGCACCAGCTGCACCACCAGCAATGAGGATGAGCAAGATGACTTCTTCAGCAGCATCACTCAGCCCCAGGTGAGCAGGAGCCACAGGTCACTAAGTCCAAGGCACAGATCTTGGTGAAGACCTGGCTGGAGGCCGGCTCGAAGGCGGTCCTGACTGACGTCGCCTTCTTGGGTGAGCAAGTGTTGATCGACCTGTTCATCAAGTACAACACATCCATCCCATCCAGTGCTGCAGTTGAGCGCCTGTTCTCCATAGGCAAGGACATCTTGCGCGCCAAGAGAGCCACCCTGTCAGATGCCAACTTTGAGAGGCTGATGTTCATGAAGGGCAACCAGCATCACGTCGAGGCGATGGAGAAGGAGCAGGAGGCCAAGCCAGAGTGAATGCATTATTAGATTATTAAAGTTATTTTTTATGTGTATTTTTATTTCTTAATATTTTTGATTCGTTTAATACTTTTTGTACTGTAAATAAACACTATGTTGAATGTAAACTCATGTTTAATTTCATTTGTTCATTTAATTATTTATGTACACCTTGATCATCATCTGATCTTGGCATGCTATACCTTTTTGGAAAGCTCTATGTCTAAGCTGCAACATATTAAAATTTCAGCTCTCTTTATGGGTTTTAGAGCCAAAAAACCAAACCGAAGCTAAATTCATATAATAAAAGTTAGCGGTTAGCGGTAATCGTTAGCTTCCGCTAAATTTGTTAGCGGTTTATCGGTTTAGCGTTATCGAAGTTAAGTTTTGAGTTAGCGGTTCAGCGGTTATCGAAGCTAACTTTTCGGTTAGCTGTGCCCACCACTGCCTACTACTACTACCATAGTACAAGTAATAGCATACTTTCACATGTTGAGTATTTTCAATGCACTGGCTGGCCAGACATTGGTTTGGTATATGCAATTAAAAGAGTGCAGACAGTGCCAGCTGGTAAAATAATAATAATAATAATAATAATAATACTGCTAAAGGATAGGTATGTTTCGAATTGTTTCAATATATCTGTGGCTATTACATACTGCCATTCCCACTTGTCTTTGCAGATAGGGAGCTCATCAGCAATGGACTCTGTAGCTGTCATCAAACGCAAGAGGAAACGTCATGATGTCAGTGAGGATTGTTGCTTCTTCTGCCAAAGCAGCGCTGGTGACCTGCGCACAGATCAGCAGAAGGAAAAGCAAGAACTATGACTGTAAAACATCAAGATAGTAGGTATCTCCCAGGTTCTTTCTCTCATCGCCCACAAAGACTGGAAAGTCATTCCAAGGATGATTTCAATGCATTGGAACTCAAGTGGCATATATCCTGCTACTCTTTATTCACCTCTGAAGGCAAACTTAAAAGGCTGCGAAGTCAGCAGCAGATCATGGGTGCATCGGCAACCACAAAAAGTGCAGGCCTCAGGCTTTTCCCCCAAAGCGTAGACGTTCAACACCAGTGATTGACTGGGCCCTCTGCATGTTTTGCCAAAAGAAGACCACAAAGAAACTGCACAGGGTGGAGACAATGGAGAAGTCAGATGACTTGATCCAGCGTGCCAAACACGACCCTGTCATGAGCATACCGTTGTCAGCGGTGAGTGATGTGATTGCAATTGAAAGCTGCTATCAACTGGCATGTTTGGTGATATTTGAGAGACGTACTAGAAAACAAGCGGTGTCAGAGGAGCAGCAAGGGCCTGAAAATGAGTGCATGACGAAGCTGTGCAAAGACTTGAGAGTAGGCCTCTCTCGTGGTCACGTATACGACATGGGAGACGTCTGGGACAGATACGAGAGTAAGTGTAATGACACCGGCATCACCGTGAAATACTTCAGGAGAACAACGTTCTACGAAGATGTTCAAAGGTTGCTTGGATCAAACGCCAGCTATGTACGCCCATTGTCAAGGGGCCCGCTGCTGATTTACCCTGGAGAGAGCTCAGATTTCATTATCTCCAAAGCACTGGCTAAGTCTTGTGAACAAGGTCCTGTCACCTCTGAGTCAGAGTCTACTGAAGATGAAGAGATGCTGATGTCCGTATGTGTGCCACTAGCAGCATATTCCAAGATATGGTACATGTGGCTCTGAAGGTTCGACAAGATCTTCTTGAAGCTCCTGGACACTCCGAGACATGGCAAGGCCTTGATCAGGAACATGTTGATCGCGTCATACCCGACAGTCTGTACCTGTTTCTACGATTGCTCTTTGGGGGAATGGATGCTGTGGATGAGGGAAGTGAAGAGAACCAGAAAGTGAAGCAGAGTGTGTGTAGCATTGCCAGGGGCAAAGTTGACACCAAAGCATGTGGGCTTGGGTCTTACTCTGCACCAAGTCACCCGCTCAGAAGCACTCCTAGATCTGTTCCACGAGGCAAATCACACTATTGGTATCGACACTGTAAGAAGAATAGACACCAGCATCGCTCAGAACATCCTGGAGTGGTATGCTGAGAATGGATGTGTCTACGTCCGTGACACTATCGTCAAAGAGAGAATGATTCACTGCTCTTGTGACAGCATAGATGTCTTTGAGTTAATCTTAGACGGGAAGAACACCTTCCACAGCACCCAACTGATGGTATGGCAGAGGCCCCCCTTCACAGCAGAGTCTATCAAACCTGATGACCTACAGGAGTTCCAAAGGCTGGACCAGCCTACCCTCCCATCTGGCAAGAGGCCATCTCCTGGCTACGACACTGACATAGACGACTTGTCACATGAACCTGAGAGGGACCGGGCACGTGCCAAGGATTTGGCCTGGGTGGTGTCACGCATCCATGATGAAGCGATGCCCGTTCCAAGCTGGGGAGCATTCAAGCAATCTGTCAGCACTGCGGATCCACCAGTAACGACCGCCGAGATGTTGCCAATCCTGCAGGCACCAGCAGCTGACAATGACACCATGACCACCGTCATCAATCACTTCATGGCCAGTTCTGAGTATGTCAGCCAGAAGTACACCATCATCACTGCTGATCAGCCTCTGTACAGCAGGGGTAAGGAATTAGTCTGGGCAAACTCGAAATTTGCCAACGTGGTCTTACTCATGGGAGGACTCCATATCTGCTTCAACTTTCTGAAAGCCATTGGTCAACACATGGAAAGTGTGGGACTTGATGACTTATGGACAGAGGCAGGTGTGTACGCGGCTAACACCACTGAGACAATGCTGGACGGCAAGGCCTACTACAGAGCTGTAAGAGGTCACCAGCTGACGTATGAGGCACTGTGGCTCATCAAGTGACCGATGTTTGAGTCATGGCTGGCTGCAACTGGCAACGGAGATGAGAACATCAAACAGCTTGCCCTCAATGTTGCTTCGCTTTTCAAAGACAGAGCTGGCATAGATGAGATGTGCGATGCTGTTGACAACTTCTCAGACGTTTTGGCGGATGAGAAATTCCACAGTCTCATGGAGGAATTCAATGACCAGCACTCTGAAAATCCCAACTTCATGCTGTGGCCATCCTACATGGAAATGGTAGAGATCCTACTGGCCTTCATCAGAGTTCAGAGCGATGGCATGTGGAGTCTCCACATAGAAGCCTTTGCTGTAATGCTGCCTTGGCTAACTATCTATGACCACACAAACTATGCACGTTGGGGCCAGAAGTTCATGCAGAGTTCTGTAATGGGAACTTTGTCGTCAAGAGGACGGCGAAGCGCTTCAACCAAGTTCCAGCTGATCAGGCAACCGAATGGATAAATCGTACAAGCAAGATGCACAATGGTATCATCGGCATCACAAAGAATGACCAAGCAAGAGACAGGTTCTGCATCACATGGTGAGAGCGGTCACGCATCTCAAGACAAAAGATGCCTCTTCAATCTTCAAGATGATGATGGGAAGTCACCTTCACTCAGGTTGACAGTCTGCCTTCTCGCACTAGGCGTGACGCACATGATGTCATGAAGCTAGTTCAGCAGTTGAAGCAGTTTGACGTCTACAGAGCTCACGTGAGTGAAGCAAGAGATACAGATGCCGCCACTAACACCCCACTTGTTTCACTGGCAACCAAAGACACTGCACCCACAGATGTTGTGGAGAATCTGCTGACAGCTCAGGATCGAGGAGAGCAGCATGTAATCGGCTTCATGAAGGAAAGACTGATTGAACAGATAGTAGGCTTCCATGAAACGATGAAGAAACATCGGTCGAAAACCTTCGCTGATGTATACAAAGCTACAGTTTCCATCAAGCAGAACATGCAGAAGACCATCAAAGCTGACAGAAAGCTACTACAGTGGCTCCTGAATGCCGCGACAGCACGCATGGTGGAGATGGTCAACGTCTTCAAGCATGAACTCCCCAGTCCCATTTAGTCTGGCGAAGGCAGGAGGAGAGATGAATTCCGCATCGAAGTCTGAGCTGATGAACATTCTGATGGCTCAGCAGACCATAAGCTCAGAGGTTCCAACCTCTGATCTGAAGACCTGTGTGATGATAGATGGCCAAGCACTCATCCAAGCTCTTGGCAAGCCTGGCGGCTGTCGGATATTCGGCGACTATGCTGAAGTGTTCTTCAAGGCCGTGACGAGTTATTTCAATAAACACACAAGAGTTGATGTCATCTTTGATCGGTACGCAGGGGAAGGATCGATCAAAGCAGTTACCAGCACAAAGCGTGCGAGCAAGAAGAAACCGATTCGGAAAGTCATTGATGGCCCACAAGTTCCACTGCCTGAAGTGTGGAAAAACTTCATGGCCCTGTATAGAAACAAGGCCGACCTGGCCTTGTTTCTGTCTAACGTCATCACTGAGAAGGGCAGAGATCTTTAAGAAAGATGTCAGCTGGTGACAGGGGGTGGCTTCTCTGAAGCCACTGAAGTACGGTCAACCAAGCGACATGACGTTCCACCGCGGACATCAGGCTCATCCTTCACTCATGTGATACAGCATCCCATGGCTATGAACGAATACTGGTAGTGTGCAGAGATACTGATGCAATGGTGCTGCTGATTCACTTCGTTTGCACCAAGGTCGCTGAAGTGTGGATGCTGTGCGGAACGGCCAAGAACCGAAAATGCTACCCCGTGCATGATGTATTCAAGAGTTTGTCGCCCCCAGTCAGGGACAACCTGGTCAGCTTCCACGCTTTGACCGGGTGTGACACAGTCTCGTCCTTCAGTGGTCATGAAAAAAAGAAGTGTTGGAAGGTGTTCAGTGACCACCCACTCCTGCTGCACGCCATTCGTCAAGATAGGGATATTGCAGATGTTGAGAAGTTTGTGTGTCATTTGTATGGCACCCCTGGACAACACACAGTTGAAGACGCCAGAGTTCACCTTTTTGGGAAGGCCAAGAAGACTCTGGAAATGCTCCTACCGACAAAGGATGCCCTGGAGCTCCACGCCAAGCGGGCAAACTATCAGGCCAAAATATGG
Organism: Bathynomus jamesi; assembly: GCA_023014485.1. Taxonomy (NCBI): domain Eukaryota; kingdom Metazoa; phylum Arthropoda; class Malacostraca; order Isopoda; family Cirolanidae; genus Bathynomus; species Bathynomus jamesi. The sequence continues at coordinate 826,178 of JAJOZX010001334.1, forward strand.
CTCCAGGCTGACAAAGAGCACGTAGACGTTGAAGATCCGGTGGACATGGAAGATGGGAGCCTCCTACCAGTGTGGACAAGACTTCCTCCAATCCCTGAAGCGTGCCTGGAGCTTGTTGCTTGTGGTTGCAAGAAAAAGTGCAAGACAGTTCGATGCAACTGCTTCAGGAAAAGGATGAAGTGTACGACAGCTTGTGGTTGTGACGACAGCGGTTGCTCTAACCCAGATGGACAGTAGATCTATGTCTCTCTTCCGGGCTGAAATCGAGAGAAGCTGGAATGTGCTGTAAGGAACTAATAACTCTGTTCTTAAGTGATTGCAATCCACACAGTTGTGACTGTCAGTGCAGCATTTCGGTGCTGTTTATCAAGAAACGTGAACTTGTAGATGTTACTAGTGTGTGAATTGTGTAGTTATGGGGCTATATTTACTGCTTTGTGATTTAGTTGTGGTAATTCTGTTACTGTGAGGACTTAATTCATGCCATCAAACTTATTAGGCACTAATCATGTTAAAATAAATTGTTTTAACAAACAGACTTGCTCGATGTTTTGTTTCACCAATTAAAATAAAAAATCACAAATTTTTAGCACAATTTCGGTCGTGATTAACTTGAATTTGACCTTGAGTTGGTAATTCGGATGGAATAAGCGTGTCATCATACTTCTTTATCACTAAGTGTGGCAAAATGAAACATTTGGTCAAATCAATTGGTTCAGAATATTTTTTTTTAATTAAAATTAGAAAATATAATTTTTTGCACAGTTTCACCTCGAAAATGACCTTCAAAGCCAAAAGCGAGAGTGGCATCCACCTGCATTTTATTCCTCACCCACAGTTACATTGATTTAGCATGGGTGCCAGCTATTAACAAAAAACGCCGTTCAAAGTTGATTTTTTAATTTTGGCCGGTCCACTAGTAGGAATATAATGATTCCTCTACTGAAAACACTGATTATACCAAAATTGGAATACTGCTCAGTCCTAACATGCCCATATAAAAAAGAAGACATTAGACAACTAGAAGGGATTCAGAGAAGCTTCACAGCCAAGATCAAAGGGTGCAAAGAACTAAACTACTGGGAAAGGTTACGCGAATTAAACCTATATTCACTGGAAAGGAGGAGAGAGAGATGCACCATTATTTACACATGGAAAATAATGGAGAAACTAGTTCCTAATCTTACTCTGAACGCTGTAACTCCCCAAACAACAGGGGAAAGTAGAAAAGGAAGACTGTGTCGTGTTCCCAAATTAAAGGCTAGACAGGGAACATTCTTAACCCTGAACGAAAATGGTTTTGTTGTGAGAGTACGAAAATTGTTTAATCAGCTGCCCAAGGACCTAGGAACACGAGTGGTGTTGCGGTGGACATCTTCAAAAGAAGATTAGATACCTGGCTCAGAACAATCCCCGATAAGCCGGGCGGGCATGGCTTTGTGAGGTGGAGAGTACACTAAACCAACTCACTACTTTACCAGGCCAACTTGAGAGGAGGGGCTACAGGCTTGACCTTCGTGAAATGAAGAATCATCGCGCAGAACATTTGAAAGGTTGAAAGGAAAGGTGTACATTAGGGTGGCCCACTTTTCAATTTTTTTTGAAAAGTATAGGTGATCGTGGTTTTTCCCATTATTTGGCACTATACTAGCACATTGGTACCATTTTTACAAAAATTGATCAATATTTAGGGGTCTCGCATCGACCTTGAAATTACTATTTTTTTTTTTTAAATGCGTACTTTTTAACTTTTTACTGAATCAAGATAAATCATTAAGTAGCGATGTTTTCTGAATCCTCTTAATGAGAGAAGTCGTTTGGTGTGCCTGCCAATGTCATACGACTAACGGTTTAAAGGTTGTGCCTGTATACAGGTAATACCAATGTGCTAGTATAGTGCCAAATAATGGGAAAACCCACGATCACCTATACAGTACTTTTCAAAAAAATGAGTCACCATACCCGGGCGGAATGTATAATGTATATAGGTAATTAGAAAATGCACTATGCCTGTGCCAGGTACCTAACCTATTTCTTTTTTTGCAGATCATAACATTTTGAAATTCTGTCTGAGTCCCTCATCCTTTATCATGGACAAATCGATGGCAACCATAACTGGAAGAACTATATATATATATACTCATACACACATATATATATATATATATATATATATATATATATATATATGTATACACTGTGCCAAGACAATTGGCTGTGTCATGGCAGGCTTCTAAGCCAGCTGGCGTTGATGCTAAAGCTGCTCAGGATAGAAGACCTAATTATGCGCCTAGACACGCCAGCGAGAACATCCCCACTGGTGGAGCTGACAGCGGACTTCCTCTACATATTTGCACTCTCTCCTGGCTTCCTCTACATATTTGCACTCTCTCCTGGCTTCCTCTACATATTTGCACTCTCTCCTGGCTTCCTCTACATATTTGCACTTTCTCCTGGCTGACAGTTGGCTGCCTCTACATATTTGCAAGACGATTGGCTGTATTATGGCAGGCTTCTAAGCCAGCTGGCTGTGATGCTAAAGTCGCCTTCGATGGAAGACCCCATTATGCGCCTCTCCTCTCTTTCCTTTTTATTACCCTTGTTAGGGCTGGTTACCCCCTTTGGAGGGACTACCCATGGGGCCTCTTCAACCCCCAATCAATTCCATATTAGGTTGCCCTCTTCCCCCTTCATGCATACCCCCCTTCGAGGGTCTGACCCCTCTCCCCCATTAGAGAGCTAACTCCCCTCTCCCACCATTATTGATCATGTTGCATTCAATTGATTTGCACTCTACATTTTTGCGGGGATACGACTGGCATGTAAACCGTGGGCAGAGGGTATAGCATTCGGAAGATTCGAGTTCGGGAATACGAGAACAAGTTAGGTTATTGCGTACATATACGCAACATCCACCTTTGGAGTGAAATTGAATATAGAGAAAGTAAGAGGGTACAGAAAAGGGGTTGCTGTCAGTCGTCCCAGAAACCTGTGTTTCATTGAGGAAAAGAAGATGAGGTTTAGAGTAGGAGCGGTCAGACTGAAAATCTGAGAAAAGGCTACGAATGTTGCAGAAGTTTATGAAAAGGGAATCAGACAGAGGCCCAGAATATCTTGAATGGGCAGTAGCAAAACTAGACCGCTGCCTGGGTCTACATCACCTGTATCGGTAGCAGGTGAGTAAGATGTGGGGACATTTATGGTCCATTCCACAAGGGACTCCGAAGCTCTTAAAAACGATACTATTTTTTTTAATTTGAAAAGATTGTATAGTACGTAAGATGCATGTATGTGTAGTGATAAATAGTGAGAGAAGTGTGTGTTGAGAGCATGTTAGACTGCGCACAGGTTGGATGATACACGAAAAAAGATCAGCTAAGGAGTGCAATGACAGGTGAAACGGGAGTTCCAGCACTCCCTGTAATCTGACTAACGTCCCCCCAGAGTACTCCCCTGGTCGATTGGTGTCTACAATCTCCTGATATATATATATATATATATATATATATATTATATATAGAGAGAGAGAGAGAGAGAGAGAGAGAGTTACAAGGAGTTACAAGGACAAGAGGAAGCCTCAAAGACCTTTCGGTCCACTCTGGGAGGTTCCTGTTATTAAAAAGTTTATTTTTCTTTCAACTATCCTAGCATAGTAGTAGAAAATGGATAGAAAAGTAGAAGGCTCTCTCCCCACCCTCCGCTCCCTCCCTGCCAGAGGCAGGTACGGAAAAAGGTTGAAGAAAATACCTTGACCCTGGAAAAGTAGCCAAGGAAATTTTACAGGAAAGTGGAGAATAATAAATAGCTCTATATTTAGCTTGCTCACAGAGACACCGTGCAAGCGAACTCCTGCAGAGTTTTCTGTTTTAATCTTAAACTATGAGAGTATTCAGTACTTTGTCTAGCCTATTTTTAAACACATTTACACTTTGACTGGAAACAACCTCTGAGGGAAGTTGGTTCCAGATATTAACTATTATAGGAAAAGAAATTTCCGCAGACAGAGGTCCTAAATGTCTTTAGTTCCAGTTTAAACCCATTATTTCTTGTCGGATTGGCATTAAGTGAGAATAAGTTTCTGTAATCTACCCTGTCTATTCCTTTGAGCATCTTGAAACTTGAATAAGCTGACCCCGCAACCTCCTCGTCTCTAAGCTAAACAGATTTAGGCGCTCCAATCTCCGTTGGTAGCTTTGCATTCTCATTGAAGGGATCAATTTTGTAGCCCTTGCTTGTACTCTTTCTAACCTTTCTATGTCCTTCCTGAGGGATAGACCAAAACTGCGCACAGTATTCCAGTTGAGGTCTGACTAGAGAATTATAAAGACACATTACAGTCTCCTTGTTCCGAAACTGGAACTGTCTTTTAATATAACCTAATAATTTTAAGGCCCTCTTTTCGACTTCTGCACAGTGCTTCGACGGTTTCAGATCGTTGCTGATATAGACTCCTAAGTCTTTCTCTAGATCGGTCTCAGTCAAGTTCCTTCCCAAGAGAGAGTAATCGGTCTTCGGGTTTTTATAACCTATGTGCATTACCTTACATTTGTCCAAGTTGAATGGCATCTGCCAAGTAGCAGACCATTCGCCCAACCTGTCAAGATCGTTCTGAAGCGTTCTTACGCCCTCCTCAGTACCTACACTACTTCCTAATTTCGTATCGTCTGCAAATTTGGAGATTGCACTTAGAAGCCCGACGTCTATATCGTTAATATAGATGATAAAAAGTAAAGGACCCAGAACGGAACCCTGTGGGACACCACTGGTGACGGGCGCCCACTCCGAAGCCACTCCATTTATTACCACTCTCTGCTTTCTATCTTTTAACCAATCCTCAATCCAGTTGAAACGAGCCCGGTGATTCCTAGTCCTTTGACTTTAGCTATCAATCTGCGTGAGGGACTTTGTCAAAGGCTTTTTGAAAGTCGAGATACACTATATCTATTGCCCTACTTGCATCGTACAGTGTATGCATATTATGGAAAAACTCTAACAGGTTTGTCAGACAGGATCTATGTCGCCTAAATCCATGTTGAGAATAAAAAATTAGATTGTTAGATTCAAGGTGATACACAATACGTTTTGTAATGATGGATTCCAACAGTTTGCCGACAACTGATGTTAAACTGATCGGGCGATAATTACAAGGATTTTCCCTCACCCTTTTTAAAGATTGGTGTTACATTTGCTAACTTCCAGTCGGTTGGAACTTTCCCTAACTCGATTGATTGTTTGAATATGGTTACTAAGTCGTCAACAACATTGTGGCTACCTCTTTTAATACCCTTGGAAGAAATAAGTCGGGGCCAGGTGATTTGTATTTGTTCATCTTATCAATTAATTGCTGTACCTCATTTCTCGTAAAACTTATGGTCTCTACGGGCTGGTCACCGTCATATGTAATCCGAGGACTTGGCACTTCTATTGTGTCTTCCTCCGTGAAGACTGTAACGAAGAACTCGTTTAACATATTAGCTATATCTTTATCACCGAATTTCAGTACGCCATTTCTATCTTTTAAGGGGCCTACAGAATTTTTAATTGGCTTTCTGCTATTAACATGGGCAAAAAATTCTTTAGGGTTAACTTTACAGAGTGAGGCAACTCTAGCTTCTTCATCACGTTTGGCTGATCTAATTAAGGACTTAACCCTCCTACGTAGGTTTATATAGTTTTCTGAATTAGTGTGGTTGAAATGCGACTTAAGTAGTTTGTAGGCTCTATTTCTTCCCGTAATAGCCCTCCTAATTTCGTTGTTAAACCATTTCGGTGACTTTGTTGACAAGGAAACCATTTTAGTGGGTATAAAAGTGTTCTGTAATATTCTAAATTGATCCCTATGAGCTCCAGGTGACATGACATCCTCACTTATTAGAACTTCAAGTGTGTCTAAACTACTTCGGAAGCTTTCAAAATTTGCTCTCGAGAAATCCAGTCTTTCACGAGTCTTTTCGGGTGTATTAACTGGAACTCTGAGGTCAAACCTAATCAAATTATGATCGCTGTTACTTAAATTTTCACCAATAGTCAGGTTAGAGACTAGGTCATCTTCGTTCGTGAATATGAGGTCTAGTTTATTATTACCCCAAGTAGGCCCGTCAACCCATTGACTTAATAAGTTATCATCGGCAAATTCCAACAGAGAGAGAGAGAGAGAGAGAGTTACAAGGAGTTACAAGGAAAAGAAGTACCTCAAAAGGCCTTGCGGCCCATACCGAGGAGGTACCAATGGCAACGGGTGCCACAGAAAATTTTGTACACACTCAAATAGTGTGCAAGATTTCGTCTAACCTTTTCTTGAACTGATCCACAGAGGAACTGTTCACAACTTCCGAAGGTAACCTGTTCCATGTGTCACAGATCTTATACGTAAAGTAAATCCCACACACACTAGTCCTAAACCGTTTCAAATCCAACTTCCAACCATTGTTGCGAGTTGGGTTATCATTTAAACTAAACATACTTCTAAAATCGACATCGTTGAACCCGCGTAAGAGCTTGAAAACCTCGATCAGTTGACCGCGCAGCCTCCGAGTTTCAAGCGAAAACAAGTTCAGGGCGCGTAACGTCGATTGTAGCCCATATGCCTAACGGAAGGGATTAACTTTGTGGCCCTCGCCTGCACTCGCTCCAGCCTCTCAATATCTTTCCTGAGGGTGGGCGACCAGAACTGCACAGCATACTCCAGGTGCGGCCGAACAAGGGAATTGTACAGTGAAGCACAATCTCCTTGTTCCGAAACTGAAATTGCCTCCTGATATAACCCAATAGTTTCTGGGCTTTCTTTTCCACCTCTACGCACTGTTTCGTAAACTTAAGGTCGCTGCTAATTAGCACACCCAAGTCCTTTTCTAAATCAGTCACCTCGATATTACTACCCAACATCGAGTAGTCCGACTTGGGATTGGCGTAGCCAATGTGCATCACTTTGCATTTACCCAAGTTAAACGGCATTTGCCATTTTTCGGACCACTCTCCTATCCTACCTAGGTCCGCACGCAGTTCCTCGATCGCTTCGGGCGTCCCAACATTGGCCCCAAGCTTGGTGTCATCAGCGAATTTGGCGATCCGACTGACGATGCCACCGTCGATATCATTTATGTAAATGATAAACAACAGTGGCCCCAAAACGGAACCCTGAGGAACCCCACTAGTGACCGAGGCCCAACCCGAACTAGCCCTTTAATTACAACCCTCTGCCGCCTATTCCTCAGCCAGTTTTCAATCCACCTACCTATTTCCCCACCGATACCCAGCGCGCGCACTTTCGCCATTAGCCGGCGGTGAGGTACCTTATCAAAGGCTTTCTGAAAGTCGAGATAAAGTATATCAATCGCCTACTCTTATCATACTCACTCAACATGACGTGGAAAAACTCGAGCAAGTTGGTGAGACACGACCTATGCCGTCTAAACCCATGTTGGGAGTCCCCAGCAGCTTGTAGGAATCCAAATGGTCAACGATCCTATCAGCTATTATCCCTTCTAATAATTTACCTACAACTGAAGTGAGACTAATGGGACGATAGTTCCCTGGACTTTCGTGATCCCCTTTCTTAAAGATAGGGGTCACGTTGGCTTCCCTCCAGTCACCAGGCACCTGGCCCATCTCCAACGATTTGTTGAAGACTGTAGCCAGGTGGGAGCCACCTGGTCGCGCACTTCTCGCAACACTCTGGGAGAAACTGGTCTGGCCCAGGAGCCTTAAACGCGCTCAGTTTGTCTATTCTATCGGCAACGACTGTCGCGGTACATCTAACACTATCCAGGCCAGCACCTTCGTGCCTCACGCCTGGCTCGGGGATGACGCGGGTATCCTCCCTGGTGAACACTCCCGCAAAGTACTCATTAAGCACATTAGCGATGTCCGCGTCGGAGGTCCGCAGAACGCCGCTTCCGTCCTTTAACGGACCTATCATGCTTCTAATGGGCTTTCTACTATTAACATAACTGAAGAACTCCTTAGGGTTCCCCTTGCAGAGGCTTGCCACCCGTAGTTCTTCGTTACGTTTCGCTAGCCTAACCTTCGCCTTCACTTCCCTACACAGGCGGACATACGCTTCAGTGTTCTCGTGGGAACGATTGGCCTTCGCCCTCCTATACGCTACTTTCCTATTTCGGATAGCCGAAGCGATGTCACGATTGAACCACTTAGGCTGCGTTGAAGCAGGGGTGACCGGTTTTGAGGGTATGGCAGCAGACTGCAGCACCATAAACTCGTCCCGGAATGCGCTCCACACTCCCTGAACATCACCGCCAACCTCTAACCCCATCTCTCCTACGCTATCCCTGAGGCTAACAAAGTTCGCCCGCCGGAGATCGAGCTTACTGCCTCTCGAGTTACTACGCTTCACCCGAGGGACGCACACACGGAACCTAATATGACCGTGATCACTCCCGCCCAATGATTCGTCAACGGTGAGGCCAGTGACGAGGTTGTCTTCGGTCGTGAATACTAAGTCTAGAATGCTTTCGCCTCGTGTAGGCTCGTTGACCCACTGAGTGAGGAAGTTCTCATCAGCAAAGTCAACTAGCCTCCTCCCTTCAGCATCGGCAGTCCTGTTTTCCCACTTTATGCCGCGACAGTTGAAGTCTCCTAAAACTACACACACCCTATCCCCTAGCAGGCTACTGAGTTCGGTGTACAGGGCTGTATCCTCCTCGAGGAGGAGATGCGGAGGTCTGTACACTAAGATTAACCTATAGTTCGTCCCTCCCACGTTCAGATCGACGCCAAGCAGCTCCCGTTCCGACCGGAACTGGCAGTCAACCGGACTCAACGTGTCTCTGACGTATATTAGTACTCCACCCCCCTCCCCACGGGTGCGGTCTTTGCGAAACATTCTATACCCGGGAATTTCGAACTCCCCAACGTAGTCCCTACGATCAGTATGAATCCAGGACTCGGTGATAGCAACGATATCCTGGTATTCTGATGCTAAGAGCGCCCGTAGGTCGCCAAACTTGTTCCTGATCGACCTAGCATTAAAAAGCATTGCACGGAGGGAGCCTCCCCTATTCTGACCGCCCCCTAGCACGACCCGTTTCCCGAACAGCCAGGGCTGTCGGGAGTTGAAGAGCCCCTCACTAACGAGGGGACAATCTCCGCAGGAGCCTGAGCCCCCTCCAACGTGGAAGGAGAGTCACCTACCTGTACCTGGACGCACCCTTCAGTTGAAGGTACGTCCGCCACCGGCTCATCATCATCCCTCCCCTGTGGTGGCCAATCATCTCTCCCCGGACTCGACCTCACCATACGGTATAGGTGCCGGTCAAGCAGCGTGCGTAGCACACCTTTACCCCTGACATTGAGGTGGACACCATCCCTCTGATACAGGTCCCACCTACCCGAAAACGCGTCGAATGGGTCAACAAACCTCACGCCCAGTGAGACGTACAAGTCTTGCACCCTCTCGTTGATGCCAATGACCTTACTGAGCGCGTGGTCACTGGCATTCATCCGCGGTAAAATACCCATCAACATTCCCCTGTCTGTCTTAAGTTTCAGATCATCCGCAAGAGACATGATCTCGGTGATGATCCCTTCCGTTGAACCTACCCTACCGCCTTTGAGGAACAAGTCGTGGCCACCAGCAGAGAGAGAGAGAGAGAGAGAGGAGAGGAGAGAGAGAGAGAGAGAGAGAGAGTTACAAGGAAAAGAAGTACCTCAAAAGGCCTTGCGGCCCATACCGAGGAGGTACCAATGCCAACGGGTGCCACGGAAAATTTTCTACACCCTCAAATAGTGTGCAAGATTTGGTCTAACCTTTCCTTAAAGTGATCCACGTGCCACAGATCTTATAGGTAAAGTAATTCCCACACACACTAGTCCTAAACCGTTTAAATCCAACTTCCAACCATTGTTGCGAGTTGGGCTATCATTTAAACTAAACATGCTTCTAAAATCGACATCTTTGAACCCGCATCACGTAAGCGTCGATTGTAGCCCATATGCCTAATGGAAGGGATTAACTTTGTGGCATTCTTCAATCCACCTACCTACTTCCCCATCAATACCCAGCGCGCGCACTTTGGCCATTAGCCGGCGGTGAGGTACCTTATCAAAGGCTTTCTCATCAATCGCCCTACTCTTATGATACTCACTCAACATGACGTGGAAAAACTCGAGCAAGTTGTTGAGACATGACCTATGCTGTCTAAACCCATGTTGGAGTCCCCAAGCAGCTTGTAGAAATCCAAATGGTCAACAATCCTACCCTCTATTAACCCCTCTAATTATTTACCTACAACTAAAGTGAAATGGTGTTATTTATAAAGGTTCCAAAGCCTCTCTTCCCATGCATGAGGTAGCAGTAGGGTCCTAATAGTAAGAGTAGAGAATACTAAATGGAAAGTAGTTGTTGTTTTTTTCAGTCAGAGGAGAACATCCTTAACGTAAGCTAAAAGGACAGAGTAGGGATGGGATAGGGTCCTAGTAACCCACAGGACAGGATTGTACAACATACTTCACCCGCCCTCCCGAAAGAGAGAGAACCTAAAGGAATTGGCAGCCAATTTCTCTAGAGTCCCACGACTCGGGACCGGAGGGCTGTCACACCCCAAGTATAAAGTTTACAACACCCAGAAGGAACGTGCATAACCTTTATACTCCCTGCGGAGAGAGAGAGAGAGAGAGGAATACCCCGAAATATGACGGATATGCGTTCTTGAAATATACAGTGAATCGTCGTATCGCGCATCTCAATTTTCTATAGGCATAATTATATAAATAGGGGATATGTTCCTCGGCCTCGAAAACAACTTTAACAGTAAATAAATATAATAAATAGATTAAATATTATTAACATAGATTAAAAATTATTCACACCAAAGATGGTGGAGAAGACTGCATATGGAGTCTCGAAGATGGTAGTGGAGTGGTGGAGTTATGCTGAACAACAGAGACTGGCGGTAGGGAGTATAAACTCCGCCCACAATTTTGTTAAACCTCAACTAGGCTCAGTTTAAATTGAGCCTGGAAATAGCGGTACAAACAATTTTTGTCGTAAATATGGATTTTTAGGTGGCGTATCGCTGATTGAGCCTAACTTTATAAGAAGTGTGGAAGCAGATCGTCGGATTGCGGACCGGCATATCGCAGGGTTTTCCTGTATATATATATATATATATATATATATATATATACATACATATATATATATATATATATATATATATATATATATATATATATATATATATATATATATATATATGTGTGTTAACCCCTCCGTCTATGGCCTGGGTTGGTTCGAAGTCGACGGGGTTTCTGGTTAGGAGGCAGCAACGGATTTGTTACTTGCAGTAGTTTCTTCTATACTACTCTCCGAGTTCTTCTATAGTGGCTCGGAGGATTCTGAGAGGCTTATTAAATTCTCTGAGGGTTCCGCCGATTCTTCTTGTAACGTATCGGGAGATTTTAATGACTAAATTCTCTGAAGAGAGCACGGCTCGAAGGAGAAGATAAAGACTTTTTCTTACTGTAATTTACTGTTAAAATGTTACAGGTAATGCTCAGCCTCGTAGTCTAAATCAGAATGAACATGGGAGAATTTTTGTGGGTTTATATACCCATAAACTGCTAACATCATTATTATTAAATGTTGAAAAGGCTGCATTATTTTTGCACAATATTTAAAAATAAAGTAAATCTCTTAGCTGTGGTAATGTTAAAACGAATAAACAAGATATTTGAAGATGAAGCCATATTTTTATCTTAAACCGCGTATTTTCAGATCTGATGTTATCATAGTCTGCCAAGTTAACTAAAAGTGGAAATTGAATTATGCATCTTTACACTAAAATATGCATATGAGTAAAAATTAAAGGTTTAAGATTTACAATTAAATGCTTAGGCAAGACATGACTTCGTCTTTTATAACGAAGAGAGAACGTATACAAAACATGAACATTGTGAAAAGTTACTCAGGATTCATTATTAAGCTAAATCTAAAAATGATTAAGAAATTTAAAAAAAAAACAAGTCACCAATTAATATTTGGCAAAGTAGAACGCACATCAAAAATTTATTCCAACGAAAAAAAAATGAAAAAATAATAATAGACTAATATCGCAGAGTGTACATTCCTAAATGGCGACATAATGTCGGGTCGTACATTGAGTACAATCCCAAGTACATTACTGAGTACATTTTAATTTTGGTTTATTACAACTATGATTATAATTACCAATTAATTCGCATTCGCTTCTTATCGTTAATTACAGTTTCAGTAAAGTACATTAATTACATTATATTAAATTATTATCGTTAATTATAGTTTCTTTTTTTTTTACAGTGTTACATATTTATAGATAATTAGGATGTTAAGAGTATAACATAAAGTACATGGGCACATACGGTATATACAATTATACATATATATATAACACATAATGATGTTTTATAAATTAGAAGCAAGCGAGAGGAGATTTTCATCTCAGAAGCACTCGCTTTTGCCTGGTCAGCGGAATTCGAACACTTGTGTAAGCATTTATGAGTATTGCGAGAATTTAATTAATTTAAAGAAAAGAAATAAAAAGAATACATGTGAACGTACTTACATGTAAGGTAACTACGTACGTGATCATGATCATTTGCGAACATGTATGAATGCATAAAGTTTTGTACACACATTGGTAGTCACACAATAGGTTGACAATAGGTAGACAATAGGTAGCTGAATGAATAATTAATAAAATTAACAAAAGATAAAGCTCAAGAAATGAAATGGACGTATGAATGAACAACATATAAATAATAATAGGTTAAAGAATTTACTATACATTGAATACTAAAGTCATCCAAACTTGCATTATGCGAGTTTGGTCCTTTTGTAAAAATGAATATTTGAATATAAACATTATATAAGAATTATTCATTGTTCATTTTTACACACACACACACACACATATATATATATATATATATATATATATATATATAATATATATATATATATATATATATATATATATATGTGTGTGTGTATATATATATATATATATATATATATATATATATATATATGTATATTATATGTATATATGTATATATATGTATATATACAGTGTGTCCGTAAAGTCATGGTGGGATTTTAAATAGCTATATTATTGCAACGAAACATGATAATGAGATGAAAAAAGGCAAATTGAAGAACAACTCTAAAAGAATAACTTTATTTAACGTAGTTCGATATGGGCTCCTCTGGTAACCCTGCAGACAACTAGGCGGTGATTCAATTCCAGCCACACACGCCCAAGAACATCAGGAGTGACGGATGCGATAGCTTCCGTGATTCGCTCGTGCAAGTGATGAATATCCCTAATGGGTACACTGTACACGCTTTGCTTGACGTAACCCCACAAATAAAAGTCCAAAGGTGTCAGGTCCGGAGAGCGTGGAGGCCATGGCTTCCATCCTCCTCTTCCCATCCATCTCTGTGGAAATTTTTCATTAAGGAATTCTCGAACAACGTTGGCATAGTGCGGAGGAGCACCTTCTTGCTGAAAGATGACATTATTGTCAATAAATTGGGGTCCTGCAAAATGTTCCAACATAGCGAGGTAGTTGTGTGACGTCACAGTGGGTTCCGCGAAGAAAAATGGGCCAATCACTCGATCTCGTGCTAGAGCACACCACACATTAACTTTCGGGCTATTACGCTCATGTTCAACATAGGCATGTGGACAGCCTAGGCTAACTACGAGATAAAGGTTAAGCTTAGCCTAGACTAACTACAAGATACAACTTTGAGAGTTGTTCTTCAATTTGGCATTGTTTCATCTCATTATCATGTTTCGTTGCAATAATATAGCTATTTAAAATCCCACCATGACTTTACGGACACACTGTATATGTGTAAACACTGATCTTCAGAAATATTTTTTTTTTTTATTATTATGAATTATTGCTAATTAAATATATTTAAGTAAAATAATTTTAAGTAAAATAATTTCTAATTTTGCAGAATTGTATGTGATTACGTAGCGCCTGTCGGATATACAGGATGTCCCAAAAGTCACGACACATAGGGGAAATTGATTTTTTTAATATTGTTTGTTTCCTCTGTTCTGGGTGAGATATGGAGACTCAGAAGAATGATTGAGAAGTGTACCGAGGTTAATGGGTCTCAAACTGAGCATTTATTATGAATAAATGTGAGGAATAAATAGGAGAATTAATGAGAGAATAATAGGAGGAGATTGCTGACACCAATCGACCAGGGAAGTACTCGGTGGGGGGGGACGTTAGGCAGGAGACAGGGAGTGCTTGAAGTGTATCGAGTTTAATGAGCCTCAATTTGAGCATTTACTATGAATAAATAGGAGGAATAAACTCGCTACCTGCATGCCTCCTCCTTTAAGGAGAGCATGCAGTACTAGACTTTCAACACATTCTCATCCCTCTTCTGTCCAACTCTCGAACACAAGGGTTTACGTAACCCCATAATGAAAATTACATGTATATTTTGAATTAAATAATTTATTTTTACTAAGCAATAATAAAACTTAACTTGAGTATAATAAAAGGCATAATTTCCAGAAAAACAAATGTACTTTTATTGTAATAGGCCATCCTGGCTTTCTAGGGTTGAATTATTGCTAATTAAATATATTTAAGTAAAATAATTTTAAGTAAAATAATTTCTAATTTTGCAGAATTGTATGTGATTACGTAGCGCCTGTCGGATATACAGGATGTCCCAAAAGTCACGACACATAGGGGAAATTGATTTTTTTAATATTGTTTGTTTCCTCTGTTCTGGGTGAGATATGGAGACTCAGAAGAATGATTGAGAAGTGTACCGAGGTTAATGGGTCTCAAACTGAGCATTTATTATGAATAAATGTGAGGAATAAATAGGAGAATTAATGAGAGAATAATAGGAGGAGATTGCTGACACCAATCGACCAGGGAAGTACTCGGTGGGGGGGGACGTTAGGCAGGAGACAGGGAGTGCTTGAAGTGTATCGAGTTTAATGAGCCTCAATTTGAGCATTTACTATGAATAAATAGGAGGAATAAACTCGCTACCTGCATGCCTCCTCCTTTAAGGAGAGCATGCAGTACTAGACTTTCAACACATTCTCATCCCTCTTCTGTCCAACTCTCGAACACAAGGGTTTACGTAACCCCATAATGAAAATTACATGTATATTTTGAATTAAATAATTTATTTTTACTAAGCAATAATAAAACTTAACTTGAGTATAATAAAAGGCATAATTTCCAGAAAAACAAATGTACTTTTATTGTAATAGGCCATCCTGGCTTTCTAGGGTTGAATTGGGTCACGGTTTTCCAGTTACTTTATCGTCAATATTATTACTGGAAATTGTGATGATAAAACAGTATATTTAAATTTAACCATTAAGTAACTTTTGCTTAGGAAAAAGTTATTCTGCTGCAAGTAAGCGTATACTACTTACTCAAAACATTACGCTGCTACAAGTAAAAAGTACTGAAAATGTTACTCAAGTATTGTAAGAAATTACATTTTCTCCGTTACCTGACAGCTCTGGATGAATATACGTCAACTATCCGACTGCTGAACAGAATCAATGTCTCTTAACTGCATTAAGCATGGAAAAGTGTGTGGCGAAGTAAACAGTTCGTAGCCCTTACAGAAATACTTTGATTTACATAAATTTTTTTATTAGTCATGATATAAATCTTCAGAACAAGGAGTTCTTTTGGATCGTAAATAATATGAAACAATATTATGCCATAGTCCAGTAGAATGTGGCCTTCCAGAATAAAATGATACAGAGTCCTGCAATAGTTCCGCTCCACTTTCTCCGAGATATGACACCAACGCAGTCCCTCTTTCCCACCTTCACTTCCTCCCCCCCTTCCTCCCCCTCTCCCTCTCGCTATCCCCTACTCTCGTCCACCCCCCCTCTCGTTTCGCTACACTAAAAACGATAATATTAAGAGATCAAATCGTCTGCATGGAATCGCACAATAGCTGAAATTAATGATCATAATTTTGAGGAATACAACACTTATTTGTAAGTGTTAATATCGAATGACGATATGACAAAAAGTATTGCATCACGAATGATCCCAAAATTCGAAGGACACTGTAATTCGGCATGTGAGAGTGCGATTCAAATAGCATTTAATTTTAAACTGTGATTTGAACCCAGCGACGAAATATATTAAATAATATATATTAATATATATGGAAAAATGAATAATTGTAACATTCATTTTTGCATATAAAGTCCAAACTCGTGTGACACTCTAACTGTATAGAAAATGCAAGTTTGGAAAAAATTTTAATTTTCTTTCTATTTTAATTTTGTTGAGTAGTTGAATTATTTCTTTTTTAAATTACCTAATCATTTTTTTTTGGATTTAGCTTAATCATGTAATCGTGTTAAATTCTGCAATGTTCATTTTTTTATAAATTCTCAATTAGTTGTAAAAGATGAAGTCATAACTTGCCAAAACTCTAACTTAACATTTAATTTTAAATTTTAAGCATTTAATTTTGACTTATAAGCATGTTTAATTTTAATCCATAATAAAATGCATATTTCAATTTCTATTTTTATTTAACTCGACAAATTAGGATAACTTCAGATCTGTCAATATGCTGTTTAAAAGAAAAATATGACTTCATCTTCAAAGATCTTGCTTCTCTGCCAGTATGCTGTTACAGCCAAAATTTACCTTTATCTTCAAATATTTTGCCAAAAAAAATCAGCCTACTGAGAATAAAAACAAAACAGGTCAACATTAAATAATAATGATGTCACCAAATTATTTGCATAGAAACTCTTATAATTTTTCAAATTATCATTCTGATTATTCTGATCTGATCTAGAGGCTGAAGCATTATTTATAATATTTTAAAAGCAGTAAAATTCAGTCAGAGGATCTCTTTGTCTTCTCCTTTGAGTCCTGCTCTCTCCAGAAAACTTAGTTTTAAATTGAATAAATAATTTCCCGATACGCTACAAGAAGAATCAGGGAACCGTCAGGTAATTTATTATGTTTTCACAGAATCCTCCGATCCACTACAAGAAGAAATCGGAGTGTAGTATAAAAGAAACAACTGCGATTCCCTACACGGTTCCAGCTACCCTAGCGTGAGAAAATCCGTTGCTGCCACCTAACCAGAACCCCCGTCAACCTCGAACCACCCAACGCCATAGACGGAGGGTTAACATATATACTACAGGATAACTGCCCTGTTCATACTGCCAGGATCATCAGACGGTGGTTTCAGGAACAACGAGATGTCGAACTGCTGAACTCGCCCACCAAGGGGTGTGACCGAAACCCCGTTGAAAATGTGTGGGCAAATGTGGTTAACGATTGGGAGCCTGGGCAGGAGCGGACATCTCGGCACCTGCTGCAACACATCATGGTAGAGTGGGAACTTTTCCGCACGAACCCACAAGTTATCTACAATCACGTGGCATCTGTTCCAAATAGGCTAAGAGAGGTCATTAATAATAATGGAGGATGGACCAAGTATTGAGTAATTGTGTATAATAATGTTATGGTTGTGATTTAGTAAATATATATTTATTTACTGGAACAATTGTCAGTTCCTTATAAATTGAACATTATGTTTTGTATGTTTTTAAGAAAATCCCTAAATTTACTTGATTAATGTTTATTTTTGTAATAGAAAATTGAACTATATTATCATGGATAGACCTTTTTCTGGATAATCATTTGTTGATGATGCATGGACTTTAAACAGAAATGTTATTGCCTGGAGGAAAAGTCGATACTAAAACTTATCTTACACTTTAATTATAACATGGCCACATCAAAATCCTATGATTGAAAGTTTTTAAAGTATCCCACGTTTGTGAAATAACCTAACTACTCTATTCCCTAAATTTAGGAATAATGCATGAATAAAATACTTAGTCGTTCTTGCATTACCACCAAAACTACAGTGATTCATCAGCCAGACTCTGTACTGAACGGACGCATTTCCTGAGCTCATTGATATTGCATCTACTTTTGCATATTGCTAAGAATTTTACTTTTGGAAAGTTTTGAATTTTATATACTTGCGTTTATATTCACAGTGTTATAGTTAAGTAATTGAATATTAGTGGTTTTTAGCGAATTAGAAGTTTTCATAGCGTGCCGGCTTAATTTAACTTAAACTTGTGACGGTTATAAACTAATTTTTAACTGCGCGATGCCGTCGCAGAAAGCGTCCTGTGTTAGGTGTGGGGTAAACTGGTGGTATTCGGAATTTAAAGATTATAACGGCGGTCCTATGGAGATTACCGAGAGATCAGTTTGTTTCTTTTGCGAGTTAATGGAGGAAATAGTTGACATAAAACGCAGTGTACGTGAGGTAACGGAAAGAATTGCAACGCTTCATGAGGGCAGGGGTAGGGCTACGGTTGACGAAAGCCGAACCAATACTAACGTTGAAGACGTTAGTAATTTGAAGGGTGAGGTGCGTAACCTAGTTTCTAGTTTAGGTAGCTTGTCGGAAAGGTTGGATAGAGTTGAGGAAGGGGTTAAGGTTGGTCCGAGATTAGTAGATGGGGAGGGATTTAGAAAAGTTAAGGGTGGAGCTAGGCCGCGTAAGTTAGGTGATAGGAATCCCCCCCCCCTATCGAGGTTTCGAACACTTTCGCCCATTTGGAAAGGGACGTGAATGAGGGGGAAACTATTTTAATTGGGGACTCTTTAGTGCGCCATATGGACACAGAGTTCGTTAAACAGCATCCAACCAAGAGAAGTAGGGTCTGTCTCCCAGGGGCCAGGATTGACAGAGTTAGAGACAAGTGGATTGGACTGATGTTGCCTCTCGTCACTCGATGTTGGTGACGATGGTAGGAGGCAACGACTCGTATAAGCCCGATACGAGAGTGCCTGACCTTCTGGAGAGATATAGAGGGTTAATTAGGACCCTGACGGCGAGGTCAGATAGGTATTACCCCTAGGCACGGTTTGGGTCTTAGGATTACGTCAAAAACAATATTTTTGAATAATAAATTAGAAGAGATTTGTGCTGAGGAAAATGTACCCTTCGTAAAGCTGTGGTCCGAATTTAGTGAGCCTTGCCTTTTTATAAAAGATGGGGGTGCATTTTAACGAAATAGGTAATGCTAGGCAGGTAGGTTAATTGACGAAAACGTACGAAAGCTGTATAGGTCGAAGCCATCTTTAAACGTTGTGGGTCCAGGAACGCGGGCCCGTCGTGAAAAATAGTTTAAAACGCCGGCCCGTGATAAAAAATAACTTAAACGTCTTTTATTGTAACGCGCGTAGTATTAGAAATAAATTAAACGAATTTAAGGCGATAATTTATTCCGGCAACTACGATATAGTTGCTATCACTGAAACGTGGTTAAATACCGTGACTCAGGACTTGTTGGGGGAACTTCATATACCAGGTTTTAAACTCATTACTAATGGTAGGTTACATAGGATTGGTGGCGGCGTTTTGCTGTACATTCGTAATTCCCTTTATTGCTATCGAGGTTAAGATAGATTTTCCGGTAGCAATTAATGCGATATGCGTTGAAGTTAGGGCGGTTAGTATTAGTTTTAGTTTTGTTGTTGTTTATAGACCTCCCGTTCAACCCCTCGATACCTTTACTAGATTTTACTCACTTCTTGGTAACTTTATTGACAATCAGAATAGTATAATTGTCGGAGACTTTAACTGCCCTAATGTTAATTACGAGACTTTTACTTGTAATGAGAAGGGTTTGAAATTGATTGAGTTCATGGAAGATAATTTGGAGCTATTGAAGAATAGGGACCCCAGCCTTCTTTAGTTAGCTTTATAAGGCTAACTAACGAAAATATCATGACCTAACCTAACCAATCGTCAAGGGCGTACGGTTAACCTAACGATTGGTTAGGTTTGGTCGTGATATTTTCGTTAGTTAGCCTTATAAGCCTAACTAAAGAAGGCTGGGGTCCCTATTCTTCAATAGCTCCGATAATTTTTTACGACAGATGGTTACCGAACCAACGCGCGGTGACAATATTTTAGACGTGGTGATGACGAACGGCGAAAATATAGTCGAAGGTTTAGAAGTAGGCGAGAGTTTAGGATGTAGTGATCATCAAATTCTTAGGCTTAAGTTATTGATAGAAAACAATAAGGATAGTATCGTAATAGAAGTCCCTGATTTTCGTAGGGCTAATTTTGATAGTTTTGCGGATAGGATGAGAGTGGTGGACTAGGATAACTTATTTATGGGTAATGACACAAATTTGCATTGGGAGGCGTTTAAAGAAAGTTTTATGAATATTGAAAGGGAGTTTATTCCTCGTAGGCACAAGCGCTCTAGAAATCATGGTAGGCCCAAGTGGTGGACTAGGGAAATAGGCGAGTTCATAAAAAAGCGTAACAGAGCGTATAGACTTAATAAGCACAATGGCACGGCAGCTAACTTTAATAGATATATCGAGCTTAGACGTCAGGTTAAACGATCAGTTAGGAATGCTAAGCGTAATTTAGAGATAGTTATAGCTGCGGATAGTAAACATAATCCAAAAAAGTTTTTTGACTACGTCAATAATCGTAAGCCGATAAAAGATAACATAGGCCCTCTAGTCGATGTTAACGGCGCTTTGGCTTCTGACGCTCAGGCGATGGCGGATATTTTCAACTTTTTTGCGACAGTTTTTACCGTAGAAGACGTAAATAATGTCCCCGACGTGGACGATATCGTTCCATTTAGTAGCAAGACTATTTTGGATGAAATAACTGTTTACGAGGGTGAAATTGCGCATTATATCGATAGGCTAAAAGTTAGCAAGGCTCCAGCCCCAGACGATTTTTATCCCAAACATTTGAAAGACGTTATTGTAGCCCCCTTAACAAAGATTTTTAATCAGTCACTCGAAACGGGGATTATACCTGAAGACTTCAAATTAGCTAACGTCACGCCTATTTTTAAAAAAGGCGACCGCACAGTAGCTAGCAATTATAGGCCCATTAGTAGGCTGACCATATTTCCTTGAGACAAAAACGGGACATTGGGATGGCAAAAAAGGGACGGGGGTTATGTAATATTCTGTATTCATGAAAAAGTAAGTACATAAACCGGGACAAAATTGACATTTTTATTAAAACGACGGGACGGCCAGGAAATATAAAACAAACGGTACTGTCCCGTTCAAAACGGTACGTATGGTCAGCCTACCCATTAGCTTACTTAACGTCAATTGTCGGTAAACTTTTGGAATCCGTAGTTAGGGATCGTATCATCGCTCACTTAGAAAATAGAGATTTGATTAATAGTAGTCAGCATGGGTTTCGACGCCATAGATCTTGTTTAACTAGTTTGTTAGAATTTTATAACGAAATAGTGCGC
>JAJOZX010001334.1:852500-971290 GCA_023014485.1 Bathynomus jamesi
ATCTGTAGTAATTCGCTCATCAAAGAAAGCAAGACCAACTGCTTCTTCAGACAGGTACCATAAGTGGTTAGAGAGCTTTTTTTTAGTTGCATCAGAAATCTTTTTGTTAGGATAATTAATCAATGACCTCATAAGGAGCCAGTCATTAAATGGGGTTTCAATAGGGAGTGAGGATGTTGTCCAAGCCTTCATATAGATGAGAACAGAAAAAAGGGAAAGATCTCGAATTCCTCGTTCTTCAGTCTTAGTCATCTTGAACTGGTTTCGAAAAAGCCACATCTTGATAGAATAGAGCGCTTTGGACATCCAGCGAGCTCGATGCATGGCACCTGGTGCACGAAACTTGATGCCTTTATTGGGGACACCTCCAAGAAAGATGATGGACAGACCCAAAAGTTCTTGATAGTCATCCCGTAGCATAGGTGCCTGGGATCTAGCAAACTGAATTAGTTCAGTTTTAGACTGGATAATTGCTTCTTAGTAATCGTGTCTGTCTCACCTGTTTGGAACTGGCTTTGATCAACAGAAGTCCAATTGTCACGAAAACGCTTAAAGATCAATATCTCTGGACCAGTTGATGTAGATCCCAATGTTGCTTCAAATGCAGCTCCCAACAATAAATCTAAAACATGGTGTCTACAAGGCAAGTACAAAACATCATGTCCCAATTTTGCTTCGATGAGAGCACAGGCTCCACTATATTGACCCGTGTTTGAAGCTGTTGTATCGAAACAAATTGCTTTTACTCTCTCTGTAATTCCCCATTCATTCAGGCAGTTAAAGACGGCTTCAGCTTGTGCTTCTCCAGTTGAGTTTGGGATTTTGGGGACACAAGCAGCTGTTCAACACCAGGTCCTGACACAAGTACTGGGAGACGATCAATGTGCTTGTGCGAGGTGAGGTCCTCCATCATCTTGCCATCCCAGTGGACTGTCATAGAACATTCTCCATGGAAATGCTCCTGAAGTTCTTTAGCATGACGAGCTCGGTTCTTATTTCGAAGGCGATGGATAGAATGTTGGTTTATGTTGTAATCTGAAGCGTCCAAACCAAAGCTTTTAGCTGCCTCTGCGAGGATAAATGTTGCCTTTCTAGAGGAAATTTGTGTACGATCCAGGGCAGCAGACATCTGAATAGTCATGATGTTTTTCATGCCTCGTTTTTGCTTAGATTTTGGTAAAGCACAAGCTCCTTTGGGCTCCTCCTCCTCATTCTCACTTTCATCAGTGTTGCTGGAAGATGTGGAAGAAGCCAGTACAACTTGACTAGTAGACGCCTCCATCAAAGATTCTGACTTTCTTTTTCTCTCTGCCTCAGCTTCTTGATGAAACATGTTTAAACAGGTTGATCTTGTCTTATCAAGCAATATTTTCAGCTACAAACTTGACAATTATCTCTAATATATTCATTTAATTGAATTCATCATAAATATGATGATTAATTAATAGAAAACATATGTTTAGTATACTTGACAACTGCTAGTAATTTCAAATATTAATTGCATAAATAATAGCTATATTTTATGAACTTTAATAAGCGGGGGCGACCTCTAAAAATTATTCAATCCAAAACATTTTTTATATGTGATGTTTTTTCAACCAATGGAACTGTTCAGGGGGAGCAACCTAAACAAATCAACACTTCGAAAATAAGAGACACCCTAATATATATATATAATATATATATATATATATATATATATATATATATATATATATATATATATATATATATATATATAAATATATATAAATATATATATAACAATAAAACCAGCACTAGGTTAAACATGTTTATTCAATCGCGACAGTTTCAGGGCAGGCTTTCTCCATCATCAGGCAATCTAAAAGAAAAACATTCCATACAAGGTGCAAGAACTAAGTCATGTGCAATCTCGCTTATTAATAACAATGCGTGGTGAAAGTAAGCATGAAAAATTAAAACCTAAGTTAACATAAGAACCTCCTACATAATTAAACTCATATAAAATCAAGGTGTGACACCAAATGAACTCTAAACTTGGCATGAAAACCCTGTTCTAAGACCACATAAAATCAAAGTATGGCATTAGTAAAAATAAAAATTTCAAGCATCACAGGAAAATATCTAACAGTAAACTAATAAGAATTAAAGAAAAAATTTACGCTAAAACAGAAATAGATGAAACAATAGATAAAACAGATAAAACACAAATAGATAAAACAATTGTTTTATCTATTTGTTTCTTAGAATAAATTTTTTCTTTAACTCAGTAGTATGACTGCAAAAAAAGTAGAGTGCAAATCAATTGCAATGATCAATGTTGCAAGGGGGTTCGGGGTTGGCACCCCTGGGGGTGAAGGATTGCACCCGTGGGTGGGAATGGGTTGGCACCCGTGGGGGAGGGGTTTAGCCTGAAAGTTGCATGAAGGGGGGAGATGGGATTTGAGGGGAGGCCAGGGAGAATGACCTCCCCCAAAGGGGGGAACCCTAACCTGCCCTAATCCAGGAAGGTAACCTAAGAGAGAGGAGAAGATCTTTTCGCTGGCATGCTTCGCCGCATGCTTAGAAGGTGTAACCTGGCTTAGAAGGCTTAAGCAGCCAGTTGGCTTGTTTAAAAGGCAATACGTATATATATATATATACAGTATATTTATTCAAATTAAAGGCACACACACACACCCACACACACAGACTTCGTATATACCTAACTTAATCAGATGCGTGTAAAGAAGAATTAACCGAGTTCTATCCCAATAGCAAAATAGATACGAGCATGCCTTCCTTAAACTACCGCACAGCCCCCATCTCAAAAATAACAAAAATACATACGAGTATGCCATCCTTAGACTACCTTACAATCGCATAACCCGACAACCATCAGCAGTATGACAGCACCACCACCATTAGACCGGTAAGGTCTCCAAAAACAACCCAAATAATAGACAGAGCTATTAAGCATAAACGTATTAAAATACATTTATGAGGCCAGGGTAGACCGATAAGGTCTAAAAAAAAAATGGCACAGACAATAGTTTAATCTATTGAGCTTCTCGTAGCAGAAAACCACCACGAGGCCATTGTGTTGTTGGCTAAGTGCTCTTTTATACAAAAACTCGAATATGATAAAACAAATTTAATGCAAAAACAAATTTTTTGTTTTAAGACAAATATATATCTTTAAACCTTCTTATTACAAACAATCTTAAAATAACTTTATATTAAAACTAGATTTTAATTTAGGGTAACGTATTCATTTTTCGTCTTTTACAATTCAATAAAGGGGATTATTCAAACCAACGAGTTATTTAAAACAAATTCCGTCTTAATATACAAATTTATCTTTTAACCATATTATAAAAATAGTAATTTAACGTAGTTAGTGCATACTCTTAAAATATTTTATTTTCCAAAGTAATGTTATGATATAGTGTTTATAGAAAGCATTTTAGTAGGGTTTATCCAAGTAATGGTGTTTTCTATGCATATTTATAAAAAAATGGAAATTTATTTAAGGGGGTTCTTAATTGTTCTTCGAAACTCTTTAGCAGCAGCTTAGTTAAACTTCGTCAGCCTAATATAACTGGTTTATTTACGCATATTTCAGAAAAAGAATTTTATTTATTGCGATGTTAATTAAATATATGAAATAACTTTGTTTACCCCATACCAAATAAACTTCCTTAACCCAAAAGATTTCTACATTTCAAACAGCACTCTTTACAGGGAATTATTCAAAACAGCGAGTTATTTAAAACAAATTATGTCTTAATGTACAAATTATTTGTTTATGTCTCTCCCGTAGACCCATCAAGTACTCAGTTTTCCACTGCTTAATGAAATGAGCCCTAACTTTAGGTAAGTGATGTAACCTAGTCTGAGACAATATTAATAATAATAAAACCAAATTTAAAATAATTATGTTTAGCCTCCACTTATTAAATTTTAAAAAATCTGCGGAGTGCTTAAACCGATTTTGATAAACACACGCCCACAAAGGTATCACCGTCCAATTAGAAATCCCGCAAGCTGGCAATTGGGCTTTCAAGTTCAGGTCTACGTCACTTGAAATGGGTCAATGCCCCGTATATAAAAAGGGTCCACTTTCATCTCGAGTCAATATTAGCTGATATTTTCCAGTGAACAATCACGCGTTGCTAGCCGTAATGAATACAGACAGTGCATCAGATCTCTTTTCATAAGAAGTTGAAGATGCTATGTAAGTCATATTCACGAAGTGAATTGAGTATATGCACATGTATACAGTATATATATAGATATATATATATATATATATTATATATATAATATATATATGTGTGTATATATATATATATATATACATATATACACAAGGTAGAGGGATTTTTCCTGATGTTCTACAGGGATGAAGCATCTATGGTGCTCTTCACAGCTTCTGACCGGGGAGAATTATTTTCATGGCAAGAAGTGGCCAACATTTGTGAAGCTGTACAGACTGAGACAAGGGATTGCCACACGCATGAAATGTAGTAGAAAAATCATATCCTGTATTTCAACCAAAGCTTATTTTGTAACCTCTCTCTCTCTCTCTCTCTCTCTCTCTCTCTCTATATATATATATATATATATATATATATATATATATACTACTAGAAAACTCTTGTTACTCCGATTAAATGATTACCTACAGACATCTCCTAATCAGGTTGGTTTTAAAAGGTCCCACTCAACTGACCTCTGTATCTATGTACTGAAAGAAACAATATCTAAATACATTGACAGTAATTCAACTATTTATAACTGTTTCCTAGATATAACTGAGGCACATGATCGAGTGAATCACAATATTTTATTTATAAAACTAGAAGACAGGAAGATTCACATGTACATATTAAGTTTATTGAAATTTTGTTATTCCCACCAATCTTTTACCGTTAGGTGGGACAATATACTATCCAAGGGTTTTGGCTCCTCTTGCGGGGTGAGACAAGGCTCCTTGCTATCTCCTATGCTGTTTAATGTGTATATTGACGGATTAATTGTTCAATTAATGAGGCAACAGTGGGATGTTGTATAGATAACACAAGGATAAATAACTTACTTTATGCCGATGATATGGTGTTAATAAGTCCCTCTGTTAAAGGTCTGGATCGACTACTAAAAGTCTGCTAAGTGTATTCGCAGAAACGTGATATTCTTCTTAATGTTACAAAAACTAAGGTTAAGCAATTCCACCGTAAAAGCTCTAATCAGCCAGCTGATATATGATATTAAGTTTAAAATGAAAGGTGAAGTAATTGAGGAAGTACAAGAGTTTAATTATTTAGGTCGATCTACATATATATATATATATATATTCAACTTGAATTAGTTACAGAAGTAGCATCCATTACATTTTAAATAAGCCACAGAACATAAACCTCGTCCTTAAACGTTACACAAACTAATATTATTGGGGTATATTTTATAATTTTACACAATATAGTCCTTTAAGCTATACTATGCATATTGTTACAATAATTAATTGATGAAGTTACAATTATATATAGTATACGCATAAGACTTCACACAATACAACGAGTGCATACAAACGGGAACCGGGTTTTTATCTGGGTGCATACCAGTTCGTCATTCCTCTCAGTGTCATACAAATCGAAATAATTTATAAAAATTTGTAAACTCATTCCCGCGGGCCATATGCATGAGAAAGGATAGGCTGTACAAGTGTATATGCTAAATACGTTCCTGTAGTAGCTCTGAATCGGTATGGATTCCAGACTATTTGGGGAATTTACAATTGATCGAGAAATTTTACAATAATATCATTATTCCAAGGATGTCCACCCAGTGAATTAAACTAGTACAGTCGTTCCCTATTTTTAAAATAAATGGCTGTCCAATGAATCCCTTCTCCGCCACTAACATCCGTATTTAGAATAAGTGCGCCGCAGTGCTTCGTAGTTGGAAGCTTCAGCGTTTCATTCTTCGCAAACACGCCGATAAATGTGGAGCGTGTGAATCGGTCACTATTCATTAATCTCTGGAGTGTATTCGTATCTATTTTTAAAAGTCTGTCACGACACCTCTAAACCTATCATTTTCTATTAGGGCTTGCGATTCGAGGTAAACTATTACACTAATAGGCGCGTCTAGCGGCTTGGCGAATTCCAATCTGATTGATATGTTCCCACTTTGCTGTGGACTTATGTGCGTATTTATGCTCCCAGATCAGTTGGGGGAGATGTCAAACGAGTAAAGGTTCACCCTCTCAACGAATTCTTTCGGTGTTACGCCGACTCCTAATTCGTTACAGGTACCGGCAATATGTGCAAGATTACTATAAGCTCTCGAGCAAAGCGAGAACTCGTCATCTGTAGAATAATTCGTTTCCAGTGTCCCACCTAAGGCGACTCCACTGATGTACAGGGTTATATTTTTAAGGCCGAAATTTTCGAAATTAAAGGCGGTCTTTTTATATTTTCCATTCACAGAAGTGTGTTCCTACATTCCAAATAATAACCTTTTAGGGAGAGCTCCAAGAGCAATATTTTCTATCTGCTTCGATGTTAACCCTGAGGGCACCGTATATAGTTTGAGCTGAACTCTATTAATTGGGTATTTTACTGTGGCGTGTAGTAAATGTTTTTCAATTTCTAATTGTTTAGCAGAGCTTAATTTCACTCGACGCACGCAGAGATAAGTCTCCATAATATGAATAACCACAGGCTTCGAGCTCTCATCTTGGTGAACCCCCAGATTTAAACAAATCTCAGAGTCGTACGAGTGGGCTTTATTTTTATATCGACCCCATTCACAAGCAGCTTCTCCTGGAATGTGAAATCTGCGTGTAAGCGCCGAAGCATTCATATATTTTCTTTTTAGAATTTTTAAATTTGGCTTTATACTACTTCCATCTTTAGCTTGATAATAGCCTTCGGCAGTTTAAAAGCTATTCTTCGCTTCTTTTGAAAAGTTGAGGACATTTTCCAGATAGGCCGATAGGTGGTAGTAGCCAGATCCTGCCGAGATGTTGACCTGATTTAAATATACGTCACACTGACTGAATATGGAGTGCAGAAAGTTTGTTTCTGGGAATACAACGTAATTCTCTTAGCAGTCCGTTCCATCTGAATGTGCTATTCGTAGTTTAGTGTACATGCGCACACAGCTTGCATCAAAAAAGTAAGGGTCTTAGCTGGGGATCATGAACTCTATGGGAGCACTCGGGGAGGTAATGGTGTTTAACGGATTAACTCTAATAAAGTCAATGTGCTCTATATATACTTGTGTTGGGGGCATGTCAAACAGGGCCAGCTCCGATTTACAACATTGTGAACTACATGGATGGATGAAACGTGCCCTGGCTAGCCCGAAATAGTGACACCTCTCACGACAAGTAGTGAACAGTCTATGGTTCATGAGAGCAACGTCCTTAGCTCATATCAATTTAAGAAGTAGTCAACCATACGTTTCATGCGCTTAGAACACTTCTTTTTTGATGTCCTTTCACGTCTAACACCACGTGCTGGTAATCCCTTCTTCTTCTTCCGTACAGGACTCTTCTTCTTTTCCCGCCACCACGCATTTTTCTCTTTGCATCTTTGATGATTTCGTCCGGTGTTCCTTTCAAGTGCTTTTTAGAACTTCTTTAAGCTTAGCCCCAACCTTTATTCTTCTACCGTGTTAGACCTGATTGTAACGCTTTCCTGCCGAGATATCTGGCATCACTCTTCAGCAAGCTGTACGCAGTATGGTTGAAAAAATAGATCCAGTCCCACTCCCGCGCTGATATCTCACCCCTCGATAGACTGTGAAAGGCCTTCGGGTCATTCTATCACAGTGCGACGAAAGTGAAGCTTCACTGTTTAGCTCCCGCCACCGAATGGAAAACTTTTCGACTCAATCATTCTTATATACGAGGGCCACTCAATATATTTTGCCCTACCTTTTTTTCCTTTCCAAGTTTCCTTGTAAGTTACAGAAATTTTGTACACAAGTAGTTACATACCCTTTTTACAAGTTTTTATTTTTCCACATAGTCTCCATCCTTCTCTACGGCTTTCCTCCACCTCGAAACAAGGGCCTTTATTCCTTGCTGGTAAAAGTCCGCTGGGTTCGGCTCGAGCCACCTCTTAACCTCCTCAACAACCTCATCGTCACTCTGAAACTTTCTTCCATGAATAGCATCCTTCATTGGCCTAAACAAATGGAAGTCTGAAGGTGCCAGATTCGGGCTGTATGGAGGGTGGGGTAACACAGTCAAGCGCATTTTTGTGATGGCCTCTCTTGTTTGCAAACTGTTATGTGGTCTTGCGTTATCGTGCAAAAGAAGGACGTCTTCCAGTTTTCTTTCCGATGGAACTCGCTTTATACGTCTCTGGAGTCTCTGAAGGGTAGCAATATATGTCTTTGAGTTAATTGTTTGTCCTTTCTTCATAATGTCCACCTGAATCACCCCTTTCATGTCCCAGAAGATGGTGGCCATAACCTTTCCTGCAGAGGGAGCCATTTTGAACTTTTTCTTGCGTGGGGAGTCTGCGTGATGCCACTCCATGGATTGGAGTGTTGTTTCAGGTTCAAAGTGGTGTACCCATTCTCATCCCCAGTCACAATTCGTGAAAAGAAGTCATCCCCTTCTGTATCGTATCGAACCAACGACTCAGAAACAATTTCTTTTCTTTGGGCTTTGTGATCTTCAGTCAGTTCGCGAGGAACAAACCGTGAACACATTTTTGAGTATCCCAGTTGCTGAATTATCGTATTCACACTTCCTTCACTAATTCCTATCTCCAATGATAGCGCCTTGTATGTGACGCGCCGATTTGATCGAATGATGCTGTTAGCACGTTGTACAGTGTGAGATGTGACAGCCGATGTCGGGCGACCGCTGCGTGGCTCATCATCGAGGCTGGCTCTCCCTCTCTCCGATGATCTCACACGTTTAGACCGGCGTCCAACTGTGCTTCGATCAACAATAGCATCCCCGTAAACGTTTTGTAGACGTTTGTGAATATTTCCAACTGTTGCCTTCTCTGCGTTTAAGAACTCGATAACAGTTCTCTGTTTACGACGCACATCACTGTCAGACGCCATTTTCGAAAACTGCGTTAACCACCGGTTTTATAGAAGTGCGTTTAAAAGCGGTTTTATACAAGGAGGGGAGGTTCAAACTGGAAAATTCCAATTATGTGAGGCGTAGAAAATTCAAACTTACCGCTCAAAAGACATTTCAGCCCCATGGCCTATTATTTAGCTAAGAAAAAAGGGTGGGGCAAAGTATATTGAGTACCCCTAGTATACTGAGATACTGGTTAGTAGGTTAATTGCGACATTTACATAATGAGGCTTGTCGGACGTGATGCTTAAGCTCCTTCCTCTATGATTGGGAATGTGGGGGATGCGTAGCAGGCGCGCCTGGGTAATCCTAACATACTGATGTTCCAAGATATTCCTATAAATATAGCACATGTTCGGGAAAGGGTAGCCATCGTTCTATTTCTCCAATTTCAGCTGGTACATTAAGCTGCACAAGTCATGATGTGAAAAGTATCCCATATCTGCCCTCGGTTATAATTTTGAACAGCCCTTTGTCTTTAATATTTCTATTAGCCTTTGATTTTAGAGTAAAAGTATGTGCCGGGGTATCTTTGTTTACGATTTCATATACTAAATTAGACGTAACATTTGATCATTTCAAAACTACCACTTAAGTCTCTCACATCTTCGGCTGCGCCATAATGACCCGGTCCTAGTGTTACTACTGTAGTGTAGTACTGTGCCTCCCCACTTCGGGCGGCGCGCATGGTTTCGTCCCGAGTTACCCCAGACTTTTCATACTCATCACGGTTTCTAAGAACCGTAAAAATTGTAAAATTTGGTAGCCAATTGTAATTGGCATATTCCTACCGCATAGGATTCACGGCCCATTTCAATGGGCCCATGGAGTTCTGTTACAAAGTTGGCCAGGGTGTTGTTAGGATGTACAGAGAGAGAAGAAGAGGACGGGAGTGTGACGTAGAAGTGGTTAGGCGCCATGTTGCATACTACTGTATTTAAGCTTCATTATTGCATCAGCTTTTATATAGGTGTTGAAGCTTTCTGGGTACCCTAGCCATTTCAACTGATACATTTTTGTCTTTCCTGAACATTTGCTGCCTAAATTTTTTAAAATTTTAAACACTTTTTTTCCTAAATTAAATGTCACTTTCTGCAGCTCCTCGCCGTAAAAGACCCTTGCAATTTCTTCCCTATTCAAATCTTCAACGTAATACAGCATTATGTCGTCTTCAGGTCTCATAGCCCTAACTTTAAAAATCTCACGTGTCCAATCTTGCTCAAATCCCTTCGCAAATTTATTACCCGAACGCGACAGCCTTACATAATCATTGATTTTGAAACGCCTAGAGTGTGGTGGCACTCTACGATTAACTTTTCTCACCTCACGTTCTATATGCGTACCTCTTTCTAAAATTTTGTTAGGTGTTGTTCCAATCGCTCGTGGGGTGTGTACGATTGTAGGATGGGGCCAGCGAGTCCAAAATGTCTATATATCTGTATGTGTTTTTATGTGTGAAATAGCGATGCATACGGTCCTTTACGGTACGTTGAACTCTTTCAGCTAAATATGCCTTATGTATATAATTGCTAGTGTAATAACTGATATTAAACTCTGTCAACATGTTCTGAAAAGCTTGGCCGATAAATTCTTTCCCCATGTCCATACAAAAATAGCCAGGAATCCTGTTTTCTTTCAACATCAGCGTTTCAGGCGATTTATTTTTCAGGAGAATTAGCCAAAACTATCTAGAGAATACATCTATTATAAATAGGATGTAGCAATAGCCGCCATTATACAATGAATATCTCTGCATATCTGTTAAATCCGCCTGCCAAATAGAATCAATCGAGGCTGCTGCTGTCTTGGCTGTTTTAAACCTTTTTTCACCGGCTCACTGCTTATGAAATGTATAAGCATCCTGCTCCCGCAAAAACCTCTCAACATCTTTTTTCCCTACTACCTCATTATAAACGCCTCTGTACAGTCCATTAACACCGCCATAGGAGGCTGAGATAGAAATGTCATGATAACGTTTTGTTAATATGTTAGCCATTTGCATTTTAGAGGCACGCGGGGAGGGTTGGCCGTTGTTGTTTCGTCTCTTCTTTCTCCTCTTCAGAGTTTTTCACCTGTGGTACATGCGAGGCTTGTCCCAAGTCTTTTAACCTGTTCAGATTACGTATCAGTGTTTTGGGGACATTTATTTGTTGTAGTCTTGGTTTAACATGTTCCCATCCTGCTGGCGAGGGCCTATTCTACTCTCTCACCAAGTCATGAATGATTTCAACAATGTTTGAACCCTGTACCTTTGTTCCTTCAAGAAGAACCTCACCTGTATCGGTCCACGGTATAATGGGATCCTCACTCAATAGATTATAAAGACTTAAACCTTTATTCCTCAATGTAGGTGGGAGACTGCTTTTTAATACATTCTCTATATGTTGTGGGGTCGACCCGTTGTTCTTTGACTGTTCGTCTCTAGCCTCGACCCCAGGTCCTATGCCCCCATGCTCAACGTTGTCTGCGCTGTGCCTAATAATTACGGGAACCTCAGTCCGATTCTTATAATATTCGTACTCATGAAGAAATTTCTGCAGAGCTTCTAGGTATAAGATTCTTTTCTCCTCAGGTGACTTTTCACTGTTTAATAGGTCTAACAGTTCGCTTTCCATTCTTTTAAGCATGCTTTTACGGGGTTCTAGAACCGTGTCTGGACTCTTTGAGCTTTGTAGTGAAGCATACACCTCGTGTGGAATCACTACTTTCTTCATTATATTAAACTAGTCAGTAAAGGCCCCAAAACTGAAAATAAGATGGGCAGGAATGAACCCCCTCTTTGTACAATCATTCGCTTTTTCTTCTCCATAATTTAATTTTTACGAGCGAGTGCGGGTATTACAGTATGTTCTTTTAACGACGTAGGCGAGCCTTCTGATTGGGTTTCATTGGTACATTACATTTTATAACGTTAAGACAGATTTCACAGATGCATTTTAAAAAGTCGGAGTCAATATTTTTAACAAACAGCTGCTGCAGTGGCCGTGGCAGCCGATGATAGATTTTTATTAATTCACGGTATTTCATTAACCTCTTTGTCATTCTGGGATATACACCGTTTCAGCCTCGTTTGGGAACATATTCGTTCTTAGAAGCACCCTGAATGTGTTTCGCGGGTGAAGGTCACAGACGAAATATCCGTAGCGTTGGCTTGTAGTTTCTTTATAAACTTCCAAAAACTCCTTACGCTGATTCGGGAACATACGATTGGCTAATACTCTAATTTGTGACACATCTATACGTTGTGCGAATAAGACTAGATATTGTGTATTTAGCGAAAAATCGCACATGTATCTTTTATTGAAGAATAGATTCTGATTAGTGAAGAATACGCTTATGTTAAGATGGTAGGAGAACACTGTAAATGTCTCGGCATACGTTTTATCCATTTCCAACATGAGATCGTCAATTACAATGGCCGTATGCTCATTTCCCTTTAACGAGTTAACGTCATTTCCACCTTTGTGGAACAAAATATCATCTTGGTGCTCGTTGAATACTGACTGGTATGTCGAACAGCACCATATGACTTTATGCACAAATTTTGAGAATATCTCCCCCCTTATCTTTAACGATTTTAAGCATAAACACAGTTTTACCACATCCTGTAGGGCCAGATATAATACATGTGGATAGGCTCTTGAACCTGAATTTTTCTACAGAATCCATATCTAACACGTCACACTCCTAAGTGGGTTATTTACAAAATATAAAATAAAATTTTAAGTGATGCTCCTTATATTCTAGTCTTTCCTTCTTCTTCCCCGGAACCGTGAATGATGATGAGGGTGAGGTACTGTGCCAGCAACATGTCCCCATCATCGATATTGCAGACGATACCGATGAGAGTGTAGTTGTTGAGGCTGCAGACTCCACCCCGCTAGCGAACCTTCACCAGCGACAACTGTCGCAGCCCCACGCGATAATTCGAGGAGAAAGCGGGGGCATGATGAAGTTGATGATTCGCCTTCCACGTCAGATATAAAGCGTGCCAGGAGTGCGGCGGTTGTTAGACTCCCAGTAATATAGCCCCACCCCTCTACGTCTTACGAAACAACCCCCACATTAGTTCCTTCTACAAATAAATTTGTGCCCCCTTATTCCTGTTCAATTCCGGTCGTACCCTCCACAGAAGTAGCATTTCATTCTGTAGAGAGTAGGATAATATTCGAGCTGGTGCGCACCGCCACCCCCACACCAGTCCTGACTAGAAACCGGAACGTAGTCAGGGTAGACCCGCGAACCATGTATAGTAACGGTGTTGAACACGGACTGTGGCGTGTAGTTGAACGTATTGTGAAGTTTGCCCTTCAGAACAGCGAGGGGCGTGAAGTCAGGACGCGACTGTCCTTCGGTTTCGGATCTGATGACGGAGATATACATGATTTTGAGGTAGTAATGTCCTACAGGCGCTCGGCTGCTGTGGATATAGACTACATTTTGGGTCGTATATTGCAAGCGTCTCAAAGTAGCATCGCCTTCAACATGAACAACTTCACGATAGATATTGACCACGTGTTCCGTGTTGCGGGACATACGGCCACACCTTATACTCTTAATTTCATTTCTTAAGCTATTTACAGACGGTATATAAACACCGAGCGTGGTTGCGGCTTTATAGCAGTAGTCTTACCTTATATGTTTACTGTACTAAATGCATCGGGCAAAAATATTTGGTTGCCTACAGCTGTGCAGCGTGTCCGTAAATTGACAGCAGATTGCAAGATCGAGTTTGACTGTAATATGTGTCCTGAAGAGCTGAGAAGGCTAGAGCAGGAAATGAATGGGTTCTTTTGCATTATCCTCCCAACACTAATTTTTTTATATAATGTTGGTTTGGTTTTGGTTATGGTACTTTATTTTCTTTCCATTATAAAAAACTTAGTGTTGGGATTAGGTTAGGTTAGGTTTGGTTAGGTTTGGTTAGGTTAAAAACAGCCCGCCGCAGGCGTTAGCCGTAGTTAGCCAGCTTCAAGTTAAGTTAGGTTAGGTTAAGTATATTTATTCATATAACTAATGATGTAATTTCGAGCATGAAAATACCTTTCTTGCGATGTTGCGAGATATTACTGCTTTCATGCCTTTTCACGATTAAAAATTAAAAGTGTTTTGCTAACGTACTTTATTTTCCTTCCATTATAAAAAAAAATTAGTGTTGGGAGGATAATGCAAAAGTACCAATGAATGTTCGTATAGTTGTATTTAGAATGATATAGTGAACGTAAGGAATGTCACATGGTGTGCGAACAGTGTAAAAGCTCAAAATGTGAAAGTCGTATAGTTGAAGCTGAGAAGAGGGATTGTAATGTGTGTAGACGCACATTTTTCAATAATAACTGTTTTGAGTTCCACAAATCAATTGGCACGTGCAAGAAAATGAGAATCTGTGAATGTGGTGTTTCATATGATGGATAATTGGGGGAAATTTACACATAAATGTGATGAAATTCACTGTTCTACATGCCATGAGAAACATAAGGCAGGTGCTATAAAGCATGTATGTTATATGAAAGATGTTAAGCCTAAAAATAAACGTTGTATAACTGTATACTACGACTTAGAAACATATACGGATGCTGAAACGAAAGAGGTTATCCCACACCTATTTGTAAGCAGACTATCTGTGACGAGTGCATGGAAGTCGAGTGTGACGAGTGTCGCAAATGTGGTAAACGAGCAAACGTTTTTAAAACGATCGCACACGACAACCCCGTGAAACTCTTTGTGTCCTATATTGTCAAGTTAGCTGACAATTTCAAAAAAATCATCGGAGATATTTACAGGCGATCCCTTGAAAAGAGGAGACAAACTTATACATATGTAAATGAGAGGTAATGTTCAGTTTAAAGACACTTTATTATTCATGCCTTGTAAATTAGCCAAGCTACCCAAGGTGATGGGCGTAGCCGCCGAAATTTCAAAAAGGTATTTCTCTTAGAGTTTCCTCATTAGCGACACTTTAAATTACGTAGGACTACCTCCCCACAAACATAACTTTAACTATGCCAACATGAGTGATGGTGACCGTGAAGATATTTACCGCTACTACAACAGTTTTACTGAAGATATTGGTTACAGTATAGCTGATGAATGTGAGCGTTATTGTGTGAATGATGTGCGCGTGCCTAGAGTATGTTTCCAGGCCTTTAGAAGGATGTACATAGACCGGTTCAACTGCGACCCGCTACAAATCGCAACCACGATCGCCTCATTGGGCATTACGGTGTTCAAGAACAACTTCATACCTAAAGACACACTAGCCGTCATTCATAGAAACAACCCGCGCAGTTATGGGCATAAGGCTATTTGCTGGTTCATACACCTACAGCAAGACACCGGTGTATACATGAAACATGCCCGCAACACGGGGAAGTGGCCAATAAGGTCAATAGTCGTGTTTTTTGGGTGGATGGTCTAAGCGAAGACCGTGCCATTGGTGAGAAGACTGCGTACTCCTTCATCGGTTGCTGGTGGCATGGATGCCCACGTCCTTAGTGTGGAATCGTAGGAGATATCCATGGTAGATCTCCTGCCAACAGTCTCGCATGGACCCGCACCCGCGATCAGCTTATAAGCTCCCAGTTCACTCACAAGGTCTTGTGGGAGCACGAATATGATGCACGGATGGAGACAGATGGGCAGTACCGCGAAGAAATAAACACCATCAAACGTTCAGTAGTGTTGGATCATCTCAAATGCGGCGATAACTTGTTCGGCGGCCGTACAAACCCCTTCAAACTGTACTTTCCACCTGCGGAGGGCAAAAAACTCCATTACTACGACTTCTGTTGTTTATACCCCTACGTGATGAAGAACAATCCGTACCTCGTAGAAGCACCTGAAAAACTGGTGGGTCCCGCCCTGCCCACCATCGAAGAGTTCTCAACTAATTTGAACGAGACCTATTTCCGCCTTTCTTTCGTAATGTACTACCCTCTCGTAACTTATGGATGCCGATCTTACCCGTCGCTATAGACGACAAACTCGTGTTTCTCCTGTACGTGAAGTGCGCAGAGGAAACAATAGGGCATGTAATCACACATCCAACCAGCGGAAGATCAAAGGCGTATATATAAGTCCTGAGCTCTCCCTAGCCGTCCGTCACGGTTACAGAATATTGAAGATATATGAGGTGTGGAGGTTTCAGAAACTCCTCAACCTTTTCACACCATATATAAACACTTTCTTGAAGGAGAAGGTAGAAGCATCAGGGTACCCGCGAGGAGTTCAAACCGAAAATGAAAAATCGGCGTATATTCAACGCTACCGTGATCGTGAAGGGATGCAACTTGAACGGGCCCAAATTGTAAAGAACCCAGGCAAGCGCTTTAGTGCAAAGTTGTGCCTAAATAGTCTTTCGGGGAAATTTGTTCAGAATACAGACAAGGGGACCGTCTATCTACCCCAAAGTTATAACGAGGTGTGGGATTACTCCAACGCTCCCGATAAAGAGGTCATGGAGATCGTGAATATGGGTAATACGTACATAATAAAGTACAACAGAACTGAATTGGCTACAGATACATCACGTGTTGCAAACATACCTGAAGCCAGCTTCACAACAGCATACTCTCGCATCAAACTTTGTGGTCTACTGCATTTTCTTGGGCGGAAGGTTCTGTACGTAGACACAGATAGTGTGATATTCAGGGAGAGGGAGGGTGAATACATGCCACCTATTGGGGAATTCCTCGGAGAGTTGACTGGCGAGATCAAGAATGAGTATAGAGATAGTGCCTACGCTGATTATTGTCTCAACAGGTCCAGAAACATACGGGGTACGGGTGAGGGGGGGGAGGAAGTGAGATATATCGTGAAGGCGAAAGGCATCACGCTTAACCAGGCGAACTGGTGGATCGTTAACTTTTATTCGCTGAAGGAGCTAGTGAGCTTAGAAGGTGAGGGTGACCAGCCACCCCAACTGACTGTAGGGACTCACAATTTTCGGGCACAGAAACTGGGGGGGGGGGTGAAGGAACTTAAGGGGACGAAAGTGTGTCGTAACACATATAGGAAACGCTACCAGGTGCCTGGTACCTACGATACTGTTCCCTTTGGATACCGTGAGGCGTGAATATTGCTGTCATGTTAGCGTATATTTACTTGTTGACGATATGTTTATTTATTTATTACGTGTATTTGAATATATGGCATGAATTAGAGACTATTTACTTGTGGACGATATGTTTATTTATTTAAAATAAATCATGTTTCAATTAGCGTTTCATTTTCTCCTTTGTGTGTGTGTGTGTGTGTGTGTGTGTGTGTGTGTGTGTGTGCCGCTGAGCACCGCCCACTGTATGGCGGAACCTAATCAAAAGGGTCATGTGCAATGTTCCCTCTAATTTTTTTTAGTCCGTGTGCGCAAGAAATTTTTGTTGTGCATACATTTAGATTCATGGTGAAAAATTGTGCAAACTTTTCTGAGCACTATTATCTTCAAAATGAAATATACGGGGCTCCAATAAACCTTAGGCCCCCCGCCCATGGCCTAAACCATTAGAGGTACAGTAAAACTAAACATACCTACCTTACAAAAGAGAATTTAATCCTGCATTTAATGAGAAACAATTAAAACTTTGTGTTCCCGCCATTGGCTTCCAAGACAGCCTGAATTCGCTTTGGGTAGCTTGCCAAAAGTGACGTGAATAGATCTTGATCGTTAGGCAAATTTGCTAAAACAGTTTCAATGTGTTGCGTCATTGTATCCTTCGAAAATCGATTTGCTGCAGGTTCTTGAAACAAGAGACATTCAACCTTGTCCTTTATAACTGATCCAATGTGTTCACAGACGTTCAGGTCAGGAAATTTCCTGGCCATTCTTCATTTCCAAAGAAATGGATCACATGGCTCCGCAACAACTGTTGAGTGGCTAATGCCTTAAAGCAGGGGGCCTTATCGTGCAGAAGTGTGACCTGATCGACATCCATAACATTGTTTGGGTTTCTTAGAAAAGGAATGACATGCTGGGCTAGAATAATATCACGAAAATACTGTCTATCCCAACTCTGACCATTTGGCTTCAGCACCCACATGAGCTTCTTTGCAGTGAACAAAACAAACACACCAACACAGGCTGGACTTTTTAATAATTCGCGATAATGTTCATTGTCATCGATTTCATCTGGTGTCGTGGCCCACACTCGATCATTTTGGTAGTTAGGCCGACCTGTTACGTAAACAAAAAATTCATCGGAGACAGCTAAATGCATGAAATCATGCACATCCAAATCTTCAAGATAATGGGCAAACCACATTCTGTCATCGATGTTGAGTTTTTCTTGGCTTTGGAAGTTCATACCAAG
Organism: Bathynomus jamesi; assembly: GCA_023014485.1. NCBI lineage: Eukaryota > Metazoa > Arthropoda > Malacostraca > Isopoda > Cirolanidae > Bathynomus > Bathynomus jamesi. The sequence continues at coordinate 870,882 of JAJOZX010001334.1, forward strand.
GCTTTAAACCTTGCCTATGACGGTACAGTCGAATGATCTCACCACTAACGATCTTTCCTCTCAACACTTCGATCTCTCTAGAAAGTTTAGCACAGCTGTTTTTCAGCTTACGCGTACCGCTTTCAATGATGTCCTTTGTTTCCTGAGAGAGTGGCAAATTTGGGCACCCAGATTTGGTTGTATCCATTTCACATTCATCCAAAGTTTTATTCCAATTTCTTTTGACGAAGTCCTCACTTTTTCGCAACTTTTTGGTAACCCATGAACGTGTTATAAAGGTGGTTCCAGCATCACGAGCTTCCCGAAATGTTATTGCTCGTATGCGATCTATCACACGTTGCCTCTCCGAATCACCAATTAATTGAGAAGCCATTATATTATCACTTTATCAGCTAGAGTAATTTTAATACCTTCAATAAATAAAGAATTTTATATATTTTTATAATCACTAAAAACTATTTCGATATAAGTAAACATGTAAGCTGCAAATGGGGGGGCTAAGGTTTTTTGGAACCCCTTATATAAATATTAAATACTTAAAAAATATTATTTCTATAAGGCGATAGCTTGATCATTACGGTACTATTAAATGGATATTAAAAACTGTTTACAATATTATACAGTGTGTCCGTAAAGTCATGGTGGGATTTTAAATAGCTATATTATTGCAACGAAACATGATAATGAGATGAAACAATGCCAAATTTAAGAACAACTCTCAAAGTTGTATCTTGTAGTTAGTCTAGGCTAAGCTTAACCTTTATCTCGTAGTTAGTCTAGGCTAAGCTAAGCTAGTTGAGCTCACACGACGAGTGCCCCAGTAAGATGACGACGGTGCAAAGGAAGGTGCAGTGCGTTTTATGGCTTGCAAAATTTGAATCTGTGACTCTTGTTCGACATGAGTACCGTCGTGTGTTTAACGAAGAGCCACCACACAAAAATAACATTCGCCGTTGGGATAAACAGTTGAAAGAAACGGGAAGCCTACTGGACAAAAAGCGTTCCGGTAGACCATCTGTTAGTGACGATTCGATTGAAGCCATTCGAACAAGTTTTCTTCGTAGTCCAAAGAAATCAGTGCGTCGATGTGTTCGACAATTAGGACTTGCAAAAACAACAGTTCATACGGTCTTGAAAAAGCATTTGTGTTTTACAGCTTATAAACTTCAGGTGTTACATGCACTCCGGCCAGCTGATCACCGCATAAGATACGAATTTGCTGCTGATATTATTCATGAGATTGACGATGATGAGCACTTTTTAGATCGTATAGTGTTCAGTGATGAGTGTACTTTTCATGTTTCAGGGCATGTCCATCGACACAATGTAAGGATATGGGCGAGCGAATGTCCACATGCCTATGTTGAACATGAGCGTAATAGCCCGAAAGTTAATGTGTGGTGTGCTCTAGCACGAGATCGAGTGATTGGCCCATTTTTCTTCGCGGAACCCACTGTGACGTCACACAACGACCTCGCTATGTTGGAACATTTTGCAGTACCCCAATTTATTGACAATAATGTCATCTTTCAGCAAGATGGTGCTCCTCCGCACTATGCCAACGTTGTTCGAGAATTCCTTAATGAAAAATTTCCACAGAGATGGATAGGAAGAGGAGGATGGAAGCCATGGCCTCCACGCTCTCCGGACCTGACACCTTTGGACTTTTATTTGTGGGGTTACGTCAAGCAAAGCGTGTACAGTAGGGCGGCTCGTTTTTGCACTTTTTTCGATATTTGATTGGGGATAGTGCGGAAAAGTTGCGATTTGGAGAGAAAATAAAGTGTGTAAAATTTTTTTGAGCTACGTCAATACCTTCCGGTGGCGGCGAGTCCTTAAAAATCGAAAAATAGGCCTAAAAACACATAAAATTTTTATATAACTTATATAAATTTTATATAATGTTCATTGTTCAATGACTGCTATTAATTTATTCAAGCCTATAATAGTGTTCTCAGGGTTGTTTGCACAGAAATATACCGGAATTAACATTTGTATAACATCTTGTTAAAACTTGCTTTAAATCAATATTTTGGATATTTTAACGGCTAAGACGCCACCGGAAGTTATTAACAGATTGTGCTGAAATTTTTATTGTTTATTTTGTAAGTCTTTAAAACCATTTTCCAATCTACCCCGTTAGGCCTATTTTTCGATTTTTAAGGACTCGCCGCCACCGGAAGGTATTGACGTAGATCAAAAAAATTTTACACACTTTATTTTCTCTCCAAATCGCAACTTTTCCGCACTACCCCCAATCAAATATCGAAAAAAGTGTAAAAACGAGCCGCCCTAGTGTACAGTGTACCCATTAGGGATATTCATCACTTGCACGAGCGAATCACGGAAGCTATCGCATCCGTCACTCCTGATGTTCTTGGGCGTGTGTGGCTGGAATTGAATCACCGCCAATCAATTTAAAATAGACTATCAAGATTAATACACGATTTTAACCATTAACAAAATAGTAATAAAATAAAAAATAATTTAATTTTTTATGAATTATGAGATAATTACTATTCGTTTTTATGCAAAAATAAGAAAGAGAAGGCTTATATTCAATGCGTTAATGTATAAAAGAAAAAAATGCAAATACATAGAGTAAAAAAATCCATATTGCGTAATTGCGCGGAAGTCGGCGAAGTCGGGCGGAAGAGGTTAATACTTAAAAGAGCGACTATAGAATATGTTGATGTAAATGGTCAGACCTTGTGTGACCTTGTGTGACTCATGATACGCTTGAGCCTGTACGCATTTTATTTTGCTGTGTGCGCGGGTTTCACAACGCGTGTGCGCGCGCGCACGCGCACATCTTAGAGGGAACATTAGTCATATGGCTCCTGCTACTAGCTGGTCATATCTCTGCCCAGCGTCCTCAGTTAACCTCAACAAGCCTTGGATCTCAGACGTGTATTTTGCCTGTTGAAGAATTCTCACGTAGTCGGAAAATAGTGATGGCTACCTTTGATATTGCGTGCTCGACATTCATGAAATGGTATTTGAGAAAGTCTACAAATGTGGTGAACACTCAAAGAATCCCTAGTCCTCCCTCCTTTGAGGCTTTTAAGGCAATATTGAACCGAGCGAAGCGTGAGGAGCAGGAGGTCCAAATACTCTACGGGTATTCTGACGAGATCATTGCGGGCTTTCGTGGTTGAAAAGAAGTAATGGACTACGTCATAGGACTAAACTGCGTGAAGGCGCATATACACCGCGAAGTGGGAGAAGCATCACGAGCAGAAGAGAAACAACGGGTGTGGGTTGTGAACCTTGTTGACGAATGGTGTGACAAGCAGTATTATGTATGTTACATCACACCGAGTACGCTTACCGTGCGTCTGAGAATATAAATCTTGTAATTATGGATAGCGTAAAATATTTTTATCATTACGTTCATATATATCATCATGAGGTTCGCAGTGAGGTTGTGGCTAAAGGTTTGTGCAGGTTTTTAATAGAGTTTAGGGATGAGTATCGCTTGTTAAACAAAAAGGACAGATATGGACACATGTTTCTTTCAAATAGAGCGCCGGATTGTTAATGTGTGGAGAAAATGAATGAAGATGTATGGTTCCGGGGAGTGATAAAACATTAAAGCCGTTATTTCTTCATGTATCGGAAAAATTCTCGAAACGAATGACCGGTATAATGGGTTACAAATTTTCATAATTTATGATTCTTTCATGTTGGAACAACCGCGTGCACGAATCACTAATGCTTGGTATTACGCGCTCGTGTGGCTCATCCCCCCTCACCTCCCGCCGAGCCAAGCCACGCACCGGCTGCTCAGAGTCACCTTAGAGCTTGACCCGACTGGACGTGCGCTCCTCACAATAGAAAACCAAAATACGATGGAGCTTCTGTTGAGCAGTATCATCAATGCCGTATACGACGTGTCCGTGACGAAATCAGTGCGTGTGTTCAGGCGTAAAACCGGCGCTATTAATTATGTACTTGAAATGATTTGTAGATCAATCAAACTTTGGTAAACGGAACGTAAGTTATTTAAATGTTGAGGAGATGAACAGAATTTTCGTGGCGGTTGAGAAGTGGGGCGAGGACCGTTATAAAATACCTGCAGGCGTAGGCACAAAAAGAGAGCAGATTAGTAATGCACCCCCATACACTGTTTATTTTTACGTTGTGTATGAAACGAGACCAGCCATGCATTGATATACGGAAGAATGCAGCTGATAATAACGTCCTTGTCCCCACGCGAAACCGTTTCATTCTCGACAGAATGTTTGAATTCGTCAGTTTTCGCAAACTAAAGCTTATATTATACGCGCGTGTTGCCGACATGCTTTATTTTGACATGGTTCTTGAATACACCCCCACGGGTGTCAACCCCGCACCCCTTTGCAATATTGAGCATCATGCATTGCAATTGATTTGCACTCTACCTTTCTGAGGTTATACTACTTAACTCTTAGTAGTTTACTGTTAGATATTTTCCTGTGTTGCTTGAAATTGTTTTATTTTTACTGATGCCCTACTATGATTTTATGTGATCTTAGAACAGGGTTTTTATGCCAAGTTTAGATTTTATTTGGTGTCATACCTTGATTTTATATGAGTTTAAGTATGTAGGAGGTTCTTATGTTAACTTAGGTTTTACTTCTTCATGCTTACTTTTACCACGCATTGTTATTAATAAGCGAGATTGCACTGACTTAGTTCTTGTATCTTGTATGGAATGTTTTTCTTTTGGATTGCCTGATGATGGAGAAAGTCTGCTCCGAAACTGTTGCGATTGAATAAACAAGATGTTTTACAAAGTGCTGGTTTTATTATTTGTTATAAGACTCTGCGGATATTTTCCGTTTGACTGCCGCCATTGAAACATAATTAAACTCCAGCCTTCTTTAGTTAGCTTTATAAGGCTAACTAACAAAAATATCACGACCTAACCTAACCAATCGTCAAGGTCGTACAGTTGACCTAACGATTGGTTAGGTTAGGTCGTGATATTTTCGTTAGTTAGCCTTATAAGGCTAAGTAAAGAAGGCTGGGGGCACTCACCTCTTATGTTTCAATGGCGGCAGTCAAACGGAAAAGATCCGACTCTGCTTCCCAAAGGACAAGTTTATTCGTGATATATGTATATATATATATATACAGGGTGAGTCAAAAGTCTCCATACATAGGCAAAATGGTCATGATAAATAAATGATTATTTTTTTAATATTTTTTTGCAGGTGATGTGCTGAGATGCCTTTGTATGTGCCATCCGTATGTGCATTCAGTGTAATGGTGCCCACATAGAGCATATTTTGTGACTTACAAGTGATTGCATAATAAAGTGGCCATTTTTTCCTATGTATGGAGACTTTTGACTCATATATTATAATATATATATATATATATATATATATATATATACACAGTGTGTCCGTAAAGTCATGGTGGGATTTTAAATAGCTATATTATTGCAATGAAACATGATAATGAGATGAAAAAAAGGCAAATTGAAGAACAACTCTAAACGAATAACTTTATTTAACGTAGTTCGATATGGGCTCCTCTGGTAGCCCTGCAGACATCTAGGCGGTGATTCAATTCCAGCCACACACGCCCAAGAACATCAGGAGTGACGGATGCGATAGCTTCCGTGATTTGCTAGTGCAAGTGATGAATATCCCTAATGGGTACACTGTACACGCTTTGCTTGACATAACCCCACAAATAAAAGTCCAAAGGTGTCAGGTCCGGAGAGCGTGGAGGCCATGGCTTCCATCCTCCTCTTCCTATCCATCTCTGTGGAAATTTTTCATTAAGGAATTCTCGAACAACGTTGACATAGTGCGGAGGAGCACCATCTTGCTGAAAGATGACATTATTGTCAATAAATTGGGGTACTGCAAAATGTTCCAACATAGCGAGGTAGTTGTGTGACGTCACAGTGGGTTCCGCGAAGAAAAATGGGCCAATCACTCGATCTCGTGCTAGAGCACACCACACATTAACTTTCGGGCTATTACGCTCATGTTCAACATAGGCATGTGGACAGCCTAGACTAACTACGAGATAAAGGTTAAGCTTAGCCTAGACTAACTACAAGATACAACTTTGAGAGTTGTTCTTAAATTTGGCATTGTTTCATCTCATTATCATGTTTCGTTGCAATAATATAGCTATTTAAAATCCCACCATGACTTTACGGACACACTGTGTATATATATATAGGGTGTGTGTGTGTGAGTAATAAGGCAGGAAGTGGTTACTTTGTGGTGAAGGTTAGAAAGCACTTCTTTAGATTAAGATAAAGATGATTGAAGTGAGTTAATTCCTTTACACAGTAAAAACCTAATTAGGTAAAGTATTACATTCGCGGCTCCATCTGTAAAAGTAGCAGAAAAAAATCAAGAATTATCTCCAAGTAATGCAGAAAAAAACAATAATTATCACCAATTAAATAACAAAGGTTAATTGAATGGCCGGTTAGGTCAACTGTACGCCCTTGATGATTGGATAGATTAAGTCGTGATATTTTCGTTAACTAACGAAAATATCACCACTTAACCTAACCAGTCGTCAAGGGCGTACAGTTGACCTAACCGACCATTCAATTGACCAGGGACAACTGACAAGTAGATATAGATCACAGCACTGCATTATTACATGTTCACGCTAGAATAATTATAAAAAATAACGATGAACTTCGATATAATTAAGATTGCAAGTTTCGCACACCATGTTGGAATCTAGACTGAGAAATTGCGCGGAAGAATAACTAATCTAACAATCTTAATTTAATTTTCTGTAACACAATCCTCTGCAACTAGTTTAAGCTCACTGACGGAACATCCAGTGCACACATTCATCATCAACAACGTTTTACTCCAAACTGACGCATTTCCACCTCATTGCCACATTTCATAGGCAATCATGCGGCGGAATGGCACAAAGTAGTTCTTATTAAAAATATTAATTAAAAATTTCTGGAGAAATTTAAAAAAAATTAGAGATAGCAGGGTTTTTACTTATTCTATATCTATATATCATACATACATGTCTTTTATAACTAAAAAGTTGATTTTCGTGGAGCCGTGAAAGTAATACTTAACCCCTAATTAATTATAAATTTAATCTTCGAAAGAACTTGGTACTTTTCTGTTATGCCCCTGCAATTTCTTCTTTCCCGGTTAGGTCACCTTTACGCCATTGATGATTGGTTAGGTTACCTTTACGCCATTGATGATTGGTTAGGTTAAGGTGATATATTTTCATTAAAATATCCGTTAGTATTTCTTTAAAATATTCGTTAGTTTTAGCGAAAATATAACGACTTAACCTAACCAATTGTTAAGGGCATACAGTTGACCTAACCGGGAAAGAAGAAATTGTGGGGTTATAACAGAAAAGTAACAAGAACTTGGCTCCCGCCTTATTTGCAATTAGCCAAGACATTTTTAAGTGAACGCAATTCTTATAACACGTTCTTTGATCCTTTTTATTAAGTTACACAGTATAACTTGGGTTTCACGTTTCTCACTTTCCTAAAATCAGTTAAAATCTATTAACGAGAGAAAAGCAGTTCAAATATTCTCTGTAACGAATACTTCGCTAACATTAAACCAGTACTGATGACTTCACTCTCTCTTTCTTTACTCGTAACAGTCAATTTACGTTTCTACTCAAAATTATTTAAATTTTTCAAAACCAAATAAACTTCATAAGCCAAAATTTCATATCGATTCCATAAAAATGGCTTTTCAAACGTCTTTAGGCATATATATATATATATATATATATATAGTTCATTAAGTATAATGTAGTTTATAAAATTATGTAGAAAATTTTCAAATTGTAATCTACTCCTTCTACAGAAGCTGTTCACTTGGATGTGAAATGTGTCTAAGTGACTTCACTTGGCCCATTTTCTATTTCTGAATTTGGTTCGAAGAGTAAGGAGTTATCTGTGCTCCCATTACGAGTTCTTTCCTAAAAGGAAAACGTAGGAAGCAATAAATAACGTAAGGAAAACTAATATAAATTTATAATTTGAAAATAACGTTAAAACTTCTAAATTATTTGTTTTCGCTTTTTGTATATATTCATATATATATATATATATATATATATACTCTTTACAGTAATATAAGTTTTTATCTTTTTAAAATTTATTTTAGTGAAACAGGAAGAGATATTTATAGAAATATATAACGGGAAAAGGTGAAATACTTTTACTTTTATACTGAAATTGAATTTCATAAGAGTTTGCAACTTCACAATTTACAGAAACTTAACACTTAAATCTTATGTCCAACACACACACACACACACACACACACACACACACACACACACACATATATAATATATATAAAGGGTGATCCAGAGAAATGGGACCCAAAAGAAACCCCTGTAACTCTTAAAGTATAAGTCCTTTTATAAAATCATACGCATCATTCGAAAGAGGATAGTTACAAGTTTGTACAGGATTGTATAGGTTTTGACAATACAAGACAAGATAAGATACAAAACAAAATAAAAGTGTTAGTTAAAACTAACCCTTCAAGATGACTGCATGGACTGTGGAACAGCTGCGTTTCATAACAGCAATATTATGAGCATGGAAGAAGTGTAGTTTCAGCTCTTAGAAGGTGATTTTGACATCTGAAAATTTGTCTTGAAAGATCTTTGAGCTGAAACTACACTTCTTCCATGCTCATAATATTGCTCAGTTATGAAACGCAGCTGTTCCACAGTCCATGCAGTCATCTTGAAGGGTTAGTTTTAACTAACACTTTTATTTTGTTTTGTATCTTATCTTGTCTTGTATTGTCAAAACCTATACAATCCTGTACAAACTTGTAACTATCCTCTTTCGAATGATGCGTAGGATTTTATAAAAGGACTTATACTTTAAGAGTTACAGGGGTTTCTTTTGGGTCCCATTTCTCTGGATCACCCTTTATATATATATATATATATATATACATATATATGTTAAACACAGACCGTGCATGGAACAAGGAACTTTTCTAGGAAATTACATCCACTATAGTTCGAATAAGTAATGACAAATGACAAATACTATAGTTTTTTCTTTTCCATCATAGAAAAAGAAAAAACTAGTATTTGTCATTTATCATTACTTATTCGAACTATGGTGGATGTAATTTCCCAGAAGAGTTCCTTGTTCCATGCACGGTCTGTGTTTAACATACAAGTTTCTCAGGGGACCATTCTGAGTTTGTATATATACATATATATATATACATATATATATATACCGCAAGGGGGTTCTAAGCTCGTGCTTTTGAGTGCTCTTTGTGCTCGTTTGTACGTGCTTGTTCCTGGAGGTTTCACGTGCGCCCTCCCGGCCCTAGCACCCAAGGATGATCTCATCCTTGGTCTTTTTCCACTCCGACTGTCCCCTCCACCCTTTCTTTTTCCTCTGTCTTTCCTCTCACTTTTTCTTTGTTTTTCCGCTGAGATATGCCCTTTTAAATAGAGGCGAATCGGTTCTTCCCGAACTTAAAAAAAAAAAAAAAAAAAATATATATATATATATGTGTGTGTGTGTGTGTGTATGTGTATGGATATATATATATGTGTGTGTGTGTGTGTATTTTGAACACAAGATTTATCTGTTCAATTTCTGTAAATTCTGTAAACACGTGTGCCTGTATGATCTTAGCCACCTTACGAAATCACGACAATCTTTGGAATACACGTAGAGCTCACCATGTGCGTGTAGAGACATTTTGGTTTTGTAAGGTAGCCAAACCCTTTTGTGTGTGTGTGTGTGTGTGTGTGTGTAGACACAGAATAATTTATTCCTATATGTATAAACACTAGTATAAACTTATTCTATATTTATGCCTACACTCGGTCACCCAAAATAAAAACCAACCGTTGTTTCACAAGTTTGTCATGAAGCATTTTTTAATACTTGTAAATACTTTTAATACTTTACTCTTTTCAGATTTTTGTACAAGATAAATATCAGATTACGGTATTTGATTACGAATCACTCGAAAAATGTAAATTTTAGTCTCGGAATTTTGTGACTGAAAAGTAATTGCTGGTAAATATGCTAGTCTTTGAAGTGCAGAATTTGGTAAGACAGTGGGAATGACAGTGAAGCTACAGTGGGTAAGTTCATAGAACCAATGACAAAATATGGTCAGTACCATAATCCTGAAAACACTGTAAATAGTATTTACGGTATTTTTTTAAGAAAAGTGAAATATAATCTCTCTCACCATTGCCACCGTCATAAGTAATAATAAACAGTAAATAATAGTAGAAATTAATAATAACAAAATAGTTAACATAAGCAACGAAATTGAGCATACACACGAAATTTAACGCATATCCTATGCATAAAACTTCAATCACGAGTCAAAACCCTATCACGATTGACAACCGCTCTTCATCAGGTGAAGCTCGTAGTGATGCTCAATTTCGCTGTTTCAATTAATTATGAATTTAATCGATACGGAGTTAACGATCAGTTTTTAATAAATCTATTATTAAATTCGATTGAGTCGTAAATGGCGACTGTCTGTCATTAATTATAAATTCCTCTTTTGATTTTTCATCTATTATTTTTTATTTTTTTTACTTTATTTTTTTACCGCGTCTATTTTGGAAGTAAATGCAATAGAAACATACAATTTATTCGGTGGGAAAGCGCAAAGGATCACGTAGTTCTGTTGACTATTTTGGAGAGAATTTTAGTTTACTAATTGTGACATGCAGTTTTTTATCACAGAGGTGGGGCGGGGGAGGGGTGCTGGGAGGGACACGTGTGTTACTAAAACTTTCCTTGGTTTATATTCAATGTGTATACTAAATTTGGTGAAGCTTACCTAATCCTTTTTGGCGTGCATAAACGAACATAGAACAGACATCTGATATCATCATCATCTCAAATATATTCTAATTTTTCATTGGTGCTTGTAACTCTGATATGTTATAATGTTTTGTTATGTTATGTTATAATGTTTCAGACCAACAAAGACCCTAGGATCCACTCATGGTGGTCTACCTAACTGTGTTCGTAATTGTGTATTGTGCATGTCCTCCGTGGTGCGGAGGGGACCTACAATTTTACGTGGGTTCCGAACCACAGAGCCTTAATTTTACTATCTTAAACTATACCCAATCTATCAACATATGCGTCTAATCGATTTTTAAACATGTTTATAAACGTGCTACTAATTGCTTCTACCGGCAAACTATTCCAGCTATTTACTATTCTTTGCGTAAAAAAGTTTTTGGCAACTGCTGTCTCGAACCTTCTACTTGTCAACTTACACCCGTTATTTCTAGTCCTATTATATTGAGATATTTCGAAAAAGCTATCTATCTACGTTATCGAACCCATTCATAATTTCGAAAACCTGGATTAGATCACCCCTTAGCCTTCTAGTCTCGAGTGTAGTCAATTTTAACTCCTTAAGCCTATCCTTGTACGACTTTGACCTAAGCGACGGAATCATCTTAGTTGCTCGTCTTTGAACTCTTTCGAGTTTGTCTATATCTTTTCGCATATGCGGATTCCAAAATTGGATCGCGTACTCCAAATGGGGTCTAACTAATGATTTATAAAGAGGAACTATAATATCGCGCGATTTGTACTCAAAATTCCGAGCTATAAAACCTAACATTTTGTTCGCTTTATTGACCGCTGCTGTACTTTGTTTCGCTACTTTTAAATCACCAGTGACTATAACTCCTAGATCTTTTTCCTGCTCTACGCTTGTTAACTCCTTCCCTGACATTCTATACGCAAAATTACCGTTACGCGAACCGATATGTAAAATTTTGCACTTATCGACGTTAAATCTCATTTGCCATGTGACTGACCAATCAACGATTTTATTCAGATCTTCCTGGATTTTACTTCTATCTTCGTCATTAATCGCCCTACCACCCAGCTTCGTGTCATCCGCAAACTTTGAAAATGTACTGACTGTGCCGACATCTAACTCGTTAATATATATAAAAAAAAGCAAGGGGCCAAATACAGAACCCTGTGGAACGCCACTCGCTACATTAGCCCAACACGACTCCGCTCCATCAAAGACCACCCTTTGTTTCCTACCTCACAACCACTCTTCTATCCAATTTATAACTACACCCCTGATTCCATGAGCCTTAGTTTTTTCAATGAGTCTTTTATGCGTACACTACATCAACCGCCCGATGACTATAGTAAACGTCAACCACGCTTTGAAAAAATTCTAAAAGATTAGTTAAGCAAGATTTGTTTCGCCTAAAACCGTGCTGCATATTTCTAACTAAGTTATGCAATTCTAAGTGTTCGACTATACGATCCCTAATTATTGATTCCAGTAGATTACTTACATCAGACGTTAAACTGAGTGGTCTATAATTTCCAGCCACACCTTTATCGCCTTTCTTAAAGCGAGGTGTTACGTTTGCTAACTTGAATTTATCTGGTACGCACACTTCAGAAATAGACGCATTAAAATCGTTTTTAGCGGCACAACAATGCTATCTTTTAATTCTTTTAGTTGTATGGGATATATGGAATCCGGTCCCGGTGATTTACGTATTTTCATTTTATCAATATAACGCATTACTTCCCCTTCACTAACCACAATATTATCCAAAATATTACAATTATCAAAAGGTATTATGTCTATGACCGTAAGGGTATTCGTTACATCTTGTATAGTAAAACCTGACGTAAAAAATTCGTTTAACAAGGTAGCCATTTCCTTGTTTTCAGAAACTAGCTCTCCGTTAACATTTTTCAACGGCCCCCAAAGACACTTTTTACTGGATTTCTATTGTTGACGTATTGAAAGAATCGCTTGGGGTTTTCTTTGCCGTCACGAGCTATGGAGATTTCAAATTCGCGCTTGGACTTTTTTATTACACTTTTCGCTTCACGCCTTAGAGATATGTAGTTGTTTCGTAACCACAAATTGTCTTTATCGCACTTATGTGGCCTATAAGCCCTATCCCTACTCTTTATAATGTCTCCTACTCTAGGAGTAAACCACAAGGGCTTGTTGTTTACTTTCGCACGCTTAATTTTGTACGGTACACATTCCTCATTTATAGTCCTAAATACTGTTTCAAACGATTCCCACCCACTTCTGCGTGCTGGAAGTTAGGAATTTTAGTCGAGTTAGCTGGTTTCGAGTGACTTACTGAGAGGACAAACTCTACCATATTGTGATCGCTATTGCTTAACGGTTCTATTACTTGAAAATCAGTGATTAGCCTAACATCAGTAGTTATTACTAAATCTAAAATACTGTTCAACCTCGTAGGTTCCCCAACCTTTTGAATAAGAAAGCTATCCTCAAGAAAATTAACTAAACGATTACCTTCCGCAACAACAAGTTTGAAATGGTTCAATTTAAGTTCTGCTATAGTCGAATCTATCGGTTCTGGAGTTGTGTGCTTTACTTCTATAACGTTCGCAATATTATCTTTGATATCCAACATAACACCGCCTCCTCGCCTACCTATTCTGTTTTTAACAAAAAGTCTAGTCAATTAAATGAAATATATTCGTTAATGAAAGATTAGTAACACGAAGTAATTTAGTTAAGAAGGCAACAAACACTTTTAATTTTTTTTAAACACTTCAACGAAAACCACTTATTCAAATGGTAACACTGGACACTCGATAAAACACGTCTGTTCACAAGGAAAGACTGATCACAACTCGAATTTACGGCAATTTTTACCTAAAAATTAGAATCAAACGACCAAACACCTTTATGACATCACAGAAAGGCTAGTAGTATACCTGCAAAAATGCTGAGTGCAAATCAATCGCATGCAACGTGATCAATATTTTCAGCATTGCATGCAACGAGGGGGTACGGTTAAACCCTCGAAGGGGGTAAGGGTTATGCATGAAGGGGGTGGGAGTAACACCCTACAAGGGGGAGAGGGGCTTATGCATGAAGGGGGCCGGGGATAGACCCTCCAAGGACGAGTGGGGTAACCTAACTTAACAAGTGTAATAAACTACAAGGAGGAAAGAGAGGAGAGAGAGAGGAGGAGAAGGTGATTTCGTTGTGAAGTCTCGGAGCATTTTGATTCATTCCCTAATCATCCTGGACGGTTTTGGGTGACAGCTATTTGGCCTAGATACCAGCCAATCATATATGGCATTTACACATACTGTACATATGACAGCACAGCCAGTTGTATATGGTTTAAACACAAATATGGTGTGTACACATACATATATACAGTTATTTCATTGTATATACATTTTTCAAACAGTGTAAAGAAGAACTAAAATACACAATTAACAAGTTTATATATATATATATATATATATATATATATATATATATTAAGATAATAAAACATTAATTCAGTTTTATTCACTTAATTACACTGCACCTAGCCGAAAGAAACAATGTTAATTCCGGAATATTACTACACTGCTCCATATTTCAATCAGATCAAGCACAGAGCACAGTTATATGCTCTCCTTGGTCACGCTTTAAGCTTTAACAATTGACAAGAATAACATAGTATAAAAGACACTAAGAGTGTACCTAAAGTATTTAATTTTGGTTCTAAAATTAAATTGTATTATTCATAAAACGCATGATGTAGAGAGCCTCTCTCTCTCTCTCTCTCTCTCTCTGTATATATATATACACAGAGAGGTGAGGTGATAGTATCGGTCATTGTGAGAAAAAAAGTTCATATGAACATGTGTCTAACTCTGAACGGTTACGGAGATAGAGCTGTTTGAATCTACAAATACAAAAGCATTGATAATGGTAATCAAGAAAGAGAAACCAATTACTGTTTCTAACATTTAATGTTTAAACATTGGCATTTTGAATGGTATCAGATGCAGAAATTACAAATTTGTTACAGTTTACAATACGTTTTTGAAAATCCCACCGTCAACCTCAATGCACTTTGCAACTCGTGTGCGAAGATCGCGTGTTGTTCGTCTGAGTTGATCTTGACGTTCCTTTATGCGGGCAGCAGCATCCAAAATGCGCGCGAGCAATTCGTCTCGTGTATCCACCTTTCTTTTGTAAACTTGACTTTTCATCCACCCCAACAAACAATAATCTAAAGGAGAGAGGTTTGGAGACCTTGGTGGCCATTGAATGGGACCACCGCGGCCGATCCATCGACCAGGGAAAGTTTGATTTAGGTATTGCATCACCAGACGGGTAGAATGTGGAGGAGCTCCGTCATGCTGAAAGTACATACCAGCGCGTGTAGCCAAAGGAACATCCGCCAATAGTCCTGGCAATTCATTTTGCAGAAATTCTAGGTAACTTTGTCCTGTAAGACGATTCACTAAAGTAACAGGGCCAATCAGCTGATCATCGATGATACCGCACCACACATTGGCAGAGAAGCGATGTTGAAAATTTGTTTCCACAGTGGCATTTGGATTTTCGTCTGACCACCGATGAGAGTTACGAGTGATGTTGATACCGTCACGGTGAAAGTAGCTTCATCGGTGAACAGTATTAATCGAAGCAATCGGCGATTAGCATTTACCCAATGACAAAATTCCAGTCGCATGGCAGTGTCTCCTGGTTGAAGGTGTTGTACACGCTGTACATGATATGGATGCAAGCCTTCCTCAAGTAATGTTCGCCATACTCTTGTGTGTGGTATACCGAGACGTGTAGAAATTCTTCGTGAGCTAGTAGTAGGACTACGCTCTACCAACTGAAGAATGTTTTCCACTTCACCCACATCTTGTTGACCTTCACGTTCAGATGAAACATGAGCGCTGGGAAGTGTACCAATCTCACGCAATGTGTTGAAAACCCTGGTAAACACTCTTCGATCCGGAATTCTGCGGTTTGGAAACCGTCGACGGTATTCTGCAACAGCAGCTGTTGCACTTCCATCGCAAAAACCGTAGACATACACCATATCTGCATATTCGGCATGTGTGAAGGTGTGTGGCATTCTTAACACTGTTTCAAACACCAAACAATGTCACTCACAACAGTCAGCTGGCGATTGGCTTATGTTACATGCTTACATTACAGCTTACATGGTTCAAGGTTATAGGGGAGGGAAGGGGGAGGAAGAGCTGCGCGCGCATCAGATTCAAACAGCTCTATCTCCGTAACCATTCAGAATTAGACATGAGTTCAGATGAACTTTTTTTCTCACAATGACCAATATTATCACCTCACGAAGTATTGACCTTTCCTCCTGAAACACCCTGTATATATATGTATATATGTATATGTATATATATATATATATATTGGGTAATTAAGTCTCGCGCGCAACCTAGCTGATAATACTGCTTCAGCGATGTATGAGAGATTAGTTGAGAGCAATCTTTCTTCCTTCGTAAAGAAAAAATTAGGTCGGCTGATCAACCAAAAAATCTCTCGCATCTTCTTTACCTCCCCATTCGAAAATCTGAATATAATCTGTGACCGATGCTTAACTCAAAATATTTCGTTTACGTTAAAAAGTAAGCTTACTTTAAAAATGATCTTTCTCGATAATAATAATACGGCAGAGATTTGTTTTTTCAGTTTAAGACCTTCGTACTGATAATTTGAATTAAATTTCTAAAATACAGTTCGTTTTATTAATTTAGAAAAACACACACACACACACACACACACACACACACACATTCGAAGTCGAACACAGTTAAAGTTTCTATCTTATTCACTTGGGTGTCGGGCTTGTATACGCAAAGTCCTGAATCAACAGAGACCATCTACACAAACGTCCTTCAAGTAGCTTGTCCTTGAACCGATACGTGAATGGCTTATGGTCAGGTTTGATGGTTACATCGAAGCCGTAGACGATATTTCGGAATTTTTTCAAAACCCAATATACCGCGAGGGCATCTCGGTCCGTAGTGAAATAATTCCGTTGAGGTCCAGACAGAAGCTGACTGGCAAAAGCAATGGGTAATTCCACCCCATCTACTTCCTGTAATAGGACGGCTCTTAGTCCATAGGAGGAAGCATCTGTCGCTATGACAAAGGGTTTGGTGTAATCGGGATATTGGAGGATGTGATGACAAGTTAGTTGACCGATTAAAGTTTCAAAAGCATGTTGGTGAGCGGATTCCCAGTTAAACTTAGCATTTTTCTGGAACAAAATGGTATGGGTTT
Organism: Bathynomus jamesi; assembly: GCA_023014485.1. NCBI lineage: Eukaryota > Metazoa > Arthropoda > Malacostraca > Isopoda > Cirolanidae > Bathynomus > Bathynomus jamesi. The sequence continues at coordinate 887,972 of JAJOZX010001334.1, forward strand.
AGAAATGTTAGAAAATTGGGGAATAAAATTTCGATAGAATCCGACAAATCCAATAAATGCACGAGCGTCGTCGATGGTTTTAGGTACAGGGTACCTTTCCAGTGCTTCAAGTTTGGCTGGATCAGGTTTAATTCCAATGGAAAATCCTAGTATTCTAGGGATTCCTGTAAAAAGTTCCACTTTGCAAGTTTCAGCTGAAGATGTGTTTTTCTCAAGCGTGATAGCACATTCTAAAGACGTTGAAAGTGTGTTTTTATATCCGAACTATAAACGATAATATCGTCAAGATAGACCAGAGCTTCGACACCTAATAGGTCGGAATGGACTATATTCATCACCCTAGAGAAATTAGCAGGCCCATTTCGGAATCCGAAAGGTAAAACCTGGAATTCGTAATGGCCTCGATTAGTGGAGAAAGCAGTCAATGCCAGAGATGCGGGACTGACCTTCATTTGCCAATAACCGTATGCTAAATTGAGGGATGAAAAGAAGTTAGCTCTCCCTACGTTCAGATTTGTTTCCTGCATGTTTGGAATAGGGAAACGGTCTGAGATGGCAATATGGTTTCGGCGTCTAAAATCTATACACGGGCGAGATGTTCCGTCCTTTTAGGAAAAAAGACTCATAGGAGCGGACCAGGGACTAGCTGAACGGTAAATGACATCCTGTTCCAACATGTCCTTGATATGTTCCTCAATAGTTACTAATTGGGAATGTGAAACCCTATAGGGAGGAATGAAGATGGGTTTGGAATTGGGTTCTAGCTTGATTTCGAACGGGACCAAATTAGTTCGGCCCAGAGGATCTCCTTTTAGGGCAATCACATCTCTGTTTCTTATCAGGAAATCAAGAAGTGATTTCAATAGTTTTGGATCCTATAAGGCTGGTAACTCCTGAAGGGAGTGCTCCAGACATTTCTTGTATCCAGACCCTGATTAGATGTTTGTCTGATTTAAATATGCATAACACTGACTGTGTATGGTGTGTAGGAAGTTCGTTTCCGGATTTTCGGCGTAGTCGTTTTTGCAAACCGACCCATCTGAATGCACTCTTCGTAGTTTAACGTACATGTGCACATTGCTTGGGTCAAATAATTAATGATCTGCGCTTGGGATCACGAATTCTATAAGAACACTCGCAGAGCTAATAGTGTTTAACTGGTTAACTGTAATAATGTCACTATCCTCTATAGGCGTTTGTATAGGAGGAATAGCAAAGAGGGCTAGCTCAGATTTACAGCACTGTGAACTACTCGGATGGATGAAACGTGCCATGACGCCGTAGAAATAGTGTTACCTCTCTCATCAAGCAGTAATCAGTATATAAGACCCGAGCGCTGCAGCCTTAACTTATATTAGTTAAAAAGTGGTTAACCATTGACTTCATGTGTTTAGAACATTTCTTCTTTTTTTACGTCCTTTTACGTTTGACACCTCGAGTTGGTACCCCATTTTTCTTCTTCCTCCATACAGTGCGCTTTTTCTTGGGGTTTTTATTTCCGCTGCCGTACCTTTTTCTCTTCGCATATTTGACAATTTCATCCCGTATACGTCTTAAATGTTTTTTGAAAGCTTCTTTAGGCTTAGTGCCTGCCATTATGACTTCTACTGTGTTAAGTCCTGATTGTAAGCCTTTCTTATCAAGATATCTGGCACCACTCTTCAGTAAGGGGACAGCCGTACGCAGGATAGTTGAAAAAATGGATCCAATCCATCTACCGCGCTGATATCTTACCCCTCGGTAGACGGTGAATAGCCTTTGCTTCATTCTGTCGCAGTACGGCGGAAATGAAACTTCACTGTTAAGCCCCTATCACCGACTGGAAACTTTTTCCCCTCAATCGTCCTTATAATGGGTGATCCAGATAAATGGGACCCATAAAAAAAAGCCAAATATTCTTAATATTTAATTCCTTTCATAAAAACTATATATCATTCGAAAGAGTAGAGTTACAAGTTTATTATGAAATATTTATTTTTTTAAAATGACTCCTTTCAAATGTGCTCCATTAGTTGCCAAGCATTCCAGTGTTCTCGCTTGTAAGTTCTGCATCACTTTTGCAAGAGTGTGCGGTGGTATGGCCTGTATCTCATTTGTGATGGCGGCCTTCAATTCTTGCAAGGTCGTTGGGTTATTTCTGTAGACCCTACTCTTTAAATATCCCCAGAGATAATAATCTAAGGGAGAAAAATCCGGAGACCTTGCGGGCCATTCAACGTCTCCAAATCTTGAGATTAACTCGCCTGGAAACGTTTGACGCAAAACTGCCATGCAGTTCCTCGTGGTATGGCAGGTAGCTCCGTCTTGTTGGAACCAGTGGTTTTCTAGACAAAGATCTCTTAATTTAGGAATAAGGAAATCGGTCAACATTTTTTCGTAGCGATCACCATTTACATTGACCGTGTTTCCGGTGGAATCCTCGAAAAAGTACGGCCCTATGATCTGAGATGCAGTAAGACCACACCAAACAGTTACACGCTGACTATGCAACGGGACTTCGGTAATATTCAATGGATTTTCTGTTGCCCAGAAACGACAATTTTGTTTGTTTACAGTTCCATTCAAGTGAAAATGGGCTTCGTCTGACATAATCAAAGTTGCTAGAAAATTGGTGGTCATTTACCTTCTGTTGGATCCATTGACAGAAATGTCGTCTTCGTGCGAAATCTCCATCGTTTAGTTGTTGCACTGTTTGAATTTTATATGGAAAGAGCATTAAATTTTGTTTGAATATACGGTGTGTTGTTCCATGTCCAACTCCTAACAGCTGAGAAGCACGTCTGATGCTTATGTTAGGATTATCCTGTACAATTTCATGAGTTCTGTTAATGATCTCGTCTATCCTTGCTGTGCGCACTCTTCCAGTTGGTTTTCTTTTTCCAATGCTGCCAGTTAGGGAAAAATTTCTGACACACCGACGGATTACTTTCTTAGAAGGTGATTTTGACATCTGAAAATTTGTCTTGAAAGATCTTTGAGCTGAAACTACACTTCTTCCATTCTCATAATATTGCTCAGTTATGAAACGCAGCTGTTCCACAGTCCATGCAGTCATCTTGAAGGGTTAGTTTTAACTAACACTTTTATTTTGTTTTGTATCTTATCTTGTCTTGTATTGTCAAAACCTATACAATCCTGTACAAACTTGTAACTATCCTCTTTCGAATGATGCGTATGATTTTATAAAAGGACTTATACTTTAAGAGTTACAGGGGTTTCTTTTGGGTCCCATTTCTCTGGATCACCCTTTATATTGATATACTGGTTAGTAGGTTAAATGCTACTTTGACACAATGAGGTTCATCATATGTAATGCTCAAACTTTCCTCTATGATTGGGAATGTGAGCGGTACGTAACAGGCGGGCCTTATCCCTAACAAATTGATGCTCCAGAATGTTGCTGTAAATTTAGCACATTTCTGGGGTAGGGTCTCCAGCGTTTAAGTTATCCAATTTTAGCTGGTACACTATACTTATCAAGTCATGCTGCGACTCGTGAAAAGTATGTCTTTGGAAGGCTCATCCATATCTGCCCTCATGTATAATTTTGAACAGTTCTCTGTCTTTAATATTTCTACTAGCCAAGGAGTTTAGCAACAAAGTATGTGCCGGCTTATCTTTGTTTACGATTTTGTAAACTAAATTAGACGTAAAGTTTGAACTTTTCAGACTCCCATTTAAGTCTCAGAATATCCTCGGTTGTGTCATAATGTCACGGCCCTAGTGTCACTTCTGTGCTATAGTACTGCACCTCCCCGCGGCAAGATAAACGCATAGTACCGTCCCGAGTTACTCCTGTCTTTCACATTCATCGCGATTTCTAAGAATCATAAAAACAGTTTCTTTCTTATCACTACTTAAAATTTGGTGGTCATTTGAAATTCACATATTCCAACCTCATATGATTCGCTCTCCAAATAGATGGGCCTATGCAGTTCTGTTACAAAGTTGGACAGTGTATTGTTAGGGTGTACAAACCAAAGCAGACGACGGGAGTGTGATGTAGAAGTGGTTAGGCGACATGTTGCATACTATTTAAGCTTCATTATTGCATCAGCATTTATATAGGTGTTGAAGCTTTCTGGGTGACCTAGCCATTTTACCAGGTACATTTTTCTCTTTTCTGAACTTTTCCTTTCTAAACTTTTTTCAATTTTAAGCGCTTTTTCTCCTAAATTAAATGCTACTTTCTGCAACTCCTCGCTATAAAAGCCACCTCCAATTTCCTCCCCATTCAAATCTTCAACGTAATACATCATCACTCCGTCTTTAGGCCTCATAGATCTAATTTTAAAAATCTCACGAGTCCACCCTTCCTCAAATCCTTTCACGAATTTATTTCCCGAACGCGACAGTCTTACATAATCATTGATTTTAAAACGCACAGCGCGTGGTGATGCTCTGCGACTATCTTTTCTCTCCTCACGTTCTGTATGCGTACCTTTTTTAAAAATCTCGTTAGGTGATGTACCAATCGTACGGTGGTATGAACGGTTGTAGGATGATGTCAACGGTTCCAGAATGCCTATATATCTGTATGTGTTTTTATGTGTGAAATAGCAATGCATGCGTTCCTTTATGGTACGTTGAACTCTTTCGGCTAAAAATGCCTTATGCACAGAATTGCTAGTATAATAACTGATATTAAACTCTGCCAACTTGTTCTGAAAAGCTCGACATATAAATTCTTTCCCCATGTCTGTACAGAAATAACCGGGAATCCTGATTTCCTTCAACATCACTGCTTTTGTAGCTTTAGCAACTGTTTCAGGCGATTTATTTTTAAGAGGTATTAGTCACAAGTATCTAGAGAATACATCTATTATAAATAGTATGCATCGATAGCCGTCATTATACACCGAATACCTTTGCATATCAGTTAAGTCAGCATGCCAAATAGAATCAATCGATGCGGCTACTGTCTTGGCTGTTTTAAACCCCACCGGTTTATAAAGTGTTAAGCGTCCTGCTCACGCAAAATCATCTCATCATCCTTTTTCTCTATTCCTTCATTATAAACACATCTGTGCAGTCTATTAATTCTCCCGTTGGAGGTTGGATTAGAAATATTGTAATAGTGCTTTCTTAATATGTTGATAGGGTTAGGGTTGTGCGTTGCTGAGTGGCCTCTGCTTCTTCCCTTTCAGAGACGTTACCACCGTAGCCAAAGGTGTGCTCTGCTGTGGTACATGCATTGATTGCCCTAGGTATTTTATCTGACGTAGTCTAGCTTTAATATGTTCCCATCCTGCTGTTGATGGCCTATCCCACTTTCTCACCAAATCATGTACGGTATCAATGATGTTCGAACCCTGTAACTTTGACCCTTCAACAACAACCTCGCCTGTACCGGATCATTGTATAATGAGATCCTCACTCAATAGATTACAAAGACTTAGTCCTGTATTCCTCAATGTATGAGGGAGACTGTTTTTTAATACATGCTCGAGGTGCTGCGGACTCACACCGTTGTTCTTTGCTTGTTCGTTTATAGGTTTACCATGATCAGTTTCTCTCCTACGTTTGACAATACCGGGAACTCCACCGGTTTCTTATAATTTCCGTACTCATGAAGAAATTGATGAAGAGCTTCTTATAAGATTCTTTTCTCCTGAAGAGGCCTTTCACTGTTTATCACTGTTTAGAAGGTTCACCAATTCGCTTACATTCTTTTAAGCCTGTTTTTACTGGGTTCTACAACCGAATCTTGACTGTTTGTGTTTTGTAGTGAAGCATACACCTCGTGTGGAAACACGACTACTTTCTTCATTATATTAAACTAGCCAATGAAGATCCCTAAACTGAAAATAAGATGGGGATGAATGAAACCCTCTCTTTGTACAATAATCCGCTTTTTCTTTCCACAGTTTGTCTTTCACGAGCGAGTGCAAGAATTACGTTCTTGTAACGACGTAAGCGAGACTTCTGAGAGGGCTTCATTGGTACAATTTAGGGCATATCATACTTTACCGAGTCAGAATTTCACTCTGGCTAATATGTATTTTTATGTAAAATTTAATTCTAAGAGGGGTTTCTTTCCTGCAACTTTTCCCAAAAATCGCGTTATCATGTTCAAAATTGCGGTTTTCTGTTCTATGTTGAAATATCGAATATTCAATTGAACACAACCTTATATTTTTAACCCTTTGTCGTAATTTGTTGCCATTTAGACACATTAACTTTGCTTAACTCTTACACAGGTTTAATACATACATACATAAGAAGAAATCTACTTCATTTGAATCTTTGTAACCATTTGGACGCAGAAGGCGAAGTTCAACATTCTCTCAATAGATGGCTCTGAGCAATTACGCCAGTTATAATTGTGAAGTCGAAGTGAGTGGACGCCATTTTTTTCGGTAAGTGTTTTTTGTAATTTTTCTAAGTTTAATCACCATTATTATATTTGTTTTGACTATAATTTCATTCTAGAAGTATTAAGGAAGCTCCCTGTTTACTTTGTTTAAGTAATATTTTTAATAACTGTGAAGAAAATACTTTATTCAAAGTTCGTTTCGAAATAGACACAAAGTTTTCATCGGCTAAATTTCTGTCTATGATAACACGTGTGTCCAATTGGATACATGAAATGAATTTTTCATTACGATTGTTTTTATGTACTGTTATATATATATATATATAGAAGGTGTCCCATAAGTCCGGCATCATAGGAAAAATAATAAAAAAAGGCAAAACAAAAGCTTTTATTTACAGAACGTGCTCAGTGTGTCCACCATTGTTTCCAATACACAAATTCAGACGTGATATCCAGTCAGCAAGCACACGGTGAATGATGTCAGGAGTAATGGTGTTACATGCCCCAATAATGCGCTGCCGCAAATGTTCAACACAACGAAATTTCTCTGCGTATACCAGCGCTTTCAAGTGGCCCCAGAGATAAAAATCTAGTGGCGTGAGATCCGGGCTTCTAGCTGGCCATTCCACAGGCCGTCGACGTCCTATCCAATGACCAGGGAATTGTTGGCACAGGTATTCCCTTACTTGGGTGTTGTAATGTGCAGGAGCGCCGTCTTGCTGGAACCATGTTGGGAAATTTCCTGCTTCGTTTAAGACACTGGGAAATGCTTCTTCCTTGAGCATACGTAGGTAGGTGCCTCCAGTGACATGTTCATCGAAAAAAAGGGGGCCTATGATGCGATCCTTCCAAATGCCACACCATACCATCACCCGAGATGCACCTTGTTCCTTTGAAGAGGTATACCATTGAGGGTTGTTTTGAGACCAGTAGCGGGTGTTCTGTCGATTTACCTCACTATTTCCATAAAAAATAACCTCGTCACTGAACAGAATGGTGGACGGGAAATTGGCATCCCGAGCATAAGAAAAATATGAATTATGGTTTGTAGAAATAGAGAGAGAGAGATAGTACTAACTACCATCCACTAATTACCTTATTAGACCTTTGTTGATTAATGGACACAAATTATTCCATTTAGAAATGTTCTTACAAAAAATAGATTGCTAAAAATGCTTATATAGGGTGAACCAAATGTAGGTGGACAGTAAATGATAACGTTTATTTTGAGAACACATATTTAATTTTTTTGTATACTATAATACAAAATAAAATTTAAATAAATTTAGTTATAATATTTAATATAATATAACACAAACACCATAGTTATAATGAACACCATAGTTATAATATAATATAACACAAACCGTATTCAACCTACTGTCCACCTACTTTTGGCTCACCGTGTATATACACCTCCTATGCATATTTCAAGTAAAAAAATGAACCTACGCTAAAATTAAATGGTACTGAATGACTAAGGGTTACGCTTATGTTACACCATTATTACAAATTTTAAATTATATTTGCAATGCCAAATTCAGCTTTCTATTACCAAAATAATATTCATTACCAAATTTAGGTTAATTTGGTAATTAAAAATGCCGGTTGGCAACCCTGATTATAAAAAAAATTATATTCCTTGTCTATATTTATGGCGAAAGAACACTAAACATACTGATATGAATTTGTTACAGATTGGGCAAAAGCGAGAATAAGCACTGACTAGACGTGATGGCCGAATCTGCCCCCAAAACCAGGAAAATGTCAGGTTCAAAGCTCTCGGATGTTGTGGGCCCGAGGAAGGAGTTCATTCCCAGCGAGGTGCCGACTTGGAGAGCAGTTCTTCAGAGAGGGATTCGTTTGCAGGAGGAAAAGTTCCTCATTCATGACATTCAAAGGTCTAAATACCCTATCCGAGAGATGACTGACGAGCTGGCTTCACTCGTGATGACTCACTGGAGGAAGTCGAATGTAAAGTTCTCCCCGCCTATGACAATCACGGAAAAATCGCTCTCATATAAGATCTTATTGAAATGGAAGGAGATGACAGATGTTGTGAACGGGAGAGTTAAGTCTGCTACCCAGGAGAAGAGGATGGCTGATCTGGATAAACTCTGTGAAGTCTGCGTTTGCAAGCATCAGATCTTTTTGTGCGGCTCAGAGGGGAGTGGATGCTCAGGATGCTCCCTCAAGGCCCATGTGAACTGTAACTGTCCTTCGGAGGTGAAGATTCCTAAACTGGACCTTCAGTGGCTGTACTACCAGAGAGTGAAGACTTCCGAAGCTTCAGGAATCCAGATGTCTTCTGTAGACTTCGAAGACAGCAGGAGACAGATCAAAGCAGCGAAGAGGAAGGAGGCTGAAGAAGCTTCTGTTGTGAAGAGGAAGAAGAAAGAGGAGGCTACTAATGAGGAGCTTCTCATGAAAGACTTTGAGGAGGACGAAGAGCCAAACTTGGAAGAAGCTGCAAAAGAAGCCTCTGGCAATGCTGAGCCTACTGAAGCTCCTATGGACGTTTCCGCTGAAGTACCTGCCGAAACTCCAACTTCTGCTACAAGAAACTACACGAAGATCCAAGTGACAGCTTCAGCAGCTTTGAGGTACAGGGTGGCAAATGTTCCGGCAGCTGCAGTTGCCACTGTCTTCCTGAACGACCTCATCAAGGCCGGTCATCTTTCCAAAGACAAGGCTTACTTGGCCATAGATGGCATGAAAATCTGGAGGGCCAAGGAGGAAGTAATGGCCTCATCAGTTGAAGCTCTCACGCAGAGGTCAGAGGAGGAGAAGATCTCTGGGATATTCTTTGATGGCAAGCAGGATAGGAACACAAAGGTGTTGAAATATGACGAAGTGACGGAGATTTCATCCTGGCAAAGTGATTGAGGAGCATTACACTATCACGTGGGAGCCTCAAGGAAAGTACCTCTTCCATTTCACTCCCGAGGAACCTGAGGAAGGAGAAAAGCCTGCTCATAAGATCGCTCAGGGCCTGCATGAGTGGCTTCTGGATCACGGAGCTGACGAGAGCCTTGTAATGATTGGAGGAGACTCTACCAACACCAACACGGGGTGGTCTGGAGGCGCCATAGCCCTATTGGAGAAGATGCTGGGTCGCAAGTGCCACTGGATGATCTGTCAGCTCCATGTAAACGAACTCCCCCTGAGGCACTTAATCATCAAGCTGGACGGCCCTGTAACTCCCCGGTCAGGCTTCAGTGGGCCTATTGGAAAACTTCTTGAGAAAGTGAATGAACTTCAGGTCAACTTCAATTTCAAACCAGTTGAAGGAACTGGAGATATCATAGAGCTGCCAATAGAGAGTCAAATCTCTCTCCACAGACCAGCACAACTGCTATCTTCTGATCAAAGCCATCAAGTCTGGAAGTCTCAGTCCACAGTGGGCTGGTCTCAAGTGCGGACCTCTGAACCAATTCAGGTGGCTCACTACTGCACAGGCCATCTTACTGTTGTGGATGAGGGAGCACGGACTGAAGGGGGAGGTGTTGAGGAGGCTCGAGGACCTCGTGAAGTTCTGCCTTAACTTCTACTTCAAAATGTACTACGACATTAAAGTGAAGCACCACCTCAATTTTGGTCCTGCACACTTTTTTTCAAGCCTGAGGCTGCTGAGGAACCAGACTACCGAGGTCAGGAACATCATCTCTGCTGCAGTGATAAGAGGAGCTTACCACGCACATCCTGAGAACATCCTGGCTTCATTCCTGTGCAGTGAGGATGAGCATCAGAGAGCTTTTGCTGTGAGCCAGATAGAGAAGATCAGAGAAGGAAGAGACTTTGGTAATACGACAGTGAGGCCCCATAAAAATCCCAAAGTCAATCTGCAAGCCACTTCACCTGAGGATCTCATCAAATGGGAATCAGAATATTTACGAGCCTATTTTCACTGGAAGATGAACTAGACTGAGCTCGAGGATCTTAGGAAAACTCCACTCAAAGTGGACGCTTTCTCTGTTCATACTCAGTCCTGCGAGAGAGTTGTACAGGAAGTCTCAACTGCTTCCCAAGCTGTGTACGGTCACGAGAGGAGAGATGGGTGGGTGAGAGCCAGGATAGACAATCGAGAAATGCTCCCAGTGTTCAGATCGAAGCAGGACATACTTAAGAGCTTTTCAGGTTCGAGTGGCTAATGAAGAGGCTGAAGATCGTTAATGCTCATACGAGCTGAAAGTCCTCATAAGATCATAATATAAGATCTTATGAGGCCACGCTTTTCAGGGATCCAGGAAGAACAGGCGTGTAAACCTACATGTGGAGGTGGCAAGTCTCCCGCTACTCGATCAGAGTAGAGTTGGTGAGCCGCGCCTATTCTTTGAAGAAAAACTTAAAATTCTTAAGTTTTACGTGAAATCTAAACATTTTTTCACCACCCAGAGGTGTTGAAACACGCAAGAAAGCAAGGATGAGGTCAGAAAAGCAGCTTTTAAACTAAATCATATGCAGAACAGCTGCGCGCTTTGGTTTGGGTGCCCTGAGGCTGCGTTAGGCAGCCTTCAAATCAGAAAATCGCGAGTTTGACCATGAAAATGAGAGTTTTTGGAAAAGTTGCAAATAATAAACCCATCTTAGAATTAAGTTTTACATAGGAATACATATTAGCCACTTTGTTTTTCCAAAATTTCAACTCTGAACCCAGAGTATGATATGCCCTATTGGTATATTGCATTCTATAACGTTAAGACAGATTTTGCAGATGCATTTTAAAAAGTCGCGGTCAATATTTTTAACAGGTGCCGGACAGTTCGTGGCAGTCGATGATAGATTTTTGTTAATTCGCGGTATTACTTTAACCTCTTTGTCATTCTGGGATATACACCGTCTCAGCCTCGTTTGGGAATATATTCGTTCTTAGAAGCACCCTAAACGTGTTTGGCGGGTGAAGGTCACAAATCAAATATCCGTAACGCTGACTTGTAGCTTCTTTATAAACGTCCAAAAAATCTTTACGGTGATTCGGGAACATTGGCTGGATAATACACCAGTTTGTGATACATCTCGACGCTGAGCGAATAAAACTAGGTATTTTGTGTTTAGCGATACATCGCATATGTATCTATTTTTGAAAAATAGATTCTGATTGATGAAGAACACACTTATGTTAAGATGGTGGGAGAATACTGTAAATGTCTCGGCAAAACGTTTTATCCATTTCTAACATGACATCGTCAATTACAATAACCGTGTGCTCTTTCACTTTTATAGAACTAACATCATGAACACCTTTGTGTTAAAAAATATCATCTTGTTATTCGTTCAATACGGCTTGGTACGTCGAATAGCACCATATAACTTTATGCACATAGTTTGAGAAGAGGTCAGGCGTAAGCACAGTTTTACCGCACTCTGTAGGACCGAATATAATGCATGTAGAAGGGCTCGTAAACCTGAATTTTTCTATAGAATCCATCAGTAACACGTCACACTAGGCCTGTTCAAAAATCAACGTTTTCTTATTTTCATAGGTTTCTGTACATTTTCCCATGCCTTTTGACCTGAGAAAGCCGAAAATCACAACTATTTTGACCTAGGATGTTGGGAAGCATTGCCGCATGGAGCTTTAAATTTTCTGCCTTGAAATCGGCCAAAGCGCCAATTCCGGGGTCCCTTGAATTATGTTTTGCACTTTAACTTTTGATCTAAACAGATAGAGCAACAAATAAGGTATCAAATGAAAGAGCATAAAATTAATAAATAATAATAATAATAATAATAAATAAATAATAATTAATAATAATAATAATAATAATAATAATAATTATCTATCATTTTTCAGGAAACAACAGAAACTCAATCAGAATCTAGAAAACCATCTACAAGTTACAACTTCACAATGACATTAAGCAAGGAGCTGAGGGAGCTCCGTGGGCGCACAGTTGATATCTCAGAACCTCCACGTACTGTCCACAGGCAGGTGTCAACTGGGCCATCTACCAGATCTCTCACTGAAACTTTCCTGGTTGGATACCCTTCAGCTTTTATCAGTGGTTCCCAGCTTCCCACCAACAGACAGGCGTTCCAGTATTTCCTTAATCTTCAGAATTTACCGGAAAATGCAGGGAGGCCCATGGTTCAAGACCTTGCATATGAAACAGTTGAATCTATCATCCCATTCTGGCAGATGGCTAGGATCAAGACAATGACCAAGTACAACGCAATGAAGCTCTTCATGAAACTACATGAGAAACATCGTGCTCTGGTGAAAAGCAAAGGAAGAGCAAGTAACCCTGGAGGAAAAAGAGGAGCATTTGTGCTGGAATTAGACAGCCTGTTCGATATAGGAGCTCCAGATGCAATCCAGGAAATACAGAACAACAGACTGTTATCCAGAGAGAAGAAAGATGAGGATATCAGGTTCTACGAAGACCAAAAGACTGAGAGGAAAGGTCATATGTCTGGTCATGACAAGATTTTTGAGACAAGATCCCTGCAGCAAGCAGCGAGGAATGAAAGACTGCAGCATAGACAAGAACAAGGTAAAACTAATTACTTTAAACGTTACAAAAAGTTTTAAGTTTTACTCCATTGCGATATTTAGCATGTACTTAACAATTACTGTCTTAACATGTACTATTTTACAGCTGCAGCAGAACAAGAGGCAGTTGTTCATGTGGATGACATTACCTGGGGTGACTCAACTGACAACGACGCTAACACAGAGGACATGGATTACCATCAGCCTCGTCCTGGATGTTCTCACCATCAAGACACTGTGACTAGTGTGACTTTGACGTTTCCAAGGAAGGTCATGGAATGTGATGTCATCTGCAATACAGCTGATCGTCTTGGTTTATCAGACAATCAAGTTACTGCCATGGTTTCTGCCACCTTGAAAGCTGGAGGGGCTGATCTGGATAACTTCGTCATCTCAACCTCAACAACACGTCGCAACAGAATGCTGTCCAGGTATAATATCAGCCAGAGTCACATGTCCAAGTTTTGTGAAAACCCCCCACAGTACGCTGCCTTACACTGGGATGGAAAGTTGCTCAAAGATGTCTTGGGCAGTGAACCTGGAAGTACCTCAGAGACTTTAGCTGTGCTAGTGTCTGGTCCACCTTCATACACTGAAGGAAAGTTATTGGGAGTACCTGTCATCGACAATTCTTCTGGCACAGCTCAGGCTGAGGCTTCAATGGATTTACTGGAGACATGGGAACTTACGGATAATGTTACTGCCCTTGTTTTTGACACTACATCCAGTAACAGTGGAGTTCACAGAGGAGCTGCCAAACTGCTAGAGAAAATGCTGAACAAAAAGGTGTTTTATCTGGCCTGTCGACATCACATCCTGGAAATCCTATTAGGAGCCGTTTGGGAGAAGCTGTTTGGGAAGGTGAAGGGGCCAGATAATCCCTGGTTTGAGCATCTGAAGGATGTTTGGACGGACTTGTCCAAGGAAAACCCAAAGATGCTGGCTATCAAGAGCAAATGGCTGAAGGAAAAGAAGAAGAACAGTGAAGAAATACTCCAAGACATTCTAACAGCAGAAAGGCTTCCAAGAGCCGACTACAGGGAAATGGCTGAACTGACAGTCATTGTTCTTGGAGGAACGCCTCCTCGAGGTATTCACTGGAGTCGACCAGGCGCCATTCATCAGGCCAGATGGATGGCCAGAAACCTGTACTCCATGAAAATGCTGATGTTTGCAGATCAACTTGCGTACGACGAAGACACTGTATCAAAGCTGGAAAGACTCAACACCTTCCTTGCGCTGTTCTACACTCCTGTATGGATGATGTCAATGTCTGCTGCAGATGCTCCCGTGAATGATCTAAGTCTAATCCAGGACATGTTGAAGTACAAGAAAACTGACCCAGAGCTTGCTGATGCAGTACTTAATAAGATGGAAAACCACAAATGGTACCTGACGCAGGAAGTCGTGCCATTTGTCCTGTTCAGCAGTAGATTGAGTGACACATTGAAGCACGACATTGCTGCCCAGTTACATGCCACTGAGAAGCCAGACAGCTTCAGAACAGGAAAGCCTCTATTCCAGAGAGTCACAGCTAAGACCACCCTGGTTGATCTCATTGGCCCAGAATCACATTTCCTGCTGGACACACTGAACATTGGATCCGAGTGGCTTCTGGAACCTGTCACGTCTTGGCCACAGAATGGGGACTACAGAAAAGCGTTGGACTATGTTAAGAATCTGAAAGCGGTGAATGACATTGCTGAACGTGGTGTCAAGATGATGAGCGACTTTGCAAATGTCATAACAACAGATGCCAAGCAAAGGGACTATCTCCTTCAAGCTGTGGAGTTCAACAGACGCCGCTTTGACAGCTTCAAGAAACAAACTCTCAACAACTGACTGTGTAAATGTCATTATGAAATTAATCATCATGTAATGCTTTCACTTCTTGATCGATTAGACTTGTGACAAAATGTTAATCTCAAATTTGTGTCATGAATAAGGCGCCTTGTCTGCCTTGAGTGTGAGAAAACGAATTTTGTGATATTTCTGAAATCTTTGTATGTACCAATGTGCCATTTCTTGTTCCAAGACTATCATAATTGTATAAGTTAGAAAGAGGATTAAAAACACTTTAATTTGGTGCCTATTTTCTTGCTCTATCTTGTTTAGATAAAAAGTTATAGTGCAAAACATGATTCAAGGGACCCCGGAACTGGTGCTTTTGGCCGATTTCAAGGCAGAAAACTTAAAGCTCCATGCGGCAATGCTTCCCAACAACCTAGGTCAAAATGGTTGTGATTTTCGGCCTTTTCAGGTCAAAAAGCATGGGAAAAAGTACAGAAACCTATGAAAATAAGAAAAAGTTGATTTTTGAACAGGGCTAACGTCACACTCTTTAGTGGAACATTTACAAAGTATAATAAAATTTTAAGTGATGCTCTTTATATTCTACAATCTTGATTTACTTCTTCCCCAGAACCTTGAATGATGACGAAGGTGGGATACTGTACCAGCATCATCTATTCATCGTGGACATTGTAGATGAAGTTGATGATAGGGACGATATTATAGTTGTTGTTCAGGCTACAGACTGCTTCACCAACGTCACGACCACTAGGGTTCCGGAGCACTCAGTAGTGGCAGACGTAGCACACACTCTCCAATTCGGGTAGAAAGTGGATGCATGAGGATACTAAGAGCCCAATGGTTGAAACACTTTCTACGGCAGGTAAAACTCTCCACTCGCGCGTTGGCCGTTAGACCCTCATTAAGTTCTGAAAATGTAATAGACCCTCAACCCTCTACGTCTTACGGTACAACCCCTACGGTAGCTCCTTCTAAAAATAAAACTGTACTCCCTTATCCATATTGAATACCGCCTCCAGCTGTGCCCTCCACCTTGGCAGCAATACCTCAATCTGTAGATAGTAGTATACCATTCAAACTGGTGCACAACGTCACCTCCACCCCGACCCTGACTAGAAACCGCTACGTAGTCAGGGTCGATCCGTGAACCATGTATAACTATGGTGTCGAACACGGACTGCAGTACGTAGTTGAGCGTATTGTGGCGTCTCTTTCTAACGGTTCGCTCCCATACACTAACGTCTCGAGACTTTTCCAACTCATTGCGGACGTTTGTGGCAGTCAAGTGACGATCTCGCAAAACACTCATGATGAAACGATCGTCACAGGCAGATGTGCAGCACGATCTTCCAGATCCTAGTCTTCGGGTGTACTCTCCTGTCTCTACATAACGTTGGTAGATACGTCGAACCGTTGTTCTTGGAATTCCTAGCGCATCATCGACGTAACGCTGGCTCCGACCATTTTTCCGACCATTTTCACGGCACTCAAATCCATTGTAAATGTCCAATTCTGAAACACAAAAGAATTAGAAGTCATCTGTTACTAAATGCAAATGCCTACTCCCACTAGTGGAAGAAAAAAGTGGCACTAGCATTCTAAGAGCAAGTGAATGTCAAACTGTCGAATTCTTAAAAGAAATAGAAAATTCGTTACAGCAAGTGTGTTCGCAGCTGACGTTGTTTTGTTTCGTTATTTAGGTGCCTCATAGACTATATTTTCGAATTTTAAAACTTTTATAAGCAGAAGCTTGCCCACTTTTTTGCTTTTCACGATATTCCAAGTGTGCCGATTTTTCTGCCGCTCAGTGTGTGTGTGTGTGTGTGTGTGTGTGTGTGTGTGAGTGACGTCATAGTGTGAACTTCAGCGGCCACTATTTCAAAAGATGATCATCTGATACTTAAAATCACACGCTGACCCAATGCTATCATACTATGAATGTAGAGTACAGACAACATAATTAGGCATAACAGTGATATTACAATGAACCCAACACAAACCATTATGGTTGACCATCATCTTATTATGACGCATACATAAACATAATTTAAAAATGAGTGAGAATTAAATAGAAACACATATGCATACAATATTTATAATCATATCACGAGATTATTTTTTATTACTAAACTCACACATAAGTATGGATGTAGTTCTCATTGTTTTGTATAATACAAACAATTCTTTTTAGAAATAATGCCCTGTTTAATGTATGAGGTTTTCTACACTCGATATGCAGAGCCTTAAGACCATTTAGGATTATTTTTCTACCTACTTTGCAATTAGACATAACATTTTCATAATTCCTAATCTTTGAACAAATAGATTCAAAAACCTGCTTCAGTACATGGTCGGATATTACAATATTATCATGAAAAGTCAATACATTCACAACACGTTCTAAGTGAGCATTTATTCTCTTTTCATCAGGTTTTTCAATTGAAAACTGTTCAGAGTTCATATTGATGAATAAGAAAACCCTCTAAATCGTAGCGACAGTTACATCGTATTAAAGAAACAATTCCTCCGGTTGAACAGTGAAGGCGAGGGATGGTTTGTAACGCTCTAGACCAGCGTCCCAAAGTGAGTGGTACTTCTCGGGAAGTGCCTCTAAATATTCTCTGAACTCCAATCCGTTCTCACCTTGTTCATCTCTACACTTCATAACGTCGTCAATTACAAATCTTAGATATGCTCAAAAACAGTGTCAAAATAACGCATATCATCAACTCGCGCGTTTAATAAAGATTTCAGGTTGAGGAAGGCGGCTATTTCAAACAGTCTATCGACTGGCACTAGTTTGTTATTAACATTGGTTTTACTGAAGGTTTTAGATTAGTCTCTCACATGAATCGTGTTTGAACGCAGGATTGACTCGTATTGCAGCTCATAATTAACATGCAAATGATACAGTATAAGGAGAGTGTCACTGATCGTTAGTTCTGTGCACTCATGGTAGCTGGTTGTTTACAATTCTCAGCCGACCACATTTCAATCAACATAAAGATTTTCGGCATCTCATTAGCAAACAAATAAATAACATACGTTATTAATTTGTTTATATATGTCTTGACACATAATTAATTGCGCCACTGCTACGTTTAAGCATTCTCACTACTTTGGAAAAAGTCAAGGCGTATTGAGCGTTAAAGATACTGCTTACCGGTAGCTCCATCTTTCTTTGTTACTGTAGGTGTAGATTTGTGACGTGGGATGTGCCTGTAGCCAACTCGGTTCAATTGTAACGTATTATGTACGTATTACCTAACAGTATGTATACAATTTAAACAACTTCTTTGTTGTCAGCTTTGTTGTAATCCCATACTTCGTCAAAACTATAAGGTAAGTGCACGTTCCCTTTTCAGTGTGCAAACTTGCAAACTTGCTGCAAACACTGTTCAAACAAAGCTTTGCACAAGGGTTTGCACTTAGTAGGATTTCGCGCAATATACTCCCGCTCAAGTTGTATCCCCTCAAGTTCCCGGTAACGTTGCATATAGGCCGCTATTTTGTCCTTGGTCTCAATACCTGACGCTTTAACTTTATCCTTTAGGAAGGTGTTGATATAGAGTGAAGAGGTTATTATGTTGCTGGAACCTTCATACCTCAGAAATCTTTAATATTCTGTAACTGACGAACGGTTAGGTCCAGCTCAGGGTTTATAAAAATGGATCTTTCTCTGATTGATTGTGTAATTACATTCTCCATTGGTCTCCTCTGCACCCTTCACCACAAGAGAAACATAAGCTTGTGATCTATAACAACGGCTAATAAGGGCATCCATAAATCACGAGGGGAAAGTATCGTACATCAACGAATGATAGACCAAATTAGTTCTCGTTTAAATTTCCTGAGAACTCTTCAATACTGGGGAGAGCGGAGTAGTATGCCGGCAAAATGGACGAGAGCAATGCAATATTGATAAATACTGCAAGCTGATGCAAAGGGAGGGTTTATGCAACAAAGGGGGGGAATGTTGCAAGTTGTTACGCAACGAGGGGAATGTTGAACGTTGTTATGCAACAAGGGGGAGGGGAATGTTGCAAGACGTAATGCAACAAAGGGGGATGTTGCAAGATGTTATGCAACAAAGGGGGAGGGGAATGTTACAAGAGCAACAAGGAGTTATGCAACTTGGAGGCGGAGTTATTCCCCAAGAGAAAGAGAGAGGAGAAGGAGAGAAAGCGCATATTAAGATTTCATCTGAGCGGCCTTTGCCTTAATATGTTCCTAATCAGCCAGTTGGCTTATCTGGCTGAGTTGTCAGATTGTGCTATTTATTTAATTAAAGCATATATTCTGGCTTAATCAGCCAGTTAGCTTAGAAGGCTGAGTTGCCAGCTTGCGCTATTTATTTAATTAAAGCATATATTCTGGCTTAATCCGCCAGTTGGCGTATCTGGCTGAGTTGCCAGTTTGCGCTATTTATTTAATTAAAGCATATATTCTGACTTAACCCGCCAGTTGGCATAATCCGTCAGTTGGCTTAGAAAGCCTAACCAGCCATTTGGTATAATTAAATAAGAATAATAACGTTTATATATAAAACCAAAAGAATTGAATAAAACACCACCACATCACTCTGTTTATTTAGGCGAATTATTGGATTGGCATAATCCGTCAGCTGGCTTAACCCGCCAGTTGACTTAGAAGGCCTAACCAGCCATTTGGTATATTTAATAATAATAATAATGTTTATATATACAACCAAAAGAATTAAATAAAACACCACCACATCCCTCACTTTATTTAGACGAATTATTGGATTGGCATAATCCTAGTCGGAGGTGTACGTGCATTTATGTGCGTTTGTCCCCGTCAGCTGACTTAAACCGCCAGTTGGCATAACCCGCCAGTTGACTTAGAAGGCCTAACCAGCCATTTGGTATAATTAAATAATAATAATAATAATAATAATATAATAACGTTTATATATACATCCAAAAGAATTAAATAAAACACCATCACATCACTTTGTTTATTTAGACAAATTATTGGATCCAATTTCACGAAATATATTGAAAATAAATATGCATTCCTATAAAAGCGAAGGAATATATGCAACAAAAAAGTAAAAATAGCATAAGAACTACGAACGAGGAGTATATATATAATAAAAATAATAATATACAAACCTGGACCTATCCAAATTGTTCATTCTAATGAAGGTCAAGCGTGCCACTCCACCTTAGACCTACAGTTTAAAGTTGAATCCGAACCACGTCTAAAATAAAATGTTGAAACACTCCTTAACTCTTTGAGGACCACGGGACATATGTGTCCCAGCGAAATAATAATAGAAATTGTACAATGATGCAACGTTTCTACAAATACATCTAAATGTTTATATAGGTATCGTTTAGTTGTTGGAAAATTAACCCCAAAATGGGTCATTTAAGTGACTATAGTTACTAACATATCTAATTGTGAATACCAATAACACCTAAACTTTTAAGTTCAAAGAAACGTATACCGGTCGTCAAAGAGTTAACACAATAAAATCTAATTTCAGAATAAAAATTTTTAAACTGCCTACCATACAAAATATCACTGGAGCGGAATAAGACGGTTTACCGAAAATAAGAGAATCACCTTGTGAAAATAATATTTAACATTTACTACAGAAATGTTCATCCGTCGAAGGTCAAGCTTTTCACCCCGTCCTAGACCTACATTTAACGGGGAATACGATAGATCTAGTTGGCCTGCTGAAGTAGTGAGTTGACTTCTTTTACTTGCCATTACTCAGGTACACCCGGATCATCGGGGATCTTCTTTTCTCTTCCATGGAATTTTAGATCCTCCCCTTTTCCGTACCGTAACAGTTGAATTTTATTAGTGTTAAACTTCACATTAAAACTATGCAACATCTCCTACATCATTACCACTAGCCCGTCCTTCATGCATTAAAAAAGTTCTACTTTATCGGCAACCTTTGTTTAGCACCCCCCTGATTGTTCATCCCGGCGAAGGTCAAGGGTGTCACTCCACCTTAGACCTACATTTTAACGTTGAAACCGAACCACGTCTAAAATAAAATGTTAAAACACTCCTTAACACAATAAAATCTAAATTCAGGTTAAAAGAAAATTTAAATAGCTTAACCATACAAAACATCACTAGGAATTGTCCTAAAAATGAAAGAAAGAAAACAATAAACAACAATCAGCCCACCTCGGTGGTGTAGTGGTTAGCGTCGCTGACTACGAATCCATCGGCCCCGGGTTCGAGACCCGACGGCAGCCGGCGCGCAGCAAAACCCAGCTGTTCATCCTTCCACACAATAAAGAAAGTGGTTGGTAGATAAATGGGTACCCTAGGTAACCTAGTGGTTAAGACACTGGGCTGCTGATGGGACGTGGTTCGGATTCCACGTTAAACTGTAGGTCTAAGGTGGAGTGAAAAGCTTGACCTTCGTCAGAATGAACAATTCGGGCGGAAGCTAACCAAAAGTGTGTATATATATATATACAGTGGTGTAGTGCTAAATAAAGAAGTGAGGGAACGCATTTTGAAAGGGTTACTCAGATGCGGGGGGGACAATGGCGAGCGCGGCGAGCCCATACAGCTGGGGGTCCGGGGGCACTGTAAGCCCCCCGGGAAATCTTTTTAAATCTGACCAATTTTAGGGATATTTTGAGGTCATATGCACTGGATATTAGGATATATTTCAAGGTTGAAGATGCAGTATTTCCAGTGTCATTAGATATACGACATCCAGTACGATCAATAAAAATAGCTAACAACTGGAATTATTAACTAAAAAAAGTTAACAACTGGTACGCCGTGGTAACTGTTTCACCAGATCTTTATAGGCTAGCATTGCCTCAGTCGAAGCTAAAAGAAATGAAGCAGTTAATGATTCTTTCTCATATTTCTTCTCGGGGTGGGAATTAAAATTTCATGACGTTACAGATTTGTAAGTTCGGATTTATTTGAAATAGTGAGGGAACGCCGTTCCGTCTACCAAAAAATGTAAGGGAACGCCGTTCCAACGCGTTCCCACAGCATTACACCACTGTATATATATATTTATAAAGTAAAAAACCAATTTATTTATCAAAAGAATTTACGAAAACAATTTCTCTATTTCAATTAAACAAATTTTGCTTATTTTGAAGTCTCACAATTTGTATACGGCAAGAATAATAAACTTAAACAGTCCGAATTTAACCCAGTATAAATTAGTGTCTTTGACGATTATTTTTCGACTTTAAAACTTTAAATTAACTTAAAATTATAAAGCGAACTAAAACTACAAAGCGATGCCTGTAAATCCATTATTTACATCCAGTCAAAAAATAATCTTAAAAACTCGAATAGATCCTGGAAAATTTTGCTACTTTATTAATAATAATCTCTTAGAAGGCTCTACTATATATATATATATATATATATATATATATATATAATATATATAATATATACATATATATATATTTAATAAATAAAAATGATTCACCATACACTAAAACATTTTAAACCTTGCCGTATAAAAAACAACGCGAAAAGGAAACAAACAACTCTCGAATTCCGACTCGAATTTTGACTCCACATTATTACGGCTTGGACAAGACGACTCAGATAAATTTTGAGTCAAAGCGGTTTCGAAATCTAGACTCCAACGAGAAGAGAAAAAAAAATTTTGACCGCGAAAATTACGAAAATGCTCGCTTTGAGAAGAAATTTTGAAAATGATGGGCGCCATCTTGAAAAACAGTTACAATGATTTGATAAGGAATGAGAATCGAAATTTGCTTGCAAATGGGATAACACAATGCATCTTGCTATTTAAATAATCTAACCAGAATATTTATTAATGCTATAATACGGGTTGCACCAATTTTGACCGAAATATAAGGCAACGTGGGAAAGCCCTTACATTTATATAAAGGAACACCGCTTGCCACCAAAATTTAGTAATTAAGACCTTTTAACCTTTCTTATGTTGCTTTTTATACTATTTTTTCTTTCTTTATTCCATTTCTCTTTATCCTTCATCATTCTCTTTACACTCGCTTGGCTGTACTTTATAAATACGTGCAGACGTGACCGAGTGGAGGCCGTTATAATTTGAACCGGGCATGGGGGACGGGGGGGATTAATATACATCCGATTAATACTTTACTAACTTTATTTATACCGAAAGCATTTTTAGATAAACAGGGTAATGCGAGGGGGAAATAACGTTATCATTTTTGCCGGAGAGAGACGTAATACTATTCAAAATTTACAACATTTTTATTCACACTCCGTCTAAATCTGCGTATTTTCAAAAACATTTGAAGACGTAGAAGATTGGGATATATCCTACAATAAACAATTATGAAATTCTTTGATATATATATATATATATATAATATATATATATATATATTTAAATAAGATCTACTAAGTCCTTTTTCATCCGGTAGGTAAAAGAATATATTCATTTTCACCAGTTCAATCTCATTTGTTTAAGGTTCAAAATTGAGTGTCAAACACGTTGCAAGAGAGCATTTCCCTTCCTCCACCAAGCGGCCATGTGCGGCGGAGTGGAGTGCGCAAGAGAGCAACTCACTCCTACACCAAGCCAGGCCTAGAGACGGGGTCACCTAACCGGCCCTAGCATAACCTAGCATATCCTAGCATACCCTAACCGGGCGTAATATAACCTAACTTGGCGTAGACTAACCGGGACATAATATAGCCTAGCATAACCTAGCCTAACTTAGCCTAATGTAACCTAGCATAGCCTAACCGGGCGTAATATAACCTAAACTAGCGTAGCCTAACCGGGACATAATATAACCTAACTTAAGGAAGCCTAATCGGGTATAAATCAACTTAAAGGGCATGCATCAGACAAAGGCTAGACGCAGAGCTCAACCCAAATGATGCAGACAATTATCCTAGCTCTTGTTTTATTATTATTATTATTAAACATTTATATATATATATATATATATATATATATATATAATATATATATATAAACATGCATGCAAAGCCCATTAGCGAAATATATACTCTAGCGTAACCTAACCTAGCAGGCCTAACCGGGACATAATATAACCTAACCAAGCGTAGCATAACCTAGCATAGCCTAACCGGGGTTAATATAGCCTAACCTATCATAGCCTAACCGCGACATAATATAACCTACCGCAGCCTAACCGGGCAGCCTAACTAGCTTCCTAAGGGCCTCAGATACGTTACACGGGTTAAAGTTGAAGTCTTCAAGAGAAGACAAGACTCCTGGCACAGGACGGTACCAGATGAGCCAGATGTACCTGGCTATGTGCGGTGGAGAGCGCAAGAGAGCAACTCGCTCCTCCACCAAGCCAGGCCTAGAGACGGGGTCATTTAATCTGACCCTAGCATAACCTAACCTAACCTAGCATAGCCTAACCGGGCGTAATATAACCTAACCTAGTGTAGACTAACCAAGAAATAATATAGCCTAACCAAACGTAGCCTAAATTAGCCTAACCGGACGTAATATAACCTAATCTAGCGTAGCCAAACCGCGACATAATATAACCCAACCTAACGCAGCCTAACCGGGTTTAAATCAAATTAAAGGGCGTGCATCAGACAAAGGTAAGATGCAGAGCTCAACCCAAATGATCCATACAATTATCCTAACTCTTGTATTATTGTTATTTTTATTCACACACACACACACACACACACACACACACACACATATATATATATATAAACTGATGCATGCAAAGCAGCCCCAATAGCGAAATATATACTCTAGCGCAACCTAACCTAGCCTAACCGGGCGTAATATAGCCTAACCTATCGTAGCCTAACCGGGACATAATATAACCTAACCTAGCATAGCCCTAACCGGGCGTAATATTACCTAACCTTGCATAGCCTAACCGCGACATAATATAACCTAGCGCAGCCTAAACGGGCAGCCTAATCAGCTTCCTAATGGCCTCTGGAAGCCTGAGGCGTTAAAGTTGAAGTCTTCGCGAGAAGACTAGACTCCTGGCACAAGACGGTGTCAGATGAGACAGATGTACCTGGCTATGTGCGGCGGAGAGTGCGAGAGCAAATCGTTTCTCCACCAAGCCAGGCCTAGAGATGGGGTCACCTAACCGGACCTAGCATAACCTAACCTAACATAGCATAGCCTAAACGGGCGTAATATAACCTAACCTAGCGTAGACTAACCGGAACATAACATAGCCTAACCTAACCTGTCCTAACCTAGCCTATTACAACCTAGCCGGGTGTGATATAACCTAACCTAGCGTAGCCTAACCGGGACATAATATAACCTAACCTAACGCAGCCTAACTGGGTATAAATCAACTTAAAGGCCATGCATTAGACAAAGGTCAAACGTAGAGCTCAACCCAAATGATGCATACAGTTATCCTAACTCTTGTATTGTTATTAATATATATATATATATATATATATATATATATATATCTATATATATATAAACTGATGCATGCAAAGTCCCAAGAGCAAAAAATATATACTCTAGCGCAACCTAACCTAACCTAGCATAGCCTAACCGGGCGTAATATAGCCTAACCTAGCGTAGCGTAACCGGGGCATAATATAACCTAACCTAGCGTTGCCTAAACTAGCCTAACCTAGCATAGTCTAACCGGGCGTAATATAACCTAACCTAGCGTAGCCTAACCGGGACATATTATAACCTAACGCAGTCTAACCGGGTATAATAAAACCTAACTTAGCATAGCCTAACCGGTCATAATATAACGTAACCTAGCATAGCCCAGCCGGGCGTAATATATCCTTACCTAGCGTAGCCTAACCGGGACATAATACAGCATAACCTGACCTAGCATAGCCTGACGTAAACTAACCTAACATTTTAACCTATTCATCTAACTGTCTATCTATCTATCCATCCATCTATTTATTTACATTTATATATATTGGGTGCCAAGCCTCAAACTAAACCCAATTACCATCCAATATGGCACTTAACACCGAGAAATTTCAACTCTTGAGATATGGTAGACATGAAGAAATTAGACTGCATATTAGGTCAGATGAGCCGGGTGTACATGACTATGTGCGGTGCAGAGCGCGAGAGAGCAACTCGCTCCTCCACCAAGCGGTCATGTGTGGCAGAGAGCGAAAGAGAGCAACTCGCTCCTCCACCAAACCGGGTCTAGAGGCGGGACCACCAGCGTGACCTCCGTGTGAAGAGAGACTGACACGCGGAAACGCATCGTGGTACACACACACACATTTTATTCATGCAGTTAACCGTGATTCACTGTCGTCAATTGAGTTAACATGACCTACTAATTGTTACCATCATGCACGTATCCATGATCGTGGCATGGATTTAATCGCGACTTGGAAGTGTTTACATTCACGGGTCCCTCCCACCAAACCACCACAATGCGACTCAGTCAGTGTCTCTCAGCGCGACCAAAGGCAATATTACGAACGAAATTATCAAAGAAGCAAAGAGAAAAGTCGGCGAGTGGTACCAAACTTCAAACTAAACCCAGTAACCATACACACTGACATCACCTAGTGACACGCGTTCATTAGTAGCGGTACTATTTACCGAACTTTTTGATCATACCTCGTATATATAAGATCTACTAAATCCTTTTTCAACCGGTAGTTAAAAGAACACATTCATTTTCACCTGTTCAGTCTCAACTGTTTAAGGTTCAAAATTGAGTGTCAAAAGCGGTGCAAGAGAGCACTTCCCTCCTACACCAAGCGGTCACGTGTGGCCGAGAGCGACTGTTAATTTTTATAGAAAACAGAGTAAATAAATTTTTACATTAAATTGTCTTCGCATCCACGTTATTTTACGTGAGACAAGAAGGAAAAGGTGCAGGTACATGAAAGGGTACCATCGGAAAGTTTGTCCTATATAGTAGCGAGGGAATACCCACGATGTCTCACTCTGCTTCTCCATACATTCGTTCTTTGATTTAAAATCACAATAAACAATATAAATGTTCTGAGATTAATATTTTACTTTTTCACCCTATAAACATCATCATAAACGGTAGGCATGATCTACCTTAAAGCTAAAACATAACTTCTTATCAATTCAAGTTTTCAGCTTCAATAAACATCGATAACCTCCCCACCCCCACCCATCCCACACACATTTGGAGTACTCAACAATTGGAATTGAATGAAATATATATATATATATATATATATATATATATATATACACACACACAGAGAAAGAGTCAAAAACTGATAGCTCTTTATTAGTTTAAGTTTTGAAAACGATCTCTCTGCACTAGGAAATCCAAAGGAAATATCATTTTTATATTTATTTAGTAGCTTTGTTGCTCTCGCAAATAACTTCTCATCACTTGTTGAAACGACCCAGGCCCCCCGAAAGGCCGGGGCCGCGTGGCACTGCCCCGCCTGTCCCTAGCTAGCTCCGCCCGTGGTCGGAGGGAATTCCTTCCTTGCACCGCTTTCGACACTCAATTTTGAACCTTAAACAATTGAGGCTGAACAGGTGAAAATGAATGTGTTCTTTTAACTACCGGTTGAAAAAGGATTTAGTAGATCTTATATATACGAGGTGTGATCAAAAAGTTCGGTAAATAGTTCCGCTACTAATGAACGCGTGTCACTAGGTGATGTCAGTGTGTATGGTTACTGGGTTTAGTTTGAAGTTTGGTACCACTCGCCGATTTTTCACTTTGCGTCTTTGATAATTTCGTTCGTAATATTGCCTTTCGTCGCGCTGAGAGACACTGACTGAGTCGCATTGTGGCGGTTTGGCGGGAGGGACCCGTGAATTTAAACACCTCCAAGTCGCGGTTAACTCCATGCTACGATCAAGGATAAGTGCATGATGGTAACAATTAGTAGGTCATGTTAACTCAATTGGCGACAGTGAATCACGGTTAACTGCATGAATAAAATGTGTGTGTGTGTGCCACGATGCGTTTCCGCGTGTCGTCTCTCTTCACAAGGAGGTCACGCTGGTGGTCCCGCCTCTAGACCCGGTTTGGTGGAGGAGCGAGTTGCTCTCTTGCGCTCTCTGCCACACATGACCGCTTGGTGGAGGAGCGAGTTGCTCTCTCGCGCTCTCCACTGCAGATAGTCATGTACACCCGGCTCATCTGGCCTAATATGCAGTCTAATTTCTTTATTTCTACCATATCTCAAGAGTTGAAATTTCTTGGAGTTAAATGCTATATTGGATGGTAATTGGGTTTAGTTTGAGGCTTGGTCCTAATACAGTATATATATATATATATATATATATATATATGTAGATAGATAGATAGCTGGATGGATGGATAGATAGACAGTTAGATGGATAGGTTAAAATACTAGGTTAGTTTACGTCAGGCTATGCTATGTCAGGTTATATTATGTCCCGATTAGCCTACGCTAGGTTAGGATATATTACGCCCGACTGGGCTGTGGTAGGTTAGGTTATATTACGACCGGCCAGGCTATGGTAGGTTAAGTTTTATTATACCCGGTTAGGCTGCGTTAGATAATAATATATCCCGGTTAGGCTGCGTTAGGTTATAATATGTCACGGTTAGGCTACGCTAGGTTAGGTTATATTACGCCCGGTTAGGCTATGCTAGGTTAGGCAACGCAAGGTTAGGTTATATTGTGCCCCAGTCAGGCTACGCTAGGTTAGGGTACGCTAGGTTAGGTTATATTATGTCCCGGTAAGGCTACGCTAGGTTAGGCTATATTACGCCCGGTTAGGTTACGCTAGGCTAGGTTAGGCTAGGTTAGGTTGCGCTAGAATATATATTTCGCTATTAGGGCTGCTTTGCATGCATCAGTTTATATATATATATATATATATATATATATATATATATATATATATATATATAGATGTGTGTGTGTTTAATAATAATAATAATAATAATACAAGAGTTAGGGTAATTGTATGCATCATTTGGGTTGAGCTTTGCGTCTGACCTTTGTCTGATGCACGCCCTTCAAGTTGATTTATACCCGGATAGGCTGCGTTAGGTTAGGTTATATTATGTCCTGGTTAGGCTTCGCTAGGTTAGGTCATATTACGCCCGGTTTGGCTCTGCGAGGTTAGGTTAGGCTATGCTAGGGTCGGTTGGGTGACCCCGTCTCTAGGCCTGGCTTGGTGGAGGAGCGAGTTGCTCTCTTGCGCTCTCCACCGCAAATAGCCAGATACATCTGGCTTATCTGGTACTGTCCTGTGCCAGGAATGTAGTCTTCGCTTGAAGACTTCAACTTTAACGCCTCAGGCTTCCTTAGGCCCTTAGGAAGCCGGTTAGGCTGCGCATGGTTATATTATGTCGCGGTTAGGCTACGCTAGGTTACGTTATATTACTTCCGGTTAGGCTATGCTAGGTTAGGCTAAGTTAGGCTAGGTTAGTTTAGGCTATATTATGTCCCGGTTAGTCTACGCTAGGTTAGGTTATATTACGCCCGGTTAGGCTATGCTAAGTTAGGTTATGCTAGGGCCGGTTAGGTGATCCCGTCTCTAGGCCTGGCTTGGTGGAGGAGCGAGTTGCTCTCTTGAGCTCTCCACCGCACATAGCAAGGTACATCTGGCTGATCTGGTACTGTCGTCTGCCAGGAGTCTAGTCTTCTCTTGAAGACTTCAGCTTTAACCCCTGTAACGTATCTGAGGCCCTTAGGAAGCTGGTTATATTATGTCGCGGTTAGGCTATGCTAGGTTAGGCTATATTACCGCCGGTTAGGCTATGCTAGGTTATGCTACGCTAGGTTAGGTTATATTATGTCCCGGTTAGGCTATGCTAGGTTAGGTTAGGCTAGGTTAGGTTACGCTAGAGTACATATATTTCGCTATTGGGGCTATTTCGCTATTAGGTTAGGTGACCCCGTCTCTAGGCCTGGCTTGGTGTAGGAGCGAGTTGCTCTCTTGCGCTCTCCGCCACACATGGCCGCTTGGTGGTGGAGGGAAATGCTCTCTTGCAACGCGTTTGACACTCAATTTTGAACCTTAAACAAATGAGACTGAACAGGTGAAAATGAATTTATTCTTTTACCTACCGGATGAAAATGGACTTAGTAGATCATATATATAGATATACACATATATATAATATAATATATCGAAGCATTTCATAATTCTTTATTGTTAGATAGATCCTAATCTTCTACGTCTCTAAATGTTTTTGAAAATACGCAGAATTAGACGGAGTGTGAATAAAAATGTTGCAAATTTAGAGTAGTATTACGTCTCTCTCCGGCAAAAATGATAACGTTAATTTCCCCCTCGCATTACCCCGTTTATCTAAAAGTGCTTTCGGTATAAATAAAGTTAGTAAAGTATTAATCGGATGTATATTAATCCCCTCGTCCCAGATGCCCGGTTCAAATTATAATGGCCTCCACTCGGTCACGTTGACACGTATTTATAAAGCAGCGAAGCGAGTGTAAAGAGAATGATGAAGGATAAAGAGAAATGGAATAAAGAAAGAAAAAATAGTATAAAGAAGCAACATAAGAAAGGTTAAAAGGTCTTAATTACTAAATTTTGGTGGCAAGCGGTGTTCCTTTATATAAATATAAGGGCTTTCCCACGTTGACTTATATTTCGGTCAAAATTGTTGCAACCCGTATTATAGCATTAATAAATATTCTAGTTCGATTATTTAAATAGCAAAATGCATTGCGTTATCCCATTTACAAGCAAATTTCGATTCTCATTCCTTATCAAATCATTGTAACTGTTTTTCAAGATGGCGCCCATCATTTTCAAGATTTCTTCTCATGACGAGCATTTTCGTAATTTTCGCAGTCATAAATTTTTTTTCTCTTCTCGTTGGAGTCTAGATTTCGAAACCGCTTTGACTCCAAATTTATCTGAGTCGTCTTGTCCAAGCCGGAATAATGTGGAGTCAAAATTCGAGTCGGAATTCGAGAGTTGTTTGTTTCCTTTTCGCGTTGATTTTTATACGGCAAAGTTAAAATGTTTGAGTGTATGGTGACGCATTTTTAGGTAATAAAATATATATATATATATATATATATATATATATATATAATATATATATATATGTGTATATATATATATATATATATATATATATAGTAGAGCATTCTAAGAAATTCAATAAAGAAGCAGCAAAACATTTTCCAGAATCTATTCGAGTTTTTAAGATTATTTTTTGACTGGATGTAAATAATGGATTTACAGGCATCGCTTTGTAGTTTTAGTTCGCTTTATAATTTTAAGCTAATTTGAAGGTTTAAAGTCGAAAAATAATCGTTAAAGACGCTAATTTATACTGGGTCAAATTCGGACTTTTAAGTTTATGTTTGCCGTATATAAATTGTGTGAGACTTCCAATTAAGCAAAATTTGTTTAATTGAAATAGAGAAATTGTTTTCATAAATTCTTTTGATAAAGTAATTTGTTTTTTACTTTATATATATATATATATATATATATATATATATATATATATATGATGAATAAAACCACGAAGGAAAGGAAACACAGAATGGTGCTCAAGCGCTTTCGCCTAATGATATCCTCAGGAACACTGAAGTACATAAAGAGTTACAGCCTATATATAGGTTACAGAAAATATATATATATATATATATGCACACACACACACACACACACACACATATATACATATATATATATATATATATATATATATATATATATATATAATAAACGGAGAATTAAAAATAAAAATTAAACATTAAAGGATTGTGGGAAGAGCACACAAATTTGTAAGGAAAAACTACCAATTTTTAACACAAGATTAAATGAATTGTTTCCAACCAATGTTATAGATAATTAAATAAAAAATACAAATTTATACTGGAAATCTGACCAGGTTTTATCACTCTGCCCTTCTTGTTTAAGTTCGATATATATAAAAATAAATTGAAAAATAAAAGTTTACCAAAGATTTAGCGTTCTACCCTTCTTATCTAAATTTGTTCTGAAGGAATTCAAAACAACAGGATCTAGTTGAAAAAGACCTTTGCTTATGTTGAAGTTATTTGTAAGTTGGATAATGGCAGACTCAAGAATGTTTCTATTAACAATGTTGCTAGAGTGAAATAAAACTGAAGCATTATTCCAATCAATACAGTGGGATAACTCTGACAAATGGACAAAAAGGGCACTGGACGACTGTCCTATTCTAACGGAATATTGATGCTGTTTTATACGTGTGTGCAAATCCTTTCCCGTCTGACCTATGTAAAAGGAATCACATTGTTTACAACCAATTTTATAGATAATGCCTGAATTATTGGTAGGGCTATTTTTTACTACGATATTTTTCACAATATTGTTATATGAAAATACTACATTAATATCCAAAAGTTTAAGTACATTAGCAATGCCTAAAAAGCCTGGGAAAAATGGAAGTATTAAAATATTCTTTGACAAAGTACGAGTGTTATTATTGACACGATAGAAAGTTCGTTTTGCCTTGTTGAGACAAGATTCCTTAAACGCAGATGGATAACACAGATCACTTCCAATACCGTTGATTTTTTCCAATCCGGCATCGATGTATTCCGGACTGGCGATCCTAAGGGCGCGGAGACACATTGAAGAAAAAATGGCCTTCTTAGTGGAGATGTCATGTCCCGAGTAAAAGTGTACGTAGGACAAATTGTTTGTTTTTCCGATAGATACTAAACTTAAAACCTGGGCTTTCCCTATGTACAGTCTAGAGTGGCCCACTTTTCAATTTTTTTTTAAAAGTATAGGTTATCGTAGTTTTTCCCATTATTTGGCACTGTACTAGCACATTGGTACCATTTTTACAAAAATTGATCAATATTTAGGGTCTCGCATCGACCTTGAAATTACGAGTTTTTTTTTAAATGCGTACTTTTTAACTTTTTACTGAATCAAGATAAATCATTAAGTAGGGATGTTTTCCGAATCCACTTGATGAGAGAAGTCGTTTGGTGTGCCTTCCAATGTCATACGACTAACAGTTTAAAAGTTGTGCCTGTATACAGGTAATACCAATGTGCTAGTATAGTGCCAAATAAGGGGAAAAACCACGATCACCTATACTTTTCAAAAAAATCAGCAAACAGCAGACAAATAAGGAAGAAAGAAACAATAACTTAAACAATCACTTTTGCATTGTATTGACCACTATCACACGTCACTGGCTGCAACGTTGTCCCTCTGTGCTATGCCATCGTGGCGAGTGATGACTTCTTGAAGTCGCCGAGCTCTTTCCGGTTCTTTTCCACCACTTGCAGAAGATCCTGCAGCTGTGCCTCGTCCTTTGTGACCGTGTTCGCATAGTCTTGTATCAGTTGGACTCCTCTTTCAGCGACGTCATTGGTGACCTGGAGATTAGAGATCACATCCTTCAGACGACAAAAGTCCTCGTTCTCGTCCCACTTATCAGTTGGCAGGGTGAGCCACGAAGACCCATACATCTTCAGACCTGCAAATAAGAACCAGGATGACTCGTCGATCAGGTCGGGGAGTAGCGTCATCTCGTCGACTGAGACGTTCTCGTATGTGAAGTCTTTGGGTACAGGGAGGTGGGACAGCTTCTCTGCCATCTGTTGCTTCACAGTGCCATCCACCTTGTTGCTGCATAGAGCGAAGATGACGGTCTGAGGCCTCAGATACCAGAAGTGCCGCCTCATCACTGCCAGTGACGCTTCTGCCACCTCGCGGTCCACTGCCCTATACCTCAGAAAACGCTGGTATAGTACCAGGTGCTGAACTGAGATGCTGAACTGATTGAGGTCTGCTGGTGGATCCGCCGAACGTGTGATAGCAGCCACAATGCTTACTCCCTATGTAGAGAATGGAAAGTGGAAAGGAAACTGTCAAGAATACATGTGGGTTACGGGACACTTTAGAACTGACGCCATCGATGAATACTATACACAATACGCACCTGATTATTGGACATGCGGAAACGATCAGCCACTTCCATGACAGCAGGTGCATTAAGGATACGGCGAGGAAGATTGACAGACACACTTGGCTCTTTCGGCAGGGGGAACGCTAGTTCTGTCTCCGACTCTTCTGACATGCCAGTATCATCATTCTCCATGGCCTCCTCTCCGGTTTCGTATGCATACTTTGAGGTTTGTGGCTCCTGGCGAGGACGTTTTCTTCCTTCCTCTAGCTTTCTTTTTACAGCGAAAACTTTATCGTTCCCGCTCATCGTTGCCACCCGAGGACCACGTTGATCGAGGTAGAAGTCAATGTCTTCTTTCTTGTCCTTATCGGACAGCAGTCGATTCTTCTTTATATCTTCGACAGCGTCAGATGCTCCGATATCCCACAGCTTGTCCACACTGTCCGAAAACTTCTGCCGTTTTCCTCCGGCGTCAGTTTCTCGTTTTCTGCTCTTTTGGAGTAAGTGCCACTCTTTCCACAATGCCTCTAGCTTCCGTTCGCAGTTGAGCTTTGTGATTGTTTTAATGCGGGCCATGTTCCAAAACTTTAAGACGTTGTTTACGGTTTCTTTGAATGCGTCTTTCCTGTTAGCAGTGTACTGGATAACACTGAAGAAGTATTGCAAAACCTGCCGTGTTGTTGGCAATTTGCTACCACTGATGGAGGACGACGGTTGGCCAACTAAAAAAATTTCCGAGGCCGATCTTAGAAAAGGTAGCAATGTTATTTTCGCCTTTCCTTTTGATGACTCTCTATTTGTAGCTTCAAGAGTTCTTCCAGTTATGGTTGCCATCGATTTGTCCATGGCAAAGGATGAGGAACTCAGACAGAATTTCAAAATGTTATGATCAGCAAAAAAAAATAGGTTAGGTACCTGGCACAGTCATAGTGCATTTTCTAATTACCTATATACATTATACATTCCGCCCGGGTATGGTGACTCATTTTTTTGAAAAGTATAGGTGATCGTGGTTTTTCCCATTATTTGGCACTATACTAGCACATTGGTATTACCTGTATACAGGCACAGCCTTTAAACCGTTAGTCGTATGACATTGGCAGGCACACCAAACGACTTCTCTCATTAAGAGGATTCAGAAAACATCCCTACTTAATGATTTATCTTGATTCAGTAAAAAGTTAAAAAGTACGCATTTTTTAAAAAAAACTTGTAATTTCAAGGTCGATGCGAGACCCTTAAATATTGATCAATTTTTGTAAAAATGGTACCAATGTGTTAGTATAGTGCCAATTAATGGGAAAAACCACGGTCACCTATACTTTTCAAAAAAAATTGAAAAGTGGGCCACCCTAATTGTACACGCACATCCAAAAACGGGATTCATTTGTCTTGTTCCACTTCTAAAGTAAACTTAATGGAGGGGACTTGATCATTTAACTGAAAGAGGAAGTTAGCCAGGTCACGATTCATGTGCCAGATACACAAAATATCGTCGACGTACCGCAACCAAGGATGCCAACCCCCAGGATTCTCGGAATGTAAGTAATTTCGAAAAACTCCATATAAATATTGGAGAGGAGGGGCGACAAGGGGTTGCCCATGGCCATCCCAAAAACTTGTTGATAATACTTGTTACTGAAAGTGTATTTACAGTCTTTGATGCAAAGCTTAATAAGTTCCAAAACAATGTGTGAAGGTAGGGGCAGGTCATACTTATGTAATTCTCGGGAGAGAAAGTCAAGCATATCGTCAATCGGCACTTTTGTAAACAATGAACAAACATCAAAACTTATAAATCTATCGTTGGTTTCAGTACGTGCATTATTCAATTTTTCAGTAAGATCCATGGAATTTTTTACATGTGAATCAGAGATAGTTCCGAGAATGAGGGACAAGACTTTGACAAGCCATTTGGAGAGTTTATAAGTAATAGAGCCCACCGAGCTAATAATAGGGCGCATAGGGTTGCTACATCCGAAACGGGGGGTTCCGGAGCGATCCCACGATCCCACCCATCATCAGCCGATGAAGTTGACGTCGCGCACTTCCATTGCGGTGACTGCTGTTTTGTTTCAACATCATACCCGTACACCCACGTCTCGTCACTCATAACAATGTTTCTGAGAAAATTTTCATCAAGATTGGCACGTTGAAGGTCTTGAAACACAACAACACGTTGCTCTTTCTGCTCGGCAGTCAAGAGTCGTGGCACAAATTTGACTGACACACGACGCATCCCAAAATTCTCTGAGTATCGTGTGGCATCATCCTATCGAAATGTCCATTTCGTCTGCGACTTCCCTGAGTGTCAGTCTTTGGTTCCCTCGAACCATTTCACGAACACAAGCAACAGTGTCATCAGTTCTTGAAGTGGAAGGTCATCCCACCTTTGTATCTCCTCCGTCGACGTTCACCTTTCCTTAAATCGCTTGTGCCACTCAAAAGTGGCTGTCCGACTTAAGACGACATTGCCAAGTGCTGTGTTCAGCATGGCATGGGTTTCAGAAGCAGTCTTGCCCAGCTTCACGTAAAATTTTATGTACACACGTTGTTCTTCAACATTAGACATTTAGTACAAGATCTGGCCTAGAGTTCGTATAAATTTCTTGATGCAGAGGTTTTGACGACTGATCTAGACTAATTTTGGGGCGTAGAATCCGAATTTTTCTATGCCATCGCACCAAATTGGTGCGAAAGCAGTCAAAATGGCAACAAATTGGCAAAAATGGCAAAATTTTATCATTTTTTTGTATTTTTGTCATATTCTAGATTTGAAATTTTTTTTAAGGGCAATTGTTTGTTTCAGAATCTGGGTTTGTAACATACTGCTGCCTGAACCAAGAAATCTGACAAAAATGTAAAAAAATAACAGCAAAAATAGTAAAAAATTAAGTAAATATTGTCAAAAAATCGCAAAAATTAAATTTTTGGCTATTTTGGTGCATAAACTAGCTCTAACCAATCTTATCGAACTAAATAGTCAAGAAATTAGATATTAATAGCTCTACTAAAATTTCCTAACACAAAAACATGTACAAATGTCTAAATTTTGGGTTACAATGATTAAAAATGGTTGTAGAATATTTGAAAAAATAGACAAAATATAAAAAATAGTGCTAATTTTATAAAACTCTTAGGTTTGCATGTTGTAAAAGACTGTGAGATAAGATCATGTATTATTTCTGATGATAAAATTGACTGAAAATCTTGCAAAAGTGGCAGAGTTTGGCAAAAACGACAAAAACTGTCAAGGCCGCTTATGTGATTGAGAAAGAGTGTTACCGTCACTCAGGTGCATCTTCCCAGTGCAGCACCACGGCAATGGGCTAAGTTATAGCTAACTTAGTGCGAACGGCCTCATTTAATGATGAGGCCTCATTGTTTTTTTTTTCTGTTCTTTTTTTTTTATTTGAAAATTTTATTGAAACATTATTTACAAATAAAAGCACTATGGCTTTTGTGGTATTATCTTCCGACACCATTAAAATGAAACAGAAGTACAATGTACAGATTTGTTCATCTGTAATTTTATTCAGTTATCTGCTGAAATTCAGGCGTTAGGATTTTGGCATGTTCTTTGATTGCACTTGCAGAATGAGCAGCATGATATGGATGACGCAGTGCAAGGGCATTTTGACCTCTTGGTACAGGTTTTGCAGCCGCAAGGTTCAATCAAATCCTGAGGTTTATCTGGGTAATCGGTTAGTTGAGGTTCCAAAAGTCCCTCATCAGACTTTACGTAACCATAGTCAAGTGGATTTAAATTTTCAGATATGGAGCCATATGGAGAGTCAAGCCAAAGTTTGCACTGAAGATATGCCCGTTTAATATGCAGTCTAATACTTTTTGAAGAGCAAGGAAGCTGAGTAAAATCGATTTTGTCCCCAGTTTTGTAGTATTGCTCAGATCTTAGTTGATCAAATGATATGGATTTTGACTTGGGTTTGATGCAATGAACCAGAAAGTTTTCGGCACCTTCGATTATTTCCTCTGTAAGTGGTTCCTTGCCAAAGTCCTTAATTTCATCAAAGTAGTTTGACTGCTTCAGTGCACTAGATTTTGTGCCTACTTTACTGACACTGTCACAGCCAGTTAAAGCATGCAAGGCAGGTAAAACTTGGATCAAATCGTTTTCAAGCTTTTGATGCAAGCCATGCAGAGGAATGATTTTGCGACTTGTTCCAGAGCCTTTAACAAACCATAATTCCTTCAGGCCATGCTCAATCCATTTTGTTAAATGGTAGATGAGGCACACAAAGATATCAGTATCACTGGTAGCTACTGAAACTGTAGCTCCACCACCAGGCATTGCTTTATCCACCACATAGTTTACATGTAACATCACTTTGTCATCTGCTTCTTCTTGTGAAGAACAAAGCTCAGGAATTTCGCAGACCTTCCCATTTTGGAATTGGACACAAACTTCAGGTTTTTCAAGAGTACCACCTCCCAGTACAATTACTTTATCTCCATGGTAGTTTTCCATGAAAAAGCCGACAAAAATTTTTGGAAGTTTGCCTTGTTATCTGTGGAACTCCAATACTTGTTGAAGTCAATTGGAAGCCTCTGCTCAGGTGATGTTATGGAAATTTGTATTTTCGAATGCGCAATTGATCGTCTCATCCGTTCTCCAGTCTTGATGCTTGAAGCCTTGTAATTTTCAAATAAGATATGAATTGTGGTTGACTTGGATCCCATACTCAAAAACATATTTAAAAGTGATTGTGCAAATTCACCAAATGTTTTCAACATTGCTTTTTTCACCGGGAATTTCCTTACTTGAGCCATAAAATCTATGATCATTGCATCATTCCCTTCTAACAACAATGGGAGGTCTTCACCCAGTTTCTTTTCAAGTTCCGATCCCAATTCCGATTTCTTAGATTTCTTCAAAAAACCATCACTGTCTACAAGAAAAAATGGAAGAGGTGTAATTTCATGGAAAAGTAATTGATTCAATGGAAATTCCCTGAGCTGAGCAAATGCAATGTAGTTCAGTGCTGCAATGGTTTCTTTTTTTATGTCATATTCCTTTCGTTTTCTGGAAGTGTTCCTCGCTGTTGCGGGTTTTTGCCTCTTAATTGCTGCAAACAAAGTTTCTGTTTTTTTCAAGCCGTTCGGTTTTGAAATTCTTGTAAGCAACATCTCCTCTATCCAGGCAAGTAATGTGATATGTATAAGACTCTTTATCCTCTTCACCGGTAGCAATGTTTCTGAATGGTTTGCCATCTAATGTTTTGCTCAATGTGTTTCCAACTTTGTAAATGTACTGTTGAATAGCTTGGACATTACTGGAGCTCGATAAGGCATGGCTCTTGGAGTATTCATGATGAATATCATACTCGTCACGATTTTCAAACTGGCCGGAACCTCTCATTTGTGAAGAATATAAGTCCTTCTCATGTTTAATAATATTCCACAGTGCCACTGCTTCCTTTCTCCGAGTAAAGCCAATTAATCCTCCGGACACTTTTGCAGGCTTATTATAATGTTGCTCAAGTGCCTGGTCCATTGGAACTCCACTACATTGTCGTGTCGTTCTCCTCACTACAAAACCACCACTAAGGAATGATTTGTGGAGATCAGGAAAATGTACCTCAAGGTTTAAACAATCCTCAAAGAAGATTGGTGCCCATCTGGCGTAGTTGGTTCTATTGTAGGCGAAGAAAAGTGGGATTGATCTCTGTATGGAAGAAAGAAATAGTGACCAATCACCTGCCCGCATTGAGTAGGTTAAATCTCTGATGATTGGATACAATCTATTGGTAAAATGATACCAGTAATGAAAGTTTTCATTACTATCAGACCTCTGCTTTATATATTGTTGAAAGGATTGAGACAGAGTATATATCGAAGACTTAAAGTCGTCCCATTGCTCTTGTTCTGCAACCATAATTGAAATTTTAGTTGCAGCATCTTGATATAAGTTACGGTGTTCATCGACACTCAAAAACCCATCGAACATAATGCTTGTTATTGCTTCGTGCACGAAAGATAATCCTTGCTTGGCTCTCACATAATGATTGCCATTCATAACGGATTTTACTGTGTCTGGACCGAAACATTCGCTTTCAACCAAAACAGATTCAATTCCCGATATATGAAGATAAGATCCAATACAAGCAAGTACAATCTTCTCAAAATGGAATCCACCCAATCCGATAAACAAATTACTGAACAGATCTTTTTCAGGAGCTGAATTTCCTTCGCAATAGCATAAACTCCTTCATCACACCACAGTGCACCGTATGGCTTATTCTGCTGCTTAAGCACGTCCTGAAAGTTAATCATTGTTGTAAAAATGGTATCAAATTCAGTTGCTTTGTATGGCAGTATGGGAGTGAACGCAATAGTTGTAGGCTTCAAGCTATCTCCTACAAAAGGGCTTTTGACAGCAACAAAGCTTGGAACAAAGTCATCATTATCAGTATTTGAGTTAGTTGAAGAGCCCTGTATTGTGGTTGTTCTATGTTTGTATCGCATCACAAACCACAGGAAATGGTCGAGATTAACAGTCTCTAGTAAATGATCGTTTGCCTTGTATTCAGAGACTTGGAAATCTTGACTTATTGTACCTCGTTCATGTCTTGGTCCAATCGAGATAATTTCTTGGCAAGGAAGAACGCTTTGTAACTTGCCAAGCCGGAGGGTTGACTCTGGAGCTTCACTGATCTTATTAGTATGCTGTTGTGTTGGTGCAGAGCTTAATGGAGCATTTTGGAATAAAACTAGCACCGTATCGTGTGTCGAACCAATTCCAGACAAGGTATTTTCCAAGGTGTCAAAATTATCCATTGCTGCTTGAATTGGATGGTTTTGATCAAATACTGGAGGAACTGGAACTCTATGTGAACCACATAAAGATATTGTACGTTTTGCTAGTGCAAAATTTATT
This sequence comes from Bathynomus jamesi, assembly GCA_023014485.1. Taxonomy (NCBI): domain Eukaryota; kingdom Metazoa; phylum Arthropoda; class Malacostraca; order Isopoda; family Cirolanidae; genus Bathynomus; species Bathynomus jamesi. The sequence continues at coordinate 928,333 of JAJOZX010001334.1, forward strand.
TTGCGAACTTCTTGATATCCTACACAAATGCTCCGTTTGTTTGCAATTTCAATAAGATCTTTAGACTGTGACAGGTTATGTATAGTTTGAGCAAATCCGACATGCAATGGGGTGGGCTCCAAACCATTATGAAGGATGTAAAACAACATCTGGAAGATAGTGTCACACTTCAGCATCAACTGATTGTTGCTATCTGATACATTCCGGGTGGAAAACAAATGCTGAAGAAATTCCATCCATATTGGAGGACGTTCATTTTGGAAGCGTTTTAAGGCTAGATCAAGATCGTTTGGATCACAATAGCTAGAGCGTAAACCAAAACTGTAAGTTTTTAACTCTTTCCTTAGGTCCTTAGCAACGTTTTCGACAGATGATTTCCGCAAAGTTTCAACAATTCTTGCACTCTCAATCTGGACAGAATAAACCATCTGGGATTTTCGTTTGTTGCTAGGATATGTAAAATAAATGGTGTCCTTAAATTTGTCTATAAGCAGGCTCTTAACCAAATAGTTACTGATAGATTCATCCTGGTTCAGCTTTTTATTGATCTCTTGTCTCAAGTAGGTGACACTGTATCCACAGCTTGTGAAGTCTATTTTTGAGACTACATCATTAAACGCTTCTTGAACCATGTCAGTAGAACCCATAACTTCATTTTCTTGCTGTCTGTTTTCCAAAATCGTCTCTATTCTGCGATCATAGGCTGCAAAATGCTTCTTTATACAATTATTATGATAGAATACATCTGCAGCGAATACATCTTTGTATTCGTTCAACATCGCTACTCTGGTAAAAACATCGTCTTGGAACAAGTGAGCATAACTCAATAACTTTTGGGCACGACCTGGAGTACATATCCGAAACAAATCATGGTCAATGTTTCCACCTTTCAATTTGACTCGAGCTGAACCACAAAATACACACACTTTCATATCCTTGATATGCTGTGTTTTAATCCTTTTGCTTGAACTATTTTCTGGAGGAGTTAATGCTTCCCCTAAGGAGGAATCGGAGGGTTCAGATTCAGCATTTTTAGACTTCTGGCTACGTTCAACGAACTTTTTATATGTTGCATAGCACGAAGTGCTGTGATACTGGATATAAGGAGTCTGACTCTCAGTAAGAGCTTTCAAACGCTTGCTTCTGTCATCATTTGGGTACGCAGAAGCCAACTGAAGCAAATTTTTTATTCCATGTTCTCCGCTGCTCAAATATTTCTCTCCACTTGGGCTTTTGTTCTTCTGGCACAAGATACATTTACCAAGGTTTGAGCTATGCTTCTTTTCTGGCACAAGTTGACATACATCCTGAAAAAATAAATATACTAAGACTTCTTGCAATTGCAATTATAATAAACTGGTTCTATTCTATACATATAAAAATTCATTTGTAACACATTGGTCTTTATATTTATGTTTTAAATATTCAATTCGATTATTACTTACCATGATCTATCATCTGTTGAATCACATAATGAATACAGGGATCCTCAATTTGTAGCTACTACCAATACTAAACCTGAAACACAATAAATATGACTTAGTTACTCTAAAGAAATCAAATAGATCAATTCTATAAGAAGTTCAAGCATTTTACAACAAGCAAGCCTAAGAATAACATAAAATTAGTACTATTTTTTTATAGTTTGGCTATTTTTTCAAGTATTTTAGAACCATTTTTATCGAATTATACCCGAAATTTAGACATTTGTGCATACTTTGTTTTAATAAATTCTTGCAGAGCTATTAATATCTAATTTCTTGATTATTTAGTTCGATATGATTGGTTAGAGCTAGTTTATGCACCAAAATAGCCAAAAATTTAATTTCTGCGATTTTTTGACAATATTCACTTAATTTTTTACTTTTTTTGCTGTTATTTTTTGACGTTTTTGTCAGTTTTCTTGGTTCAGGCAGCAGTATGTTACAAACACAGATTCTCAAACAAAAAACTGCCCTTAAAAATTTTTTCAAATCAAGAATATGACAAAAATACGAAAAACTGATAAAATTTTGCCATTTTTGCCAATGTTTTGCCATTTTGACCACTTTCGCACCAATTTGGTGCGATGGCATAGAAAAATTCGGATTCTGCGCCCCAAAATTAGTCTAGATCAGTCGTCAAAACCTCTGCACCCAGAAATTTATACGAACTCTGGGCGAGATCCTAGACTAATTATTCAAATGCGCAAAATGGAATAAAACACACAAAATGACTTCACAAAACAGTAAATATCTGAAAACAAAATACGATATGAACAAGCGGTAACCTTCTTTGGACACAGACTGAATCACACTACAACATGCTTCACATGACGCACATGCGCGTGTGGTTTGGCACACGTCTGTTTGGGAAGCGCTGTCGGTACAACCTCACAGCAGCTCTTCCGTTTCCATTGGCAGCCCCATACACCATATGCATGTCAGCCATCTCAGCAGTCGTGAAGCGCTCCATGTTACGCGTACTACGTCCGATTTAAGAATGCCCGCGGCAAGCGCGAGTCTAGCCCACTTCACCTTTTAGCCAATTGCAGCGGCGCCCTCTCGCGCCGAATGGTGACGTCAGCGGACATACACTTATAGACGAAAAGGGTTTGTCTTGGTGTTGCCTATCCCCCAGTACAATTTGTACAGAAAGTTTTCAAACTTCCTGTGTGTGTGTGTGTGTGTGTGTGTGTGTGTGTGTGTGGTTTGTTCAAAAAGTATCCGGACTGATGCAATTATAGACAACATAGTACGTACAGGGTTTGGGGCTTAATCTCCCTCAAAGTACGTTCCTTCCTTCTGAAGCCACATACAGTACTTTGCACAACGATACTGCCACTTTTGAGAACATTTTTTGAAAACACTTTTCGGAATGGCCAAAAGCCTGCGCTGTCGAATTTCTTTTAATGATCCCAGCATCATCGAATCAGTGTTTCGGGGTTTGTTTGAGTTTCGGAAACAAAAAAAAGTCGCATGGAGCCAAATCCGGCTGCTGTACTTGGGGGAGGGAGAGAGGGGAGTAGAGTTTTTGGCCAAAAATTGCTGAACAAGTTGCGGCTAGTGAGATGGCTCGTTATCGGGATGAAGCATCCAGTTCCGGGACTCCCACTTCTGCGGCCGTTTCCTCCGAACTGCTTCACGTAGACGTCTCAAAACTTCAATGTAAAATTCCTTATTGATTGTTTGTCCTTGTGGAGCATATTCATGGCGCACAACACCTCCACAATAAAACAAAACAAGTAACAAACATAAAGAAATCCCATCGAAACAAAACACGTTTGAGTTTATCGGCTTCCCACAGTGGACTGACGCTACACAATGAAGTGCAACCGTATCACTCAACTTGTTTCGACATGCAGAGATATGTTTAGCACAGTCTTAACTCCAGGCGTGACCTTGTTCTAAAGGTAAACACCCTGTCCGGATACGTTTTGAACAAACCTCGTATAAATTATATATATATATATATACAGTGTGTCCGTAAAGTCATGGTGGGATTTTAAATAGCTATATTATTGCAACGAAACATGATAATGAGATGAAAAAAAGGCAAATTGAAGAACAACTCTAAAAGAATAACTTTATTTAACGTAGTTCGATATGGGCTCCTCTGGTAGCCCTGCAGACATCTAGGCGGTGATTCAATTCCAGCCACACACGCGCAAGAACAAGAACATCGAGTGGACGGCGCTTCGTCGTGATTCGCTCGTGCAAGTGATGAATATCCCTAATGGGTACACTGTACACGCTTTGCTTGACGTAACCCCACAAATAAAAGTCCAAAGGTGTCAGGTCCGGAGAGCGTGGAGGCCATGGCTTCCATCCTCCTCTTCCTATCCATCTCTGTGGAAATTTTTCATTAAGGAATTCTCGAACAACGTTGGCATAGTGCGGAGGAGCACCATCTTGCTGAAAGATGACATTATTGTCAATAAATTGGGGTACTGCAAAATGTTCCAACATAGCGAGGTAGTTGTGTGACGTCACAAATGGGTTCCGCGAAGAAAAATGGGCCAATCACTCGATCTCGTGCTAGAGCACACCACACATTAACTTTCGGGCTATTACGCTCATGTTCAACATAGGCATGTGGACAGCCTAGACTAACTACGAGATAAAGGTTAAGCTTAGCCTAGAGTCTAGACTAACTACAAGATACAACTTTGAGAGTTGTTCTTAAATTTGGCATTGTTTCATCTCATTATCATGTTTCTTTGCAATAATATAGCTATTTAAAATCCCACCATGACTTTACGGACACACATCACCGCCTACATGTCTGCAGGGCTACCAGAGGAGCCCATATCGAACTACGTTAAATAAAGTTATTCTTTTAGAGTTGTTCTTCAATTTGCCTTTTTTTCATCTCATTATCATGTTTCGTTGCAATAATATAGCTATTTAAAATCCCACCATGACTTTACGGACACACTGTATATATATATATATATAACGAAAACTTTCTTCATTATTTTATCAATATTTTAAGGTAAAGTGAATTCTCGTCACGTTCAATAAAAGGCAATGAAATCCATAATAGAATGTATTAAGAACTTGGAATTTATACCTCTGAAATATTCATTTGAGTTCATATAAAAGAGCTAAACTTGTAATGTTTATTTGGTAAGTAAAGAATACTGATTGTATTTCTAAAAGGCTTGTTTCGACCTCTGAGGAGATGACAGAATCTAAACTTGTATGATGGAAGGAATTGTGACAATTATTATTTGGCTTTACTAAAAAGGAAATATATCTTCATGAGTTTATAAAAGTTTATAAGCAAAAGACTCGCTGTCTCTACGTCAGATTGAATACATCAAAGAAAAAGGGGTAACTATTATATTTTAGCCAACAACCAAAACTTAAACCTCAACTGGCAGAATTGAGCGTCCACTTTTCAATCTGATGTAGAGACAGCGAGTCTTTTGCTTATATTGAGGTTCTGAATGTAGCAGAGCTAGGCTGCTTTAAACCCTAGATCCATGTCCCAAAGCTGGATCCTGTCTGCTTTGCAGATAGCTGGTGAGGGAAGCTATATTTATGGGACCTCTTTGCGAGTGACCCGTTGCCCACGTCGGGCTAGCATCATGAAAAAGAAAAACTGTGGTATTTGTCATTTACCATTGCTTATTCGGACTATAGGATTTGATTATCCCAGAAGAGTTCCTTCTTCCATGCATTGTCTGTGTCATATATATATATATATATATATTATATATATATATATAATATTTAGTAGAAATCCAATGACAAGGAGAAATGTAAATGCCATGAAAAGTCTTCTTTATTGCGCAACGTTTCGAGCAATACGCTCATCTTCAGGCTGTTTAATAACAATGTGAAATTAAAATCAATATTGAATGAAAAACAAAACAGAAAATTTCTATAACCTATTCGTAAAGACAAATTTTAAAAGACTGAGAAAAGAGGGTTAAATTCTAAGTTTTACAGATTTACATATAAAAATTAAGAAGTTATTTTTAAATACATGTAGTAAATGTGAAATTAATACACTGGAAAAATTACCAATAGTACACTGGAACAATGGAGCTATCTACCTTACACAGCAGTATCCGAGGCCGACTAATTTGAGCAGAGGAAACGGGAACGAAGGATGGCGAGGGAGATAGGGGAAGGAGGGATTATAAGGAATTGGGGAAGGAGGAGGGATCATAGCAAATTGAGAGGGACGGACGATGAGTCAACATTCAGACTAGGGACAATGCTTTAATGAAAAGGGATTCTAAAATTCTTAGTGAGTTGGGGACAAGTATTACAACCAAGAATTTTAAAATTGTCTAAAGTGACATCAATTTTGCATTAATGCTATGTCACGAATACTGGAGGCTTCCTTAGTTTTAAAATTTTACCTGTTCGGCCACTTATTCCCAATGCGAATAAAATCTAGCCCTGAGAGAGCGAACAGTGCTGCCGATGTAATTCCCAAGGAGACACCTGGGGCAGGTAAATAAAATATACAACACCGCTACGCAACGGTCAGGGGTTCGATCCTTCACTGAGAAAAAAAGCTACCTAAAGACGTTTTATTAATAAATATGATGCGGAAATCAGTATGATAAAAAAAATTTCCTTAACAATTTTGTAAATTTAAGCTTAAATTCCTTATTCAAGGGACCCATTTCAGGTACCAAGAAATATTTTATATCCTTCGGCACAGTAATACATGGAAGTTGAGGGCTAAAAACATTATTTAAGAAGGATCTAATTAGTTTGTCTACATATTGAACAGGAAAACTATTATTAAAAGTATGATCTTAGATTATAAATTCATCATTAAGTAAGGTAAAATTAGAGGTCAAATTATATCCTCTGAACAGGAGAGTTTTAATACAAGACATCTTATAGTTGAAATCAGTAAAACTAAAAAAATTCATGCCCAAACCAGTGAAAGTGGGTTTCCTATAAACTGATGTAGTAATAGAATCACGTTTTTCGAAAATTAAAAGATCTAAGAAGGGGAGGGAGCCATTTTGCTCAGTTTCCATTGTATACGTTATATTGGGGTGCAAAGAATTTAGGAAGTTAAAGAATTGTTGCGCTTGTACCGCATTATCAAAGACTGCTATCGAATCATCAACGAAGCGTCGATAGAAAATTGGCTTGAGATGAGTGGGAGATTGTCTAAAAATTACACTTTCTAAATGAGTCATAAAAAAGTCAGCTGTTAACGGTCCGACTGGTGATCCCATCCCTACCCCATCAATTTGTTGGTAAACCTTATTGTTGAAAGTGAAATAGCATTGTTTGAAGACCAATTCTAAAAGTTCCTTCAAATGAGACAATGAAAAACCATGAAAATTATCAACTGAGCTAAAAAACCCTATCTAAAATAATGGCAATAGTTTCAGATACAGGTACATTTTGTGAAAAGTGACTTTAATCAAAACTGACAAAAAACTTTTTGAATCGAAGTTTTTACCCAGGAGTTCTTTTTGGAATTCAAACGAGTTATTTATAGTGTAAACATTTTTTCGCAAAGGGGGACAGGAGACGAACAACAAATTTTGCCAATTGAAAGGTGGGTAAGTTATACGAAGCTAAAATAGGACGGAGAGGTGTTCCAGCTTTATGGATTTTAGGCAGACAGTATAATTGAGCAAGATTAGCACCAGATGCGAACAACTGAGTGTAAGTATCATTTTTATTATCTTTAAGGACTTTAGTCGTGACAGAAATCTATTAACCTGGTCTTCTAACCTTACAATGACTTTATTTACAGGTTCTAGAATTTGTTTGAATTTAGTAAGATCACTTAGGATTTCATTAGTTTGTTTATGTAGTCCGATTTATTCAAAATAACCACTCCGTTACCCTTGTCTGGTCTAGTCACAACAATCTCCTGGTTCTTTGCCAAATTCTTAATACACTGCAAATCACTCTTCCTAAATATGAAAGATTGAAATTTAAGATTTCTAAGTTTTAGAAAAAATTCTTGAGTTAAATATGAACTGACATTTGAAATTATTGAAATCCCCACATGGGGAACATTTTTCAAGCCATTGAAAAATTTTTCAAAGTAAAGAAAAAACGAAGGCTTATATATTTGAAAACAACGGAAGCTTAAATTGCAAACCAAGTGACAGTAAAAACTTTTCCCGAGGGGAGAGTGTGTAACTAGAAAGATTCGAAATTACCTTCTCTGAATTGAAAAAAATTGGTGAATTCATTCCCAAAGCCTTTAACTTACGTTCATGTGTTTCCAAGATGGTAGAGTGAAATTTTTCTAGTTCACGTTGTACAAGAGAAATTATTAATAAATAGTCCAACAACGACAAGGTATTTTTAAGAGTAGTTATATAATGCCCAAGAGACTTGTTATGCGAATCTGATTTTGATTGATTTATAATTAATTTCATTATTTAATAAATATTCCAGGGACGATTGATAAAATTCAGAGTCATATAGATTATCACGTAGAGTTTGAAGTAAACAAAATTTCGGGAAAACCCTGCAAGTCCGACACATTTCAAAAATAACAGTCCAGTTTTGACTTGAGAAACTTCGTGAAGTCTTCCAAACATGGCGATAAGCCCTGAGGCCATCTTGTCCATACCTTGAATATATATAATTATGCGGGTGCTTCTACAGAGCTTCAATTTAATATTTAGTAGAAATCCAATGACAAGGAGAAATGTAAATGCCATGAAAAGTTCTTCTTTATTGCGCAACGTTTCGAGCAATACGCTCATCTTCAGGCTGTTTAATAACAATGTGAAATTAAAATCAATATTGAATGAAAACAAAACAGAAAATTTCTATAACCTATTCGTAAAGACAAATTTAAAAGACTGAGAAAAGAGGGTTAAATTCTAAGTTTTACAGATTTACATATAAAAATTAAGAAGTTATTTTTAAATACATGTAGTAAATGTGAAATTAATACACTGGAAAAATATACAATAGTACACTGGAACAATGGAGCTATACCTTACACAGCAGTATCCGAGGCCGATAATTTGAGCAGAGGGAAACGGGAACGAAGGATGGCGAGGGAGATAGGGGAAGGAGGGATTTAAAGGAATTGGGGAGGAGGAGGGATCATAGCAAATTGAGAGGGACGGACGATGAGTCAACATTCAGACTAGGGGGACAATGCTTTAATGAAAAGGGATTCTAAAATTCTTAGTGAGTTGGGACAAGTATTACAACCAAGAATTTTAAAATTGTCTAAAGTGACATCAATTTTGCATTTAATGCTATGTTACGAATACTGGAGGCTTCCTAGTTTTTAAAATTTTAACCTGTTCGGCCACTTATTCCCATATGCGAATAAAATCTAGCCCTGAGAGAGCGAACAGTGCTGCCGATGTAATCCCAAGGAGACCTGGGGCAGGTAAATAAATATACAACACCGCTACGCAACGAGTCAGGGGTTCGATCCTTCGCTGAGAAAAAGCTACCTAAAGACGTTTATTAATAAATATGATGCGGAAATCAGTATGATAAAAAAAATTTCCTTAACAATTTTGTAAATTTAAGCTTAAATTCCTTATTCAAGGGACCCATTTCAGGTACCAAGAAATATTTTATATCCTTCGGCACAGTAATACATGGAAGTTGAGGGCTATAAACATTATTTAAGAAGGATCTAATTAGTTTGTCTACATATTGAACAGGAAAACTATTATTAGTAAAGTATGATCTTAGGATTATTAAATTCATCATTAAGTAGGTAAAATTAGAGGTCAAATTATATCCTCTGAACAGGAGAGTTTTAATACAAGACATCTTATAGTTGAAATCAGTAAAACTAAAAAAATTCATGCCCAAACCAGTGAAAGTGGGTTTCCTATAAACTGATGTAGTAATAGAATCACCGTTTTTCGAAATTAAAAGATCTAAGAAGGGGAGGGAGCCATTTTGCTCAGTTTCCATTGTATACGTTATATTGGGGTGCAAAGAATTTAGGAAGTTAAAGAATTGTTGCGCTTGTACCGCATTATCAAAGACTGCTATCGAATCATCAACGAAGCGTCGATAGAAAATTGGCTTGAGATGAGTGGGAGATTGTCTAAAAATTACACTTTCTAAATGAGTCATAAAAAAGTCAGCTGCTAACGGTCCGACTGGTGATCCCATCCCTACCCCATCAATTTGTTGGTAAACCTTATTGTTGAAAGTGAAATAGCATTGTTTGAAGACCAATTCTAAAAGTTCCTTCAAATGAGACAATGAAAAACCATGAAAATTATCAACTGAGCTAAAAACCCTATCTAAAATAATGGCAATAGTTTCAGATACAGGTACATTTGTGAAAAGTGACTTTACATCAAAAACTGACAAAAAACTTTTTTGAATCGAAGTTTTTACCCAGGAGTTCTTTTTGGAATTCAAACGAGTTATTTATAGTGTAAACATTTTTCGCAAAGGGGGACAGGAGACGAACAACAAATTTTGCCAATTGAAAGGTGGGTAAGTTATACGAAGCTAAAATAGGACGGAGAGGTGTTCCAGCTTTATGGATTTTAGGCAGACAGTATAATTGAGCAAGATTAGCACCAGATGCGAACAACTGAGTGTAAGTATCATTTTTTATTATCTTTAAGGACTTTAGTCGTGACAGAAATCTATTAACCTGGTCTTCTAACCTTACAATGACTTTATTTACAGGTTCTAGAATTTGTTTGAATTTAGTAAGATCACTTAGGATTTCATTAGTTTTGTTTATGTAGTCCGATTTATTCAAAATAACCACTCCGTTACCCTGTCTGGTCTAGTCACAACAATCTCCTGGTTCTTTGCCAAATTCTTAATACACTGCAAATCACTCTTCCTAAATATGAAAGATTGAAATTTAAGATTTCTAAGTTTTAGAAAAAATTCTTGAGTTAAATATGAGAAACTGACATTTGAAATTATTGAAATCCCCCACATGGGGAACATTTTTCAAGCCATTGAAAAATTTTTCAAAGTAAAGAAAAAACGAAGGCTTATATATTTGAAACAACGGAAGCTTAAATTGCAAACCAAGTGACAGTAAAAACTTTTCCCGAGGGGAGAGTGTGTAACTAGAAAGATTCGAAATTACCTTCTCTGAATTGAAAAAATTTGGTGAATTCATTCCCAAAGCCTTTAACTTACGTTCATGTGTTTCCAAGATGGTAGAGTGAAATTTTTCTAGTTCACGTTGTACAAGAGAAATTATTAATAAATAGTCCAACAACGACAAGGTATTTTAAGAGTAGTTATATAATGCCCAAGAGACTTGTTATGCGAATCTGATATTTTGATTTTATAATTATTTCATTATTTAATAAATATTCCAGGGACGATTGATAAAATTCAGAGTCATATAGATTATCACGGTAGAGTTTGAAGTAAACAAATTTCGGGAAAACCCTGCAAGTCCGACACATTTCAAGAAAATAACAGTCCAGTTTTGACTTGAGAAACTTTCGTGAAGTCTTCCAAACATGGCGATAAGCCCTGAGGCCATCTTGTCCATACCTTGAATATATATAATTATGCGGGTTGCTTCTACAGAGCTTCAATTTAATATTTAGTAGAAATCCAATGACAAGGAGAAATGTAAATGCCATGAAAAGTCTTCTTTATTGCGCAACGTTTCGAGCAATACGCTCATCTTCAGGCTGTTTAATAACAATGTGAAATTAAAATCAATATTGAATGAAAAACAAAACAGAAAATTTCTATAACCTATTCGTAAAGAAAATTTTAAAAGACTGAGAAAAGAGGGTTAAATTCTAAGTTTTACAGATTTACATATAAAAATTAAGAAGTTATTTTTAAATACATGTAGTAAATGTGAAATTAATACACTGGAAAAATTACCAATCGTACACTGGAACAATGGAGCTATCTACCTTACACAGCAGTATCCGAGGCCGACTAATTTGAGCAGAGGAAACGGGAACGAAGGATGGCGAGGGAGATAGGGGAAGGAGGGATTATAAGGAATTGGGGAAGGAGGAGGGATCATAGCAAATTGAGAGGGACGGACGATGAGTCAACATTCAGACTAGGGGACAATGCTTTAATGAAAAGGGATTCTAAAATTCTTAGTGAGTTGGGACAAGTATTACAACCAAGAATTTTAAAATTGTCTAAAGTGACATCAATTTTGCATTTAATGCTATGTTCACGAATACTGGAGGCTTCCTTAGTTTTTAAAATTTTACCTGTTCGGCCACTTATTCCCATATGCGAATAAAATCTAGCCCTGAGAGAGCGAACAGTGCTGCCGATGTAATTCCCAAGGAGACACCTGGGGCAGGTAAATAAATATACAACACCGCTACGCAACGAGTCAGGGGTTCGATCCTTCGCTGAGATAAGCTACCTAAAGACGTTTTATTAATAAATATGATGCGGAAATCAGTATGATAAAAATTTCCTTAACAATTTTGTAAATTTAAGCTTAAATTCCTTATTCAAGGGACCCATTTCAGGTACCAAGAAATATTTTATATCCTTCGGCACAGTAATACATGGAAGTTGAGGGCTATAAACATTATTTAAGAAGGATCTAATTAGTTTGTCTACATATTGAACAGGAAACTATTATAGTAAAGTATGATCTTAGATTATTAAATTCATCATTAAGTAAGGTAAAATTAGAGGTCAAATTATATCCTCTGAACAGGAGAGTTTTAATACAAGACTTATAGTTGAAATCAGTAAAACTAAAAAAATTCATGCCCAAACCAGTGAAAGTGGGTTTCCTATAAACTGATGTAGTAATAGAATCACCGTTTTTCGAAATTAAAAGATCTAAGAAGGGGAGGGAGCCATTTTGCTCAGTTTCCATTGTATACGTTATATTGGGGTGCAAAGAATTTAGGAAGTTAAAGAATTGTTGCGCTTGTACGCATTATCAAAGACTGCTATCGAATCATCAACGAAGCGTCGATAGAAAATTGGCTTGAGATGAGTGGGAGATTGTCTAAAAATTACACTTTCTAAATGAGTCATAAAAAAGTCAGCTGCTAACGGTCCGACTGGTGATCCCATCCCTACCCCATCAATTTGTTGGTAAACCTTATTGTTGAAAGTGAAATAGCATTGTTTGAAGACCAATTCTAAAAGTTCCTTCAAATGAGACAATGAAAAACCATGAAATTATCAACTGAGCTAAAAACCCTATCTAAAATAATGGCAATAGTTTCAGATACAGGTACATTTGTGAAAAGTGACTTTACATCAAAACTGACAAAAAACTTTTTTGAATCGAAGTTTTTACCCAGGAGTTCTTTTTGGAATTCAAACGAGTTATTTATAGTGTAAACATTTTTCGCCAACGGGGGACAGGAGACGAACAACAAATTTTGCCAATTGAAAGGTGGGTAAGTTATACGAAGCTAAAATAGGACGGAGAGTGTTCCAGCTTTATGGATTTTAGGCAGACAGTATAATTGAGCAAGATTAGCACCAGATGCGAACAACTGAGTGTAAGTATCATTTTTTATTATCTTTAAGGACTTTAGTCGTGACAGAAATCTATTAACCTGGTCTTCTAACCTTACAATGACTTTATTTACAGGTTCTAGAATTGTTTGAATTTAGTAAGATCACTTAGGATTTCATTAGTTTTGTTTATGTAGTCCGATTTATTCAAAATAACCACTCCGTTACCCTTGTCTGGTCTAGTCACAACATCTCCTGGTTCTTTGCCAAATTCTTAATACACTGCAAATCACTCTTCCTAAATATGAAAGATTGAAATTTAAGATTTCTAAGTTTTAGAAAAAATTCTTGAGTTAAATATGAGAACTGACATTTGAAATTATTGAAATCCCCCACATGGGGAACATTTTTCAAGCCATTGAAAAATTTTTCAAAGTAAAGAAAAAACGAAGGCTTATATATTTGAAACAACGGAAGCTTAAATTGCAAACCAAGTGACAGTAAAAACTTTCCCGAGGGGAGAGTGTGTAACTAGAAAGATTCGAAATTACCTTCTCTGAATTGAAAAAATTTGGTGAATTCATTCCCAAAGCCTTTAACTTACGTTCATGTGTTTCCAAGATGGTAGAGTGAAATTTTTCTAGTTCACGTTGTACAAGAGAAATTATTAATAAATAGTCCAACAACGACAAGGTATTTTTAAGAGTAGTTATATAATGCCCAAGAGACTTGTTATGCGAATCTGATATTTTGATTTATTTTAATTAATTTCATTATTAATAAATATTCCAGGACGATTGATAAAATTCAGCATATAGATTATCACGGTAGAGTTTGAAGTAAACAAATTTCGGGAGAACCTGCAAGTCCGACACATTTCAAGAAAATAACAGTCCAGTTTGACTTGAGAAACTTTCGTGAAGTCTTCCAAACATGGCGATAAGCCCTGAGGCCATCTGTCCATACCTTGAAATATATAATTATGCGGGTTTGCTTCTACAGAGCTTCAATTTAATATTTAGTAGAAATCCAATGACAAGGAGAAATGTAAATGCCATGAAAAGTCTTCTTTATTGCGCAACGTTTCGAGCAATACGCTCATCTTCAGGCTGTTTAATAACAATGTGAAATTAAAATCAATATTGAATGAAAAACAAAACAGAAAATTTCTATAACTATTCGTAAAGACAAATTTTAAAAGACTGAGAAAAGAGGGTAAATTCTAAGTTTTACAGATTTAATATAAAAATTAAGAAGTTATTTTTAAATACATGTAGTAAATGTGAAATTAATACACTGGAAAAATTACCAATAGTACACTGGAACAATGGAGCTATCTACCTTACACAGCAGTATCCGAGCCGACTAATTTGAGCAGAGGAAACGGGAACGAAGGATGGCGAGGGAGATAGGGGAAGGAGGGATTATAAGGAATTGGGGAAGGAGGAGGGATCATAGCAAATTGAGAGGGACGGACGATGAGTCAACATTCAGACTAGGGGACAATGCTTTAATGAAAAGGGATTCTAAAATTCTTAGTGAGTTGGGACAAGTATTACAACCAAGAATTTTAAAATTGTCTAAAGTGACATCAATTTTGCATTTAATGCTATGTTCACGAATACTGGAGGCTTCCTTAGTTTTTAAAATTTTACCTGTTCGGCCACTTATTCCCATATGCGAATAAAATCTAGCCCTGAGAGAGCGAACAGTGCTGCCGATGTAATTCCCAAGGAGACACCTGGGGCAGGTAAATAAAATATACAACACCGCTACGCAACGAGTCAGGGGTTCGATCCTTCGCTGAGAAAAAGCTACCTAAAGACGTTTTATTAATAAATATGATGCGGAAATCAGTATGATAAAAAAATTTCCTTAACAATTTTGTAAATTTAAGCTTAAATTCCTTATTCAAGGGACCCATTTCAGGTACCAAGGAAATATTTTATATCCTTCGGCACAGTAATACATGGAAGTTGAGGGCTATAAACATTATTTAAGAAGGATCTAATTAGTTTGTCACATATTGAACAGGAAAACTATTATTAGTAAAGTATGATCTTAGATTATTAAATTCATCATTAAGTAAGGTAAAATTAGAGGTCAAATTATATCCTCTGAACAGGAGAGTTTTAATACAAGACATCTTATAGTTGAAATCAGTAAAACTAAAAAAATTCATGCCCAAACCATGAAAGTGGGTTTCTATAAACTGATGTAGTAATAGAATCACCGTTTTTCGAAATTAAAAAGATCCAAGAAGGGGAGGGAGCCATTTTGCTCAGTTTCCATTGTATACGTTATATTGGGGTGCAAAGAATTTAGGAAGTTAAAGAATTGTTGCGCTTGTACCGCATTATCAAAGACTGCTATCGAATCATCAACGAAGCGTCGATAGAAAATGGCTTGAGATGAGTGGGAGATTGTCTAAAAAATTACACTTTCTAAATGAGTCATAAAAGTCAGCTGCTAACGGTCCGACTGGTGATCCCATCCCTACCCATCATTTGTTGGTAAAACCTTATGTTGAAAGTGAAATAGCATTGTTTTGAAGACCAATTCTAAAAGTTCCTTCAAATGAGACAATGAAAAACCATGAAAATTATCAACTGAGCTAAAAACCCTATCTAAAATAATGGCAATAGTTTCAGATACAGGTACATTTGTGAAAAGTGACTTTACATCAAAACTGACAAAAACTTTTTTGAATCGAAGTTTTTACCCAGGAGTTCTTTTTGGAATTCAAACGAGTTATTTATAGTGTAAACATTTTTCGCAAAGGGGGACAGGAGACGAACAACAAATTTTGCCAATTGAAAGGTGGGTAAGTTATACGAAGCTAAAATAGGACGGAGAGGTGTTCCAGCTTTATGGATTTAGGCAGACAGTATAATTGAGCAAGATTAGCACCAGATGCGAACAAACTGAGTGTAAGTATCATTTTTATTATCTTTAAGGACTTTAGTCGTGACAGAAATCTATTAACCTGGTCTTCTAACCTTACAATGACTTTATTTACAGGTTCTAGAATTTGTTTGAATTTAGTAAGATCACTTAGGATTTCATTAGTTTTGTTTATGTAGTCCGATTTATTCAAAATAACACTCCGTTACCCTTGTCTGGTCTAGTCACAACAATCTCCTGGTTCTTTGCCAAATTCTTAATACACTGCAAATCACTCTCCTAAATATGAAAGATGAAATTTAAGATTTCTAAGTTTTAGAAAAAAATTCTTGAGTTAAATATGAGAACTGACATTTGAAATTATTGAAATCCCCCACATGGGGAACATTTTTCAAGCCATTGAAAAATTTTTCAAAGTAAAGAAAAAACGAAGGCTTATATATTTGAAACAACGGAAGCTTAAATTGCAAACCAAGTGACAGTAAAAACTTTTCCCGAGGGGAGAGTGTGTAACTAGAAAGATTCGAAATTACCTTCTCTGAATTGAAAAATTTGGTGAATTCATTCCCAAAGCCTTTAACTTACGTTCATGTGTTTCCAAGATGGTAGAGTGAAATTTTTCTAGTTCACGTTGTACAAGAGAAATTATTAATAAATAGTCCAACAACGACAAGGTATTTTTAAGAGTAGTTATATAATGCCCAAGAGACTTGTTATGCGAATCTGATATTTTGATTTTAATTAATTTCATTATTTAATAAATATTCCAGGGACGATTGATAAAATTCAGAGTCATATAGATTATCACGGTAGAGTTTGAAGTAAACAAATTTCGGGAAACCCTGCAAGTCCGACACATTTCAAGAAAATAACAGTCCAGTTTTGACTTGAGAAACTTTCGTGAAGTCTTCCAAACATGGCGATAAGCCCTGAGGCCATCTTGTCCATACCTTGAATATATATAATTATGCGGGTTGCTTCTACAGAGCTTCAATTTAATATTTAGTATAGAAATCCAATGACAAGGAGAAATGTAAATGCCATGAAAAGTCTTCTTTATTGCGCAACGTTTCGAGCAATACGCTCATCTCTTCAGGCTGTTTAATAACAATGTGAATTAAAATCAATATTGAATGAAAAACAAAACAGAAAATTTCTATAACCTATTCGTAAAGACAAATTTTAAAAGACTGAGAAAAGAGGGTTAAATTCTAAGTTTTACAGATTTACATATAAAAATTAAGAAGTTATTTTTAAATACATGTAGTAAATGTGAAATTAATACACTGGAAAAATTACCAATAGTACACTGGAACAATGGAGCTATCTACCTTACACAGCAGTATCCGAGGCCGACTAATTTGAGCAGAGGAAACGGGAACGAAGGATGGCGAGGGAGATAGGGGAAGGAGGGATTATAAGGAATTGGGGAAGGAGGAGGGATCATAGCAAATTGAGAGGGACGGACGATGATCAACATTCAGACTAGGGGACAATGCTTTAATGAAAGGGATTCTAAAATTCTTAGTGAGTTGGGACAAGTATTACAACCAAGAATTTTAAAATTGTCTAAAGTGACATCAATTTTGCATTTAATGCTATGTTCACGAATACTGAGGCTTCCTTAGTTTTTAAAATTTTACCTGTTCGGCCACTTATTCCCATATGCGAATAAAATCTAGCCCTGAGAGAGCGAACAGTGCTGCGATGTAATTCCCCAAGGAGACACCTGGGGCAGGTAAATAATATACAACACCGCTACGCACGAGTCCGGGGTTCGATCCTTCGCTGAGAAAAAGCTACCTAAAGACGTTTTTAATTATAAATATGATGCGGAAATCAGTATGATAAAAATTTCCTTAACAATTTTGTAAATTTAAGCTTAAATTCCTTATTCAAGGACCCATTTCAGGTACCAAGAAATATTTTATATCCTTCGGCACAGTAATACATGGAAGTTGGGGCTATAAACATTATTTAAGAAGGATCTAATTAGTTTGTCTACATATTGAACAGGAAAACTATTATTAGTAAAGTATGATCTTAGATTATTAATTCATCATTAAGTAAGGTAATTAGAGGTCAAATTATATCCCTCTGAACAGGAGAGTTTTTAATACAAGAATCTTATAGTTGAAATCAGTAAAACTAAAAAAATTCATGCCCAAACCAGTGAAAGTGGGTTTCCTATAAACTGATGTAGTAATAGAATCACCGTTTTTTCGAAATTAAAAGATCTAAGAAGGGGAGGGAGCCATTTTGCTCAGTTTCCATTGTATACGTTATATTGGGGTGCAAAGAATTTAGGAAGTTAAAGAATTGTGCGCTTGTACGCATTATCAAAGACTGCTATCGAATCATCAACGAAGCGTCGATAGAAAATTGGCTTGAGATGAGTGGGAGATTGTCTAAAAATTACACTTTCTAAATGAGTCATAAAAAAGTCAGCTGCTAACGGTCCGACTGGTGATCCCATCCCTACCCCATCAATTTGTTGGTAACCTTATTGTTGAAAGTGAAATAGCATTGTTTGAAGACCAATTCTAAAGTTCCTTCAAATGAGACAATGAAAAACCATGAAAATTATCAACTGAGCTAAAAACCCTATCTAAAATAATGGCAATAGTTTCAGATACAGGTACATTTGTGAAAAGTGACTTTACATCAAAACTGACAAAAAACTTTTTTGAGTCGAAGTTTTTACCCAGGAGTTCTTTTTGGAATTCAAACGAGTTATTTATAGTGTAAACATTTTTCGCAAAGGGGGACAGGAGACGAACAACAAATTTTGCCAATTGAAAGGTGGGTAAGTTACCAGACAAGGGTAACGGAGTGGTTATTTTGAATAAATCGGACTACATAAACAAAACTAATGAAATCCTAAGTGATCTTACTAAATTCAAACAAATTCTAGAACCTGTAAATAAAGTCATTGTAAGGTTAGAAGACCAGGTTAATAGATTTCTGTCACGACTAAAGTCCTTAAAGATAATAAAAAATGATACTTACACTCAGTTGTTCGCATCTGGTGCTAATCTTGCTCAATTATACTGTCTGCCTAAAATCCATAAAGCTGGAACACCTCTCCGTCCTATTTTAGCTTCGTATAACTTACCCACCTTTCAATTGGCAAAATTTGTTGTTTGTCTCCTGTCCCCCTTTGCGAAAAATGTTTACACTATAAATAACTCGTTTGAATTCCAAAAAGAACTCCTGGGTAAAAACTTCGACTCAAAAAAGTTTTTTGTCAGTTTTGATGTAAAGTCACTTTTCACAAATGTACCTGTATCTGAAACTATTGCCATTATTTTAGATAGGGTTTTTAGCTCAGTTGATAATTTTCATGGTTTTTCATTGTCTCATTTGAAGGAACTTTTAGAATTGGTCTTCAAACAATGCTATTTCACTTTCAACAATAAGGTTTACCAACAAATTGATGGGGTAGGGATGGGATCACCAGTCGGACCGTTAGCAGCTGACTTTTTTATGACTCATTTAGAAAGTGTAATTTTTAGACAATCTCCCACTCATCTCAAGCCAATTTTCTATCGACGCTTCGTTGATGATTCGATAGCAGTCTTTGATAATGCGGTACAAGCGCAACAATTCTTTAACTTCCTAAATTCTTTGCACCCCAATATAACGTATACAATGGAAACTGAGCAAAATGGCTCTCCCCTTCTTAGATCTTTTAATTTCGAAAAACGGTGATTCTATTACTACATCAGTTTATAAAACCCACTTTCACTGGTTTGGGCATGAATTTTTTTAGTTTTACTGATTTCAACTATAAGATGTCTTGTATTAAAACTCTCCTGTTCAGAGGATATAATTTGACCTCTAATTTTACCTTACTTAATGATGAATTTAATAATCTAAGATCATACTTTACTAATAATAGTTTTCCTGTTCAATATGTAGACAAACTAATTAGATCCTTCTTAAATAATGTTTATAGCCCTCAACTTCCATGTATTACTGTGCCGAAGGATATAAAATATTTCTTGGTACCTGAAATGGGTCCCTTGAATAAGGAATTTAAGCTTAAATTTACAAAATTGTTAAGGAAATTTTTTTATCATACTGATTTCCGCATCATATTTATTAATAAAACGTCTTTAGGTAGCTTTTTCTCAGCGAAGGATCGAACCCCTGACTCGTTGCGTAGCGGTGTTGTATATTTATTTACCTGCCCCAGGTGTCTCCTTGGGAATTACATCGGCAGCACTGTTCGCTCTCTCAGGGCTAGATTTTATTCGCATATGGGAATAAGTGGCCGAACAGGTAAAATTTTAAAAACTAAGGAAGCCTCCAGTATACGTGAACATAGCATTAAATGCAAAATTGATGTCACTTTAGACAATTTTAAAATTCTTGGTTGTAATACTTGTCCCAACTCACTAAGAATTTTAGAATCCCTTTTCATTAAAGCATTGTCCCCTAGTCTGAATGTTGACTCATCGTCCGTCCCTCTCAATTTGCTATGATCCCTCCTCCTTCCCCAATTCCTTATAATCCCTCCTTCCCCTATCTCCCTCGCCACCCTTCGTGTTTCCCGTTCCTTGCCTCTGCCTCTGCCTCTGCTCAAATTAGTCGGCCTCGGATACTGCTGTGTAAGGTAGATAGCTCCATTGTTCCAGTGTACTATTGGTAATTTTTCCAGTGTATTAATTTCACATTTACTACATGTATTTAAAAATAACTTCTTAATTTTTATATGTAAATCTGTAAAACTTAGAACTTAACCCTCTTTTCTCAGTCTTTTAAAATTTGTCTTTACGAATAGGTTATAGAAATTTTCTGTTTTGTTTTTCATTCAATATTGATTTTAATTTCACATTGTTATTAAACAGCCTGAAGATGAGCGTATTGCTCGAAACGTTGCGCAATAAAGAAGACTTTTCATGGCATTTACATTTCTCCTTGTCATTGGATTTCTACTAAATATTATATATATATATATATGCAATAAACGGAGAAGTAAAAATTAACAAAGAGGCATACAGATTTGTAAGGAAAAATATCGATTTTTAGCACAAGATCAAATGAATTATAAAAATACAAATTTATACTGGAAATCTGCCCGGGTTTTAACACTTTGCCTTTTATAGTCAAGTTTCGATATATATAAAAATAAAATGAAGATTAAAAGTTAATAAAGTGGCATACAAGTTTACCAAAGATTTAGCGTCCTACCCTTTTTATCTAAATCTGTTTTGAAGGAATTCAAAACAACAGGATCGAGTTGAAAAAGACCTTTGCTTATGTTGAAGTTATTTGAAAGTTGGATAATGGCAGACTCAAGAATATTTCTGTTAACAATGTTGATAGAGTGAAATAACACTGAAGCATTATTCCAATCAATACAGTGGGATAACTCTGACAAATGGACAAAAAGAGCACTGGACAACTGTCCTGTTCTAACGGAATATTGATGCTGTTTTATACGTGTGTGCAAATCCTTTCCCGTCTGACCTATGTAAAAGGAATCACATTGTTTACACCCAATTTTATAGATAATGCCTGAATTATTGGTAGGGCTATTTTTTACTATGATATTTTTCACAATATTGTTATATGAAAATACTACATTAATATCCAAAAGTTTAAGTACATTAGCAATGCCCAAAAAGCCCGGGAAAAATGGAAGTACTAAAATATTTTTTGACAAAGTACGAGTGTTATTATTGTATGCCACTTTATTAACTTTTAATCTTCATTTTATTTTTATATATATCGAAACTTGACTATAAAAGGCAAAGTGTTAAAACCCGGGCAGATTTCCAGTATAAATTTGTATTTTTATAATTCATTTGATCTTGTGCTAAAAATCGATATTTTTCCTTACAAATCTGTATGCCTCTTTGTTAATTTTTACTTCTCCGTTTATTGCATATATATATATGTGTGTGTGTAGATACGTATGTATATATATATATATATATATATATATATATATGTTTGTGTGTATGTATGTTATTTTTTATTTATTTATTTTTTTTTTTCTGTAACCTATATATAGGCCGTAACCTTTTATGTACTTCAGTGTTCCTGAGGATGTCATTAGACGAAAGCGCTTGAGCACCTTTTTGTGTTTCCTTTCCTTCGTGGTTTTATTCATCATAAATATTTTTCACGTGTTTACTTTCGTGAAATAATTTTCATATATATATATATATATATATATATATATATATATATATATATATATAACAAACCTTACAAAGGTTTCGCGCGATGATTTCTCATTTCGCGAAGGTCAAGCTTGTCGCCCTCCCTCTCGAGTTGGCCTGGTGAAGTAGTGAGTTGGATTCTTGCGCTCTCCACCTCACATAGCCAGATACGCCCGGCTCATCGAGGATTGTTCTGAGCCAGGCGTCTAGTCTTCTTTGGAAGATTTCCACTGCAACTCCCTTCGTGTTTCTTAGGTCTTTGGGCAACTGATTAAACAGTTTTGGTCCTCTCACTACAAAACTATTTTCTTTTAGGGTTAAGGATGTTCCCTGTCTCGCCTTCAATTTGAGAATACGACACAGTCTACCGTTTCTACTTTCCACCGTTGTTTGGGGAATTATAGGGTTCAGAGTAAGATTAGGGACTAGTTTCTCCATTATTTTCCAAGTGTAAATAATGGTGTATCTCTCTTTTCTCCTTTCCAGTGAATATAAGTCTAGTTCGCGTAACCTTTCCCAGTAATTTAGTTCTTTGCACCCATTGATCTTGGCTGTGAAGCTTCTCTGGCTCCCTTCCAGCAGTCTAATGTCTTCTTTTTTATATGGGCATCTTAGGACCGAGCAGTATTCCAATTTGGGTATTATCAGGGTTTTCAGTAGAGGAATCATTACATTTCTATCCCTTCGTTCAGTGGCGGTTCCTCATATGGGCAATATGGGCAGCCGCACAGGGCGGCATTTGTGGAGGGGCGGCATGAGCGCCTGCAAAAAAAATAAAAATAAAAATAAGAATAAATAAATAAAGAAATAAAAAAAAATAAAAATAAAATAAAATAAATAATAAAAGATCAATGACTTTGCATCAAGGAAGGTAAGAAGAGTCAGGCTTTAGATGGCAGTTGTGCTGTGGTGCAATTTATTTTGTTTCTTGTTCAAAGTGTAGCATAATAATTACCCTCTCTTAAGTGTCTTATTCTATTTATGTGATAGAGCATTTGTACAATTTAGAAATTTGATTCTCTAGTTTATTTATGGCAGTTGTGCAATTTAATTTGTATTTTTCCTGTTCATAGTATCATAATTACATTCTCTTAAGTGAGTTATTCTATTTACGTGATGAAGGATTTGTAAAATTCAGAAATTTGAGTCTTTGTTTTGGTTCTGAAGTTCCAACAATTAGTCCAATAAAAAGTTATTTTGTGAAAGAGTTATGTCTGTCCTTTATTTTGGGGGGATTCGAATGTGTGTGTGTTGGCGAACAGGGGGGGGGGCGCTGAAGGTGAGGTTCGCCCAGGGCGTCATGTAAGCTAGGACCGCCACTGCCTTCGTTTAAAGGTTCTCAATATCTAACCCGTTATTCTCTTTGCTCTGTTTACTGCTATCTTATTTTGTTTTTCAAATTTCGCATCATCTGTCATTACAACCCCTAAATCTTTTGCTCTGGAATTTCTCTGAATTTCCTGTCCATTTGGGGTATAATATTCCATGGATTTTAGGTCTTCTCTTTTTCTGTACCGTAACAGCTGAAATTTCTCAGTGTTAAACTTTATATTGTTGTCTTCCGTCCACTTGTAGATTCTGTTTATGTCGGTTTGTAGAGATCTTATGTCTTCTGGGTTTCTTATTTTTCTACTGATCTTTGTGTCATCCGCAAATGATGTTACTGTGCTGTCTCTGGTAACTTCCTCATCTATGGAAGTTAGCATGATTATGAAGAGTAGTGGAGCTAATACTGTTCCTTGTGGTACTGAACTGAGGACCTCTGATTCTAATGAAGATACTCCTTGTACTGTAGCGACTTGCCGCCGCTCACTAAGGAAGTTATATATCCATTTCCCTACTTTCCCTGTTATTCCTATATATTTCAGTTTATGTATTACGACTCCATGGTCACATTTGTTGAACGCTTTAGCAAAGTCTGTGTATAGTACATCATAGTTTTCATTACTTTCCAGTGAATCAATAATGTTGTTGTAGTGTTCCATTAGTTGTGATAGGCATGATCTGCTTGACCGAAACCCGTGTTGGTTATCATTGATTTTTTTTCTGAGTTTCCAAAAAGTCATTGATTTTCTGTCTAACTATTCTTTCAAATATTTTAGTGAGATGGGATGTAAGCGATACTGGGCTATAGTTTTTGGCCTCGGATCGATCTCCTCCTTTATATATTGGGACTATGTTCGCGCTCTTCAGGATGCCCGGTATTTCTCCCGTGTCTAGTGATCGTCTCCATATCCATTATAGGGGCTCAGCGATTGTATTCTTGCAGTTTTTGATCAGTGTGGCATTCCATTTATCCGGTCCTGCCGCTGAGTGTGTTTTTAGTTCCCCTATGGCTTGTGTAATATCATCCGTCGTAAAGTCGAAATCCGTTATACTTTCCCCTTGTGGTTCTTCAAAGAACGCGTTTCTATCGCATATCAATTTGTCAGTTTTTGGGATACTGAAAGATGATTCGTACTGAGCTCTTAATATTTCAGATACTTCTGTTAGATCATCCGATGAATCACTGTTCACATTTTTTAAAGGTCCGATAGTCGCATTGTTTTTCGACTTTGTTTTTGCGAAATTATAGAAGTACTTTGAGTTAGCCTTTATCGCTTCTATAGCGTCGTCGTCTTCTTTTTTCTGTATGCTTCTCGATTAGTTCCTGTATGACGACATCGATACTTTGCAGTTTATCATTTAATATTTTTCTGATGTTGTTATCTTTACAATTACTTAATTTTGCAGTCACTCTTTTTCTCTTTCGAACCTGCTTCTCTTTCCTCTTTGTTGTATCTTTGGGATATATATATATATAATATATATATATATATATATATATATATATATATATATATATATATATATATGCACTAAAATCACAAAATAACACGTGACCTTATTAATAAGCAGTAAGTTCCTCCTTGATAATGTGAATATATCACGAAAGCGCTCGGACTTTGTGTTTCCTTTTCCCTGTGGTTGTTTGCTTATATATATATATATATATATATATATATATATATATATAGTAAATATTTGGCTGGATAGAGGGGCTACATTTTTTATCAAAATTACATTTTTCTGGTGTAGTTTTCTCTGCTTTGTTCGAATCTGATACCCATTTCTTGTGCAAATGAATAGAAACTATGTTTTTTCCATTCCAAAATACGGAGTGTTTCTACTCATTTGCACAAGAAATGTGTCAAATTCCAACAAAGCTGAGAAAACTACACCAGGAAAATGTAATTCTGATAAAAAACTAGCTAACCTAACTAAATTAACTAACCTAACGAACCTAACCTAACCTAACCACAGAGCACACCAAAATACACTAGAAAAATGTATTTTTTATTTCAACTTCAGGCCATGTCATTTTCGTTTTCGTCATTTTCGTTTAAACTAACGAAAATATCATTACTTAACCTAACCAATCATCAAGGGTGTACAGTTGACCTAACCGGGCAGTCAGTTGGCCTAACAGGTTAATATTGGTTATTTTACCTAAATATCTTCTGATCTTTTCGTATTAGGCACTCACTGTCACATTTCGGGCAAGTTAAGGATGAGAGAATAACGCCGTAATTGATAAAAACATCCAGTGCTTTCTCTTCATCTAGGGCACATGACGAATCGAGTTCTCAAAGTCAGAAACCACACGAACAGTACGTCATAATTCTATGACAAACACGACCAAACTGAATCCAATTAGAAAAAAAACCAGACAGAACAGAAACCAACCAACTAATTAAGTCGCAGAGTAGCGAAAAAAGCCCAATAATGAAAAATATTTTCTGAAAAAAAGTACATTATAGCCAAAACAGGAAATATTCACTATAAAAATGTAACGTAATTTTTTCTATAATCTTGCATTTTCAAAAAAAAAAAAAAAAAAATATATATATATATATATATATATACTGTGTCAATACAGTATACAGTGTCAATATTGTGGTATGATCATGAATGTGACATCTTTTCGCCTGAATATGAAAAATTCTCTTTCATTGTTTTCTGCATTATGGTCATATATATTTTTTTGTTATTGTACAATTAATATATTTTTCCGAATTGGAAATGTAAGTCCAGTAAAGTTTCACCCAACATCGCTTAACTAGGACTAGTACTATCAGTATCAGTATCAGGTTTAGGCTAGCCTAACACAATCTTCACCGAGATTGAATTGCCTTGCCTGCTGTTGGTCTTATTCAAAAACATGTCTTACTTAGTAGATGCTTACCTAGTAGAATTGCATGAGAGGTAAGAGACCTGTCTTTTTATGCTCCCATCTCACTGGGTTACTTGAGTTGGACTTACTGCTTTATATTTAGTTACAATTTCTTATTTAGTTATACCTCAAATTTTGCTCTTAGCATAAGCTATTTCCACACACATTCCCATTCATGCTGCACAATACATCAGTTTTTTACCACAGCAACCCAATTCATCTGGTGGTGGCTCTCTCAGTAAACCATTCAGTTTGGTCCAACCTGTGTTTAAACTCCCCAATTGTTGAAGCAGTAACCACTTCCTCTGGGAAAGAATTCCACCAATTTACAACTCTCATACTAAATGTATCATAATAACCAATGTATTTGCTCTTAACGATGTTCTCCAATGTCTGATAGTTTACAAGTATTTGATCTAGGGTTAAATGTTTAAAATGACATGGGCTGGACCTGTAAATCAAAATAATGGTAATTATTCGTTTTTTGACCCAGTCTCTTTTTATAATGAGAGCAAATGTTTCTGGCCAATTTTGAGGTGCTCTGCATGAATCTGCCATCCGTTTCCTGTGCAAATGTGTAGTTTTTGAGATATCATCATCTCGAAAACTACGCATTTGCACAGGAAACGGATGGCAGATTCATGCAAAACACCTCAAAATTGACCAGAAAAGTTTGCATTTGTGCTAAACACAACCTAACAACAACCTAACCTAACCAGTCACCTTATTTTGGAGGATATAGTTCTGCAATTGCAGTAAGGAAGTGATGCAGAACTGTAGAATCGTCAGGATGTTCTGCCAGGAACAAGTATCGTGCAAAATATTTCCGGTAATGAGGACGTCTATTCCCAGCATGTAAAACCCACGATTTCACATCCTTCCATTTTTTTTATGGCACTTAAACACCTTCGAGTCTTGTCTTAAAATACAGGCAGTATTACATTTAGGGCAAATCACGGATGTCAGAATTATGCTGTGATTGGAAAAAAATCTAAACTTTTATCTTCATCGAGGCCAACAAGGCGAATTAGGTCTTCGAAATCAAGTTCACAAGATTGACACATACCAGTAGAACGAAAATTACCACACTAACCAGAAACAGAAAGAAGTAGCCAAAGCAAGAAAAAGTAGCCAAAAAAAGCCAAGAAAAATCTCCAAAAAAGGTAGCCCAAATAAACAAACTGGTTAATATTCGTTTTTTGACCCAGTCACACCCAGCTATAACAGCAATATATATTGAATAACCAATCGAAGCTGAATAAGAAAATATATATATTATCTTGTGCAAATTTGTATAAAATATACTTTTTTAAAAAAAATATCTTCTACTTTCTAATATGTATGTATATAAATTTCGGTTGGTTTGTTTATTTGGGCTACCTTTTTTTGGAGATTTTTCTTGGTTTTTTTTGGCTACTTGGCTTTTTTCGGCTACTTTTTCTTGCTTTGGCTACTTCTTTCTGTACTTGTGGGTTATCTGTTGCCACTTTTTAATATACCTATTGGTTATCTGTTTCCACTTTTTACTTGTGGGTCATTTATTTTTTAGTTAGGTTAGCCAACCTAGAGCAAACCAAGATCGATGTTTTCCACAATGGCAGCTAAGAGAGTTGCAGCAGAGCGGTTGGGAACTTGAACGATGAAGCAGTCGTTTGTTTCACGGCAAATTCCTCCAAACATCCATTGTTGTGGTAAAATGCGTCCGGCATTGTTTTTACGCCTCGTGAACAGGCTCTCATCGATCTCAACCACTATTCCTTCGCCGCCGATCTTGGTTTGCTCTAGGTTGGCTAACCTAACCTAACCACACACTAACCTAACAACCTAACCTAACTAAAAAATAAATGACCCACAAGTAAAAAGTGGAAACAGATAACCAATAGGTATATTAAAAAGTGGCGACAGATAACCCACAAGTACCCTTCTTTCTGTTTCTGGTCAGTGTGGTGGTTTTCATTCTACTGGTATGACGTGTGAATCTTGTGAACTTGATTTCGAGGACCTAATCCGCCTTGTTGGCCTCGATGAAAATAAAAGTTTAGATGTTTTTTCCAATCACGGCATAATTCCGACATCCGTGATTTGCCCTAAATGTAATACTGCCTGTATTTTAAGACAAGACTTGAAGGTGTTTAGGTGCTGTAAAAAAAATGGAAGGATGTGAAATCGTGGGTTTTACGTGCTGGGAATAGATGTCCTCATTACCGGCAGAACATCCTGACGATTCTACAGTTCTGCATCACTTCCTTACTGCAATTGCAGAACTATATCCTCCAAAATAAGGTGACTGGTTAGGTTAGGTGGCTAGGCTAAGTTAGGCTAGGCTGTTAGGTTAGGTTGTGTTTAGCATGAATGCAAACTTTTCTGGTCGATTTTGAGGTGTTTTGCATGAATCTGCCATCCGTTTCCTGTGCAAATGCGTAGTTTTTGAGATGATGATATCTCGAAAACTACGCATTTGCACAGGAAACGGATGGCAGATTCGTGCAGAGCACCTCCAAATTGACCAGAAACGTTTGCTCTCATTATAAAAAGAGACTGGGTCAAAAAACGAATAATTACCAACAAACCAACCAAAATTTATATACATTAGAGTGCCACTTATTTGGGGTGTTTTTCATTTTTTGGGAATTTCTATCAGGACGGGCGCATTTCTGGTGTCATTCCGTCTAAAAACATTGTGTGTAAAATATTTTTGAAATAAAATAATAATTAGAACTGCCTCAACGAGGTCAAAGTTTATACTTTTTGTCGAAAAGTACTCATGGCATTCTGTTATCATGTCAGTTTTCGTTTCGATAGCTACTGTAGTTTCTGAGTTGAAAAATGATAACAGACAGACAGACAGACGGACGGTCAGAGTCGTTGGTTTAGTCTTCCGCACTGGTGTACAGAAGACTAAAATGAGGTATTATACAGGGTGTAACACGAGTTTATCCAAATATTGATACAGGCGAAAGAACATGTTATTCTAAGTAGAAAATGGGTTGGGACGAGTTTTGCCAACACTAACAGTGTTTCATTCTCTTTTTCAGTGAGTTCTGAAACGACGTGATGGCTTCGGCAACAAGATCTAAAACAGCAGTCTATCTCCTGGGGACCGTGGACCACAGCATCACAGGAAGCATGCTGCCTACGGGAAAGCAGGCGCTTCAGTACTTTTTCTACCTTCACCTTGACGTCAAGAAGCCGATCAAGGAAGCAGCCGCTGAGACAGTGACCGCAGTCAAGGAATTCTGGGAGCGGTCCCGTATTCCTACGCAGAAAGACCAACGCGCAAGGGACAAGGTTCTCCGAATGTACGAGAAGTGGCGGGCTCTGAACAAGAACTCGAAACGGCGCACTGTGACCCAAATCAGGAACGAGGCCGAGTTCCTCTCATCCCTTGACCGCCTCTTCGACATCGCACACGAACAGGCGATGTCGATGATCACAATCGAAGAGGACAGGGAGTTCCTGACGGGACAAAGGGCCGAGGTGCGGCGCGGCCGCATCTCCTCCACACGTGACATGACGCTGCACACTGAGGAGGAGCGTGCGAGGAGACAGGAAGCGGAAAGGAGCTGCTGGCAAGATGATGAAAGGGCGAACAGAGAGAGCCGAGAAGAACTCGTCGAACTGGCATCGAGCTCCAGCTCAGGTGCAAGCAGCCCGACTCGGTCACCGACACGGCGTCATCGCCGAGAAGAAGAGGAAGAGCTCTCTCTCCCGGGCCCATCCACGTTGAATGCAGAAGCATCTATGACTCCTTTACCACCCAAGCGATTCCGCGCGTCGAAAAAGATGATCACCCCTGATCTCTCCGCAGCGATGGATCGGACGAAACTTACCGACCGAGAAGGTGTTTTTTTGCTGTCGGCGGCTGCGAGGACCTTCGGCCACGACCCTGAGGAGCTGGTCTTGAACCGCGAATCCTCCCGCCGCGACCGAGCAAAGTTCCGTGCTATGGCAGCAGCGGAAATGAAGGCAGCCTTCCATCCTACTGTGCCGCTGACTGTTCACTGGGATGGGAAAATCGTACCAGCGGCTGATGGAGGCCCTGCTGAAGATCGCCTTCCAGTTCTGGTGTCTGGGGAGAACGTCGACAAGCTTCTCGCTGTGCCCAGCCTCCCCGATGGCACCGGCCGCGCCATGGCGGAAGCCATCCTCTCTGCCCTCGAGGATTGGGACATCAAGGGACGGATCTGTGCCCTCTCTTTTGACACCACCGCCTCAAACACAGGACTCTCAGGAGGAGCTTGCTATATCATTGAGCAGAAACTCGAGAAGACAGTGCTTCATTTGGCTTGCCGCCACCACATCCACGAACTGGTGTGCGAGAAGGCATTCACGGCGTGCCTCGGTCCCTCTACTGGTCCTGACATCCTCCTGTTCAAACGATTCGCCACCCAGTGGGACTTCATCGATCAAACCAAAGCGAAGCCCTTCGAGGATGGAACCATGCCGCAGCACCTGAAGGACGCCCGCGACGACCTGCTGATCGAATTCAGCCGCCTCCTCGACGGTCAACATCCATGTGATGACTACAGGGAACTTCTGGAGCTCTCTGTAATTGTGCTGGGTGGTCCGAACAAGCGGGGTGCCCGGTTCGCTCGTCCCGGCGCCTTCCATCGCGCGCGCTGGATGGCAAAAGTCATCTATGCCATCAAACTGTTCCTGTTCCGGGAACAGTTTCAGATGTTGTCAGGCGAAGCGGCTGGAATCCGGCGATTCACCATCTTCGCCGTGTCCATCTACGTGACGGCCTGGTACAAAGCGCCGCTCCCGGCAACGGCCCCAGCCGCGGACCTCGCGCTGCTCAAGGCCCTCGTCTATTATCCGGACTCAGCGGTGGCCAAGGCGACGGCGACAGTCTTCGCCAGGCACCTATGGTACTTGAGCGAGCGCCTCGTCACCCTGGCCATCTTCGACGAGGGTATCGACTTGGCGACAAAGCGGGAGATGATTAAAGCGATGGAAGAAGAGGAAGGATCGGAGGATCCCCCGCGGCGTATCAATGTGGACCTGTCCACCGCCTCAATCGCCAACAATACATTGGCCAAGTTCACAACGACTACATCAAAGGAGTTCTTCAAGGTTCTGGACATCAGCACCGCCTTCCTGCTCAAGGATCCGGAGGAGTGGCGGACGGACCCAGCCTTCATCGCCGCATCCCGCCGAGTCCAGGCCCTTTAAGTTGTCAATGACTTCGCGGAGCGCGGGGTGGTGTTGATGCAGTCTTTCAACCTGGCCCTTACCAAGAGTGAAGACCAAAGGCAGTTCCTCTTACAAGTGGTTGAGAAGCACCGCTGTGACTTCCCAACCGCCCGCAAGTCCACCGTGACCTCTGCAAAGTAGGCAACAATGAGAGGGAGATGGGCGCCCATGATACCCCCCCCCCCCCTTGAGGGGCTAATACTCGAGTTGAGGGGGACCTAGAGTTGAAAGTATGAAGTCCAGTTATATGTTTTAGGTCAAGATTAGTAGCTTGAACAAACTAGAAGTGATATTTTATTTGCTAGAGGCATAGAACATCATGATCTAAAATTTCTACTTTTCGAGAAAATATACAAACTTTGACCGTATTGAGGCAGTTCTAAATATTGTTTTATTTCAAAAATATTTTACACACGATATTTTTTGACAAAATGGAACCAGAAACGCGCCCGTCCCGATAAAAATTCAAACTTTCGAAAATAAGTGTCACCCTAATATACATACATATTAGAAAGTAGAAAACATATATTTTAAGAAAGTACATTTTATACAAATTTGCACAAGATAATATATATATTTTCTTATTCAGCTTTGATTGGTTATTCAATATATATTGCTGTTATAGCTGGGTGTGACTGGGTCAAAAAACGAATATTAACCAAAATAACTTTTTATGAAGTACCGTAGTTTTAGTCACTTTATTCAAATTTGTTACTCATTTTCTGTGCAAATGCATATTAATGGTGAAAACCATGATACTAATTATATATATAAATTAGTGATGCACCGGATAGTGATTTTGGCCAGATAGCCGGATACTGGATATCTGGCCAAATGCCTAGGCCAGATATCAGTCATATGATAGTCCCCCTCCCCACCTAAGCTTTTATATTTTATACATATTATAGCCTAAGCCTTTGTATCCATAATATGTAACTAACATTGGTGGGGGATTGTCTGCTGTCATATGAAACAGGCTCAATTACCTTGTGGTAGTGCTAATGTGACAATCTTTTAACCATACTTTGTAGGTCAGTGGATAGAGTGTTTGACTATGGTTGCAAAGGTCTAGGGTTTGTTTTCCCCATCGTGGCAGTTGATTTTCCAAAAAAAATAAATTAAAAACTGTTTTATACGTCAATTTCTTCAATCAATCTGTCAAATTGGCATAATTAATAGTTACCTAACAAGTAGGGTGTGTACCGTACTCTGTACACTTATGCTAGGGCACTACCTGTGGCACGTGAAATTTTTTAAGTCCCTTCAAGTGGCCATTAAATAATTAGGTACTTGTGGGTTATCTGTCGCCACTTTTTAATTTAATTTTCCAACTTTTTCACAAATACAGATGTGTGTTATCATGTTGCCATTTTTACAAAAATGTTTTTACGCCTCGTGAACAGGCTCTCATCGATCTCAACCACTATTCCTTCTAACCTAACCTAAGGGGTCATTTATTTTTTAGTTAGGTTAGGTTGTTAGGTTAGGTTAGGTTGTTAGGTTAGGTTGTTAGGTTAGGTTGTTAGGTTAGGTTGTTAGGTTAGGTTGTTAGGTTAGGTTGTTAGGTTAGGTTGTTAGGTTAGGTTGTTAGGTTAGGTTGTTAGGTTAGGTTGTTAGGTTAGGTTGTTAGGTTAGGTTGTTAGGTTAGGTTGTTAGGTTAGGTTGTTAGGTTAGGTTTTAGGTTAGGTTGTTAGGTTAGGTTGTTAGGTTAGGTTGTTAGGTTAGGTTGTTAGGTTAGGTTGTTAGGTTAGGTTGTTAGGTTAGGTTGTTAGGTTAGGTTGTTAGGTTAGGTTGTTAGGTTAGGTTGTTAGGTTAGGTTGTTAGGTTAGGTTGTTAGGTTAGGTTGTTAGGTTAGGTTGTTAGGTTAGGTTGTTAGGTTAGGTTGTTAGGTTAGGTTGTTAGGTTAGGTTGTTAGGTTAGGTTGTTAGGTTAGGTTGTTAGGTTAGGTTGTTAGGTTAGGTTGTTAGGTTAGGTTGTTAGGTTAGGTTGTTAGGTTAGGTTGTTAGGTTAGGTTGTTAGGTTAGGTTGTTAGGTTAGGTTGTTAGGTTAGGTTGTTAGGTTAGGTTGTTAGGTTAGGTTGTTAGGTTAGGTTGTTAGGTTAGGTTGTTAGGTTAGGTTGTTAGGTTAGGTTGTTAGGTTAGGTTGTTAGGTTAGGTTGTTAGGTTAGGTTGTTAGGTTAGGTTGTTAGGTTAGGTTGTTAGGTTAGGTTGTTAGGTTAGGTTGTTAGGTTAGGTTGTTAGGTTAGGTTGTTAGGTTAGGTTGTTAGGTTAGGTTGTTAGGTTAGGTTGTTAGGTTAGGTTGTTAGGTTAGGTTGTTAGGTTAGGTTGTTAGGTTAGGTTGTTAGGTTAGGTTGTTAGGTTAGGTTGTTAGGTTAGGTTGTTAGGTTAGGTTGTTAGGTTAGGTTGTTAGGTTAGGTTGTTAGGTTAGGTTGTTAGGTTAGGTTGTTAGGTTAGGTTGTTAGGTTAGGTTGTTAGGTTAGGTTGTTAGGTTAGGTTGTTAGGTTAGGTTGTTAGGTTAGGTTGTTAGGTTAGGTTGTTAGGTTAGGTTGTTAGGTTAGGTTGTTAGGTTAGGTTGTTAGGTTAGAAGGAATAGTGGTTGAGATCGATGAGAGCCTGTTCACGAGGCGTAAAAACATTTTTGTAAAAATGGCAACATGATAACACACATCTGTATTTGTGAAAAAGTTGGAAAATTAAATTAAAAAGTGGCGACAGATAACCCACAAGTACCAATAATTATTCTACTAAAACTAACTTTTAGAGAGGCTTAATTTAATTAAATAAATTAAATTTCACAAATTTAGTGATTTCTTCAAATTAAATTTATGATTGCTAGATTGTATTACCATCATGAAAAGTTAAGTGCGTAGTATTAGTTGTAAACATATTTTAAATGACATTTTTGATGATGAAACAATTCTTTCAAAGTGAAAAAATAATTTGTTGAAGTATTTGCATTTTGAACATAAAGTCTTATAATTTGAACATTTTGTTTATAAACTATATTTTCATTGTTAGACATTCATTTTATTCTAGTAAAATTAAATTTTTTGTTGTGAATCAATTTAAATCCACCCTAACCAACAAGGAAGCGTGTCAGTAATATATTTGCAATCTAAAATAAAAATAACTTAAAAAAAACTTAGGGTAATAATAATAATTTTAAAAAACTTAAAAAGGTATTTCAAATACCAGAAAGGCTGTATGAAATAGAAAAAACAGACTCCCTGACAGGCTTGTACTGATTAAATTTGATGGGGTTTGTAAAATAATAGTAATAATAAATAGTAAATAATAATTACAATAATGATCACCAGTGTCACGTATTTTCACATTATATTACTAACCTGGGATCAATCCCAGAATAGGCACCTGAAATCATTTTTAGGTGCTTAATCTGGGATTGAGGCAAAACATAGGTGCTTAATCTGGGATTGAGGAGAAAAAAATATAAACAGTTTTTAGAGATATAATTTCATTGTTTTTATCAATATTTGAAAAAATCAACTCTAACCTAACCTAACCTAACCTAATCTTTTGCTATATCTTCTGCTTTTTTGGTTAGCATTTATGTGGCAAGATAGATTTGCTTCAGATGGATTCAGAAACATTCGGGTTCATATTGCAGGAATTTATATCTAAAATTTTTCTTTATTCATTAAACCACTTTAAACCTTTTATAACTTTGCCTTTATTACATTTGTAATAAACTTTGTATAAACAATAAATTTTGTAATCATCAGGTTTTTTTTATTTAATTCCTTGCAAGGTGCCTATTCTGGGATTGAGGTTGAATGCAGGTGCTTCATCTGGGATTGAGGTACATCAGGTGCCTATTCTGGGATTGACCCCTAACCTGTTGCACATATATAAAATTACATGTTTATCTACTTTTACAGATTATATATTATGATATTAGTGACTTAATTGAAAAATTGAACAATGTCTCAATTAAAATCTAGTATTTGGAAATGTTTTCAAATATACAGTGGTGAATTAATAGAGCATAAGAATAAAGCAGAATGTAAACACTGTGATCCAAAATCACAATCAAGATTGATTGTAAGAGGTAAAAACCTTAAAAACTACTCTACTAAACCAGTGTGGAATCATCTGAAGACAAAGCATCCTGAAGAATACAAAGAATTGCAGGAAGCTGAATTAGCTTATCCTCATGACACTGCACCCAAACCATCATGTTCCACAAAATCTCAGCCAACAATTGAAGCCGTGATTGAAAGAAGCAAAACATGGGACCTGAATGATCCTAAATCTGAAGCTATCACCAAGAAGATAGGTGAGTTAGTAAATTATAAAATTTATGAATAGGCATCAATCTTATGTGAAAATAAGTTTTGTCTTTTTTCGTTTTACCAAATACAGTGCATACACATTCACTAATTTAATTTGGTTTCCAGGCGAAATGATGGCACTCGATGCAGAACCGTTTACTCTGGTGGACAGAGAAGGCTTTCGCACACTCATGAACATTTGGCCCCTCGGTACCCTCTGCCTAGTAGAAAGTACTTTTCCGAAATTGTTCTGCCCAAAATCTATGAAGTAAAACAACAAGTACAAGAACAGCTGAAATCAGCCTCAGTCATTTCCTTTACAACAGACATTTGGACAAGCAGAACTAATAATGAATCCTTCATAAGTTTGACAGCCCACTTCATTACTACAAAAAATATGCAAAATAAGATATGTGTCCTCAACTGCAAACACTTCCCAGCATCTCATACAGGAGCCAACATTGCACTCATGCTGAATAACACCTTAGAGGAATGGAAAATCGGTCCAAGTCAGGTTCATCCCATTCTTCGTGACAACGCTGCCAACATCAGCATTGGTATAGGTGTGTGATACATATATAACATATAATAATACAGTATCCATATAACATATAATATAATAATACAGTATCCACATTATTGTCAGCACGGGTTGCTGCTCCTTAAAATTAGCTAATACATTAGCTACATTAAGTTAGTCTGATGCCTTCACCAGTTCTACCCTTAGCTAGCAGTTAGACCTGTTGTTATTCTGGTTTCAGTTATTAATCTAGATGGAACCAGGGTGGCTTATTCCAAATACAAAATTTTTCACAGTTAGGTTTTAGGACTGCCTCCATGGGGGTTTAGCTACATCAGACCTATAGCTATCTATATATGTGGTAAATGCCAGACAGCTATACTACACAATGCTATTATGCTAGTCAGTCACATGGTTAGAATATGCTCAAAATGAATCACCATATTTGTAAAATATGACTCAGTTAGAAGTTAACTACATTACACAGTAAACAAAGTTCTAAATCAACTTATCAAACTTATTCTTATCAAACTTATTCTTATCAAACTTATTCTAATCAAACTTATTCTAATCAAACTTATTCTAATCAAACTTATTCTAATCAAACTTATTCTAATCAAACTTATTCTAATCAAACTTATTCTAATCAAACTTATTCTAATCAAACTTATTCTAATCAAACTTATTCTAATCAAACTTATTCTAATCAAACTTATTCTAATCAAACTTATTCTAATCAAACTTATTCTAATCAAACTTATTCTAATCAAACTTATTCTATATTAAAAATCTTCTTTTTGCTTACAGGACTGACACCAGCACAGGGCATTAGCTGCTTCATACATACTCTTCAATTGGTTGTGCAAGATGCCATTTTGTCACAATGGTCAATTGCTGACATCATTGCAAAATCGAAGAAAATAGTCAGCCATTTCAACCATTCTGCAATTGGATGTATTAAACTCAAACTAATTCAAGAAAACTTGAAACTCCCAACTCATAAGCTCATTCAAGATGTTACTACACGATGGAATTCAACATACTACATGCTGCAATGACTACATGAACAGAGCCAGGCAGTGACAGCTTATGCAGCTGAAAATGATATTCCAATCCTGGCTGCATACAAGTTTGCTTTGATTGAAAACGTCATTAGGGTGTTGAAACCGTTTGATGAAATGACAAAACAGGCCAGTGCAGACCAGGAGAAAGTAAGCTATGTAATTCCTGCAGTTGCAACTCTGCACCCCTACCTCTCAAAGCGGCTGAAGGACTCAGGAGTACAAACAATGAAAGAAGAGCTGAACAAGGCAGTGGAAAAAAGGTTCTATTGTCATGATAACAGTGTGGTGAGCAAGAGGTGCTTTGTAATTGCCACTCTATTGGACCCCAGATTCAAGACTAAATTTCTCAAGGATGAAAATGAAGCAAAAAAATTAGTGGTAGACGAAATAATTGAAAGTGAGAAAAGCATTTGTTCCGCTGAAAACATTCAGACCACTTCTAAAAAAGAACAAGGAAAAGAAAAACCACACTGAAGCAGCAGTCTCTTAACGGAAACTCATGAGGACATTTGGGAATGCTTTGACCAAATAGTTGGAAGAGAGTCAAAGCAAGAAACCGACACCAGCGGCAGCAAAACTGATATTGGAGAATGCCTCCCAGATGTTTCAATGACCAACATTTCGAACCAGTTAGACGAGTCTAATGAGGCAGAAATCAGTAGCCTAGAAATCAATATTAACATGATGTCACCAGAAACTTCTGGTTCTGCTCTTGTGTAAAAACCTAAGAAGAGTAAGAGTAAGACAGCACTCATTAAAGCCAAAATAGAAAAATATCTAATTGAGCCCCTGTGGCCTAGGGAGAAGGATCCAATAGAGTGGTGGTGCAATAATTGTTCTCAGTACCCGAAGCTCAAATCACTAGCTGTAAAGTATCTAAGTGCTCTACCAAGTTCTGTTTGCTCTGAACATTTGTTCAGCACTGCTGGACAAATATATACAGAAAATAGAAACAGACTTTTGCCGTGTAATGCAGAGCATTTGCTTTTCATCATGAAAAATCGTAAGCTATCAGAATCACAGTAAATCTATGATGGCAATGATTGAGTTTCAGACTCAGTACCATACTGAGTAGGTTAGGTTAACAGTAATTACTTTCACTGTCATCATCCACCATGCTGTTTAAATGAAATTGAAAATTGGAATTTGTTTTATTCTTGGAAAAATTTGTAAGTGCCATTTTTGGTTAAATAAACATTACTTTTCAATTTGTTCTCTTTGAATTTCCTATTTTATATTTAATTAATTATCCAGCTATCCAGCCGGATATCTAGTTGATATCCGGCTATCTGGCTAAATAGTAAAAAAGGGCTGGATAGGCCGGATACCGGATATCTGGTGCATCCCTAATATAAATGCACTCACTTTTGGTCCAATAAATATAATTTTGTTCTATTTGTACAGGAAAATAGTGATGTCATTTCTTATGCGCACTTCACTAGGGTGGAGTGTATTTTTATGAAAATCAATATTTCAAAAATCAGGGGTACTAGATAGTTGTCAAATGTCTAAAAATGAACATTGGTAGTGGTTTTGGGTGGTTGCAAGTGGTACTGCATCAGCAACCACACCCTATATGTACCACATCCATATGCAACTGTAAAAAACCCTGTATTTCAGGGCTGTGGAGTCGGCACATAAAAAACTGACTCCGATGACTCAATTTTTTGTCTATCCGACTCTGACTCCGAAGGTATATTAATTCTAAATCTGCTATGATGATAATTACACAAGAGGCATTTCATCACCACCACGTGAAGCATCATCATCTGTGGTTGGTCATTGTTACGGTAACTTTGTCTGTAGTAAAGAATCTTGTAAGTGGTGCTTGTCATTCAGTAGATTTCTGATCTTTTGTTAACTTTGAAGTAGTTGGAAGGTTTTTATTACTATCTTTCTCAAGATAAATCAGAGCCAGTAAAACCACTGATTTTTGCTTCACATAATTTTTCATCATCATCATCATCATCATCTTCTATCATACACTGACACACGAAATGTTTCCCATCTGTGGTTATTGTAAAATATTAAAAAACTGCAGACTGTTGGAAGTGTCTTTGCCATTGTGAAAGGAGTTTTAGACTTGAAAGTTAAAAACTTATGAAATTTAGAAAGAACTTGAAATTAAATAAGCATTAAAAATAAAAAATATTATCTGAAAAGAAAAAATGAATTAATGGCATTAGTGTCTGAAATGGAAAACATTGTGTTTATTATTTAAGTGGTTTAACCACCATAGCTGCCAGTGATATCACACACAAAAACATATTTTATTAAAATTTATATTGAGGTCGGAGTCGGTACATTTTTACTGACTCCGACTCCGACTCCAGCACCACCAAAATTGCTTCCGACTCCGACTCCACGACTCTGACTCCGACTCCACAGCCCTGCTGTATTTTGCCCATTTTGAGTTCTATAATAGGTAGAAACACAATAAAACTGTTTCTTATGATTTTTTTTATGCTGAGACTGATAAAATTATTTCCAAAAGTATAAAACAGAGTTTTAACACATTTTCATGAAAAAAATGCATATTGACCATATATTACAAACTTACACTATAAAATTTCATCAAATAAATGTAGAATCTAAACAAATTCTTGCTTTGTATTAAACTTTATCAGTTTACGGGATTTTATACACTGCTGGATCATGCCATCTCTTCTATTGAACCCAATGACAGCTGCAGATGCCTCAGTCACAAGCTTGATATGGCGTTCTACCACTTGATTGTGGCATGGCTGTTTGAACTTCAAAGGAATTTTTCTAATGCTCGCAAGTTCAGTTGATGTAAGATGGGTAACTATTGGAGGCTCTGCTGTCAAGTTATCAAGGTTACTCATCTTGTCATATGATTTAGCATTTTCATTGATTATAGGCACCTTAAATTTCCTGACAGTGCGGTCTCTATGCCAATATATATATATTAGGGTGGT
The DNA here is from genome assembly GCA_023014485.1 of Bathynomus jamesi. Classification (NCBI taxonomy): domain Eukaryota; kingdom Metazoa; phylum Arthropoda; class Malacostraca; order Isopoda; family Cirolanidae; genus Bathynomus; species Bathynomus jamesi. Next base: position 968,502 of record JAJOZX010001334.1, read on the forward strand.
CCTCAAAATCGAAAGTTGGAATTATTCAGCTCCCAGGGCCTCAATCTGTGAGGTTACCCATAAGAACACTATGGTTAAAATTTCATTGAGAAATAATAATATTTACCCTGTGCTCATGAAGGTTGAAGTTTATAGGGTATACCAGCCTCCAGGCCCCCCCCATTTAAGGGTATTAGCCGCTCAGGGGCGGGGGTCTCATGGGTGCTGATGCCACTCATTGTCGCCCAGTTCGCAGCTTGGCCTTCCGAGCATCCGGGAATTTCTTCCGGTGCTCTGCAACACCCAGGAGCATGTACTGCAGCTGGTCCTCCTTCTTCGTGTGGCACCTGTTGTATTCTTGTGCCAATGCCATGGCCTGCTCGGCATGGTCATTGGTCACGGACAGGTTCCGGACCACCTCGGCAGCCGCTTGGAATTGCTCGCTGTCCGGCCATTTCGACACATCCTGTTCCAGGAATCCACGTCGCAATTGGAGTTGGTCGAAGAACTGGCGAGTCCTCCCATCATGAATGTCTCTAATGACAGGGAAGAGCACGCCAGGACCGACGCTCTCTTGGGCGGGTCGTCCTCCTCCGTTGGCTCCTCCAACATCGCAGCAGTCATCGCCGCCTTCATTTCCGGAGGAACATCGTCGTCGAAGAGAGCCAGGGCCACCAACTCCTCGGACAAGTACCACAGGTGGTTGGCGAATTTCGACTTGGCTGCTTTCGCCGCCACCTTGTCTTTGTATTTTTCCAGAGCCTGGATGAGCCAGAGATCTCTCAGGGGGGCCTTCGCCGTGTTCGGGGCCTCCGTCCACGCCTTTGTGTAGAATTTCACGGCGAACACGCTCAGGCACCGAACTCCGGCCTCTTCCTTGGCTGTGAGCCATAACTGCCACCGGAACATCCATACCTTCAGGGCGTACAACACCTTCGACATCCAGTGGGCCTGGTGCATCGCACCAGGCGCTCGGAACCGAATCCCACGGGGGGGGGGGGGGGCACTCCACCAAGGAAGATGATGGTGAGTTCCAAGAGCTCCAAATAATCATCCCGGGGGTGACCTTTCTGGAAGGTCTTCTTGCAGAACTCGATGATGGAGTCTGCATCCTCCTCGACGATTGACGAGCGTTGGCATCACTCATGACGTGGTCGTAATCTTCTTGGTTCACAAACTCCCATTGCGCCTTGAATCGCTTGAAGAGCTGAACCTCGGGTGCCAACGACGGTCCAAGGACTTCCGTGAAAACCGCACTGACAAGAAGCTCCAGGACATGGTGATGACATGCCAGATAGAGGAGGCTTCTCCCAAGTTCCTGCTCGATCAGCACGCATGCACCTGTGTTCTTTCCCGTGTTTGAAGCCGTAGTGTCGAACGAGAGGGCACCAACTTTGTCATCCAATCCCCAGTCTCGCAGAGCTTCCACCACAGCTTTGGCACAGTTTGCACCAGTACCGGAACCGTGCTTGGCGACCTGGAGGAGCTGCACCTCGCCGCCACAAGAGACCAGGATCGGGAGTCGATCAACCTGTTCCTTGGACGTCAGATCCGCCATCAGCTTCCCATCCCAGTGAACAATGAGCGCAGCTTCTCGATGGAAGGGCTCCTTGAGCTGAGCGGCAACTTGTTGGCGTTGCGCCATCCTCTGGCGCCGTATGGACGACCAGTTGATGTTCAACTCATCAATGTTGTGGCCAAGGGACCAAGCCATCTCACCGAGCACGTAAACGGCGTCGCGGTCGGTCAGCTTCGTGCGGTCCAAGCTAGCCACCAGTGCCGGTGAAATGATATTCGCCGGCCGACTGCGCTTGGGTGGGCTGCAACCTCCAACAGTGCCACGGGTGGGAGAGTTGCTGGGGGGTGAAGAGCTCGAGCTGGAAGAGGCCAATTCTGCTGTTTGAGAAGTAGTGGCCATTTCTTCAGTCGCACGGCGCCGACGGCGTTGTTCAGCCTCCCTCCGCTGCGCAACATTGCGCTCTGTGCGAGCCAGGACCACATCAGCTCCTCCCATGGTCCCCCTGCGGCCGGGTTCTCGTTGGGCGATCAGGAAGGCCTTGTCCTCCTCGATGTTCATCATGTTCAGTGCGTCAGTGTGGGCAACATCGAAGAGGTTGCAAAACATCTGCTGGAAGGAGGCTTCCCGTGCAATCTGGGCATCTGAGCGTCGATTCTTGTTCTTCTTGAGTAGCTTGTATTCGCCATGCAACTTCTCTAGCTTCTCAGTGATGTGGTCTTGTCTCGTCGTTGGAATCCGCACTTTCATCCACAAGATAAGCACTTCATCAGCAACAGCTGTGACAGCCTCCCTCATCATCATTGCCGCCTTCATGCTCAGCTTGTGCAGAGTCAGGCCGAGGACATCGCCGATGGATGGCAGCTTGCTCCCCGTGAGTGCAGAGACTGGTGTCACAAGGAAGTCTTTTGAACGTGTACTGGCCATTTCACCAAAATAACACCTGGGGAAGATACACTGGAAACGTTTAATATCAATTCTAAAGGCAAGCCAAAAAAAAAACACTAATCTGTCAACGGTGAGAGCAACACCACACACAATCCGACCCTCTCAGCATGGCGTGTCAATGGCCCACATAGGGGCATAACCAACCTTCTTGAGCACAGGGTAAATATTATTATTTCTCAGACATTTTAACCACAGTGTTTTTATGCATAACCTCGCAGATTGAAACCCTGGGAGCAAGAGAAATATACGTTTGAAACCCCCCCCCCCCTATGCTTGAGGACCACCCTAATATATATATATATATATATGAAATTATTTCACGAAGGTAACACGTGAAAAATATTTC